>VWYP01006777.1:0-25803 GCA_013400435.1 Pycnonotus jocosus | reverse complement strand
ACTATAGCTATTTTTATTATATAACTTAGGTTCCAATATATGTTTCAACACAGAGGTGAGTACTGCTAAGGTGGAATAGGAGACTATCCCTCAATTCTTAAAATGGGTACTGTTACCTTAAAAAAGATCATTATTTCACTATTTCACTGTATTGGAGACTCTCCCAATATTTTATACTTTATTGGGGATTTTGATTTTTTTGCTTTGTTTTGCATTATTTGTTCTGTATTACTGGTTTTATTACCAAAATCTCTCATAAATTCTACTTTCCCATGGGTTTTTGATGGTCCAGATCAGTACTTCAAACTCTAAGCCGGGTTACATCCGGGTTATGTTGAGGACATTGAGCCACTCATTCCATCAGGGTTAGGAAATTATTGCATATTTATATAGAGTCCTAAGCCAGGGGCTGTTAGCTTGAGTTGAAGTGCAACTGGCTATGGAGATAATCCAGTGCTGTGCTGAGATGAGCCTTTGTCAACTTGAATGATCAGAGGAGAAATGAAAACCCAAAAAAAGCTCGAGATGAAAACAGTGAATGATAAGAATTATGCTGGGAATCTACCATTAAGAAACTTGGAGTTATGCTCATGACACAATATAGTATTTCTTGCGAGAGTTAATTAGAAGTTGATTTGTAATTCTTCAAATCTCTCAAAATGTTAATATTTTATAAGGTCTTTTCCTACTGAAATGCCACAAACCCTTTTCACTGTTATGCAAATTAAGGATATACAGATTTCCAGCAAGGAGGCAGCTTACTGACTTTCATTCTGTGAGTCTGTGGGGAAATAAAACCCTCAAATAATTATGTTGTGTGTGGAAAAGTGGGTAGGCAAAGAAACAAGTGAAAAACCAGCAGGGAAAATACCCCTGGGTACTAAATTCCTCTTAACATTTCTATTACTTAGAGAAAAAACTAACAGACTTAAACATGCACCCCACTGCAAGATGGACCCGAGTTCTGCAAACAGCTAACAGCTAATGTGTTTTAGGTGAACTTGCTTATAAAGTACAAACAAAACAATCAAAATTCAGATCTATACTCACAAGCTACTGCTAATATACAAGCTAGTTGATTATATATTTCACTCAGGTGTTTGAGGCTTTACCCTTGCTCAAGCAAGAGTCGAAATCTCTTCTAAGAAATTATGTGTTTAATCATATTTACCTTGCTCTTCCTCGTGCTGTTTGTCCCCCCTCCCACACCCAGGTCTGGCGCTGTGACTCAACAGACTTCTGGGGTTGAAAACCAAAATTATCTTTCCAGATGCACATGGAAGACCTGAATCCAGCCAGCTTTCTAGCAGCTACCAAATAACTGTGTAATACTTGGGAGAAGGATGCAGCTTCCAGCAAGGACAAACCTCCACACCCACAGAGAAAAAGAACAGTTTTACCTTGTGCTGAGGACTTGATGGTGCTTTTACTGCTACTTCCCACACATCTTTACACTGCAGAATCATTCATCTGTATGCACAGATGATTTATTATGTCTGTGGGGTGGTTTTTTTGTTTGTTTTTGTTTTGTTTTACTAATAAGCTACTTCCATGCTAAAAATGGTCAGAAAATAAAGGTTATTTGAAAACCACAAATGTATTGAATTTCAGTGGTGACATAATGCACTGTGGAGCAAATCAAAAGACGTCTTACCTACAATGTGCAGGTAATAATGCCTGTACCACAGGCAAAATCAGTATGGATGTCCTTGTATGCACGAGATATTGACCTTGATTCAGCAAATTTCTTCAGTACATACATAACTAAATCATATTCAATAAACCCTCTATGAAACTAATCACAACTTTGAAATTAGACATCTATTTAAACTGCTAGCTGAGTCTCTCTAGAGAATTTAAAAAAAAAAAAGCTTCCTTTCATGACTGCTTTTCCTATGTAATTATTGCACTGACAGAACAGGATTCAATTCTTTCTACAATGGCAATTTTTCAAAAGTATCTTTCCTTCCTTTATGATTGTACTGTAAAGATGCCAACAAGATATTTAGTAAATTGAGATTAAAACCAAAACTCCTGGTGTTTGCAGAACTATGTTTACCTGTATTTACCTGAATTTTTGTGCCTTTGCTAATGTTATGAAATAAATTAATGGACAAGGATATGGAATCAATTTTTTCTGAGCTGCAGCAGTGTGTACCTACTGAATAATTTGTTTAGACCAGCTTTACTGGCAAGTCCTTCTCTTCATCCCTAAGGAAAATGAAACTGCTCCCACTTCAAAAAAACCTATTGAAGTTACTCCTGGGCTTGTAATTAATTTCTGGATTTTATTACAGAAATTCCAAACTTTTTACCAGCTTTTCAAAAGCCAGATGTTCCTGGCAAAGGAGCATGTTCTCTGAGCCCACAGCTGATTGAAGCCATGCTGGGACGTTATAATCCTGTTTTGGCTTGCTTTCCTAGCCAAAAGAACCCCAGGGTCACTAACTGTCCTGATAAACATCTCTGTCCTGACAAATATCTCTTCTGAAACTTTTATTATGAAATCAAACAATAAATAAAAAGTGACCTACCATCCTAAAGCATAAAACAATGTGCAACATTGCTACTGCTCACTAAAAAAAATCACTTTGGTTTATGTTAAATGATTAATTGTTAAATATATTTACATGACTGCAAAAAGATAAGCAACAAAAAAAAAGTGTGGGAAATATTGGGGGAAAACATTCTTAAAAACTAAAACTGCAAGACCAAACCATTTTCCAAGTAATACAGCAACTATAACCTTGCTCATCATAGATTTTTTCTAAAGACATATGGAAAAAATATTTTGAATAGAATAGATACATTTACAGCCTAAATCAGGAATTGAAAATAATGGTTATTGAAAAGAAAAGTATCCTTCATAAAATGTAGAAGCACATCTACTTTCTCATCAGGGATAGTGTATCATATATGTTTATTTACGTGTACCTATTTAATTTATTATTATAACTCACAGGTCTGCTTTCCCATTCATTTTGTATTGCTGCAGCTAAAGGTGCAGCCAGCCTAAAGGTAAGTAAATAGAATTAAGCCACATTTAATCTTGGTGATAATCAATTTTTTTTACTGGTGTGAATATCAAACAGGTAAGCACACCCACTTTCTTCTTTACCAGTGTATCAGTGGATATGACTATCAATTTAAATATTTATGAAATTTTTTAAAAAATGTATACAGCACATAATGATTTCACTCTTTTACAGTGTAACAGATGTATGTAGCTGTAGGTGCCTTAAAGACACGTACATGTCTTAAAATGAGACAGTTCTCATGTACCAAATTAGTTCTGTCATATCCTTGGCACTTCAGAAATCCTGGCATGGGGCTGCTGTCCTACAAATGCCGAGGCAGTAAAGGTAACCCTGACCTTCTGCATGATCCACGTCAGCAGAAACGCACGGGTAAACCCCGGGAGAGCCCTCCAGGGGTGATTAATTCTGAGTCAGGAGCCATAACTCTGATGAGCCTTTAATACAGTAAACCAACAGAAGCAGTTAAGGGCATTGTCTGAGAGAAACGGAGAGGAATTTAATCAAGTTGCTAATATACTTTGACCGGGACTCTCAGGTGCTCTTAAATGGAAAGACGATCTTAAAGGGATTGAGACATTTCAGCTCATGGCTCTTAGGGGGCCAGTTACTCTTACAACCCTGCTGAAAACAGAGAGCAGTGCCCTGGTAAGCATCCATCACTTCTGCAAGGAAAAATGATATTTTGCATTCACTTTATTCAGTTTGGGTTACATGTTGTGAGCTGATGAAGGACAGAGGGCAGAAGGGCTGTGTTCAGAAGACTAATGTAGTTTAGCAAAGTGAATTTCCCCTCCTACAGTCAGTATTCCATGGGGAATCCTGCACAGGGAATATTTGAGCCACAGCCTCCTCCCAATTGCTAAAAAAAGATTTTACAACTGAACAAAAGACCCCAAGAAGGTCTGTGCAGGCAAAGCATTGCCTCCAAGATTGAAAGCACTGGAATCCTGAAATGTGACAGCACTGCACATCCAGAGCCCTGGAACTCATCTGCATTGCCAAAAAACTTACGAGCTAAGGTAATATCTGCATTCATTTATACTTATTAACTAATTGTACTTGGATCCTAATGCCCAAAGATGAAATACTCTCCCTTTATTCCATGCTGGCATGGACAGAGTGGCATGGGAAAGAATTCAGACCAGTCAGGAATACTGAACTACATTAAGACAGACATATTTTTATAAATCCACTGACCTCTCTTCACTAATTCAATGAGAAAATATACTCAGACATGCAAAACCAGCTGGCAGTCATTCACTGACCCTGGCAGTAAGTGAACAAAGGCAGAACCAGAGATACTTTCTAGAGCATTCTATGCCTTTTGCTAGAAGTTATTATTGATCCAAATGGACTGTGAATGAGAAAGGGATTTTAAAACAGATCTATTTCTGTTCTTGGAATAATTTTCTAATTAAATTGGTACATCTTAATCAAATTCTTTTAACCTCTTCTCCAATGAACATCCTGTTGGTATCTTTAGAGTACCAATGACTCACTTCTTTCTAAATACAGCATTGTTTCAAAAAATAACTACATATTGAATTATGAATATGAAATCTGAAGTCAGTAAGTGCTAAAGTAATTGGCAAAATTTTCCACTAAGATCTACAGCAATTGAGCTCTACGTAAGCAGTCTTCAGGTGACTTCTAAAATATTCCACTAATATTATAGAAAGAGTCAGACATTTGCTAGAAGGGTATGTGCTGGGTACAAAGCTTTTCAATATGCAATTAATAGTGAAGAAATAACATTTGCAGTATTTTCCTAATGAAGTAAACTGCATTATTCAGTGGGAAATTTCTGGTCTTTCCCAAGGTGGACTTTTCAGTTCACAGTTGGAGGGAGTTGAAGCTTAGCATGTCAAGAAGAAATAGTGTGGGACAGTAATGGATGGCAATAGAAAGATTGGCAGATAATGATTTTATTCACCATGAAAATCCAAATCCTGAAAGCACTGTAAAAGTACACAGCTTCTCTACTACAAGCAGACTCACCTGCTGTAAAACTGAGTAAACCTAGTCAGAGACACAAATACTCAAGTGATTACACCCTGATAGATATTCTAAATTGTGATGAAAGTTTTCTGTAGGTATGCCAGTGCAATAGATGCCTGTGTTGGCTCTAGTAAATGCTGACTTTTCAGTTTCAAATAGGTTTGGATGATATTTGATTTTCATGTTGAGCAATGTGGCACACAAAATCAAAGTATCTGTGAGGGATTTCCTCTCATTTTACATTAGGAAAAGGAGAGAAACGATAGACCAGGTTGGTAGGATCAGTAGTTTGTGTTCTGCAAAAAAATGAATTAAAAATTGTGGAAATTAATTTTGGATTAAGTTCAGTGACTCCATAAACCATCAAAGTGGCATACAACATCAGCAAGAATAATTTCTGCTGAGAAGACTGTTAAGAAATTAGCAGAGATTCTAGAAATATTTCTTTTCAAGAAAGAATGAAATCTAGTTCTCGTTGCCTCTGTAGAAACAAAAGAGCTTCTCTCTTCAACTACGTTGAATAAATAGGGACATGAAAAATAGATTAGTTTGAATGCTTATCTTTCCACTCTCCACATAAATATTGTCTATTTTGATTTTTAGAAGTAGCAGATTATCAGATTGTTTTTAAAGCATATGATTTCTGCAAGAAAAGGTTAGACTGCAGCCCAAAGAGATAATCTCTTAATCATCCCTTCCCAGGGGTAAACAAATTGTTTGCAGATGGGTTCCTTGTTCTTAACCCTGGAACCTGAGAGTAACATTATACATAATGGTATATGTCATATTTCTACACAGGATTTCAGTTTCTTGAATTGCTTGATCATTTACGAATTTTGTTCCCACATCTGACTCTATCACCATTAGGAGCAAAGACTCACAATAATAATAAATAATAATAATAATAATAATAATTACTCAAAGCTGTCTTTAATTAAAAAGTCTGGTTCAATTCATAAGTTTATCAATTTAAAATCAACTTTTACTTCTGCAGTGTATCAAAGGGATTAATGTGTACGTTGAATTATTTACTTGTACTAATGGTGTGTCAAAAAGCATTCAGAGGTCATTTAAAAAAAATAAAGAGAAAATAATCGTAAATATGTTAAGGCATGAAGTGTTTTAAGCAGGACTGACAGCTAAGCCATTAAAGGCAGTCACAGGATCACAGGACATGCTGAGTTGGAAGGGATCCACAAGGACCTGAGAGTATTGTCTAAATTCTTCTTGAATTCTGTCAGGCTTAGTGCTATGATGACTTCTCTGAGGAGCCTGTTCCAGTGCCCAAATATTTCATTCATATATTTTTTTAATATAAAAGTAGATATATATACATCTAACTTCTGGAGTCTTTGAAAGAATACTGGTTGTCCCTTCAATTTTCATATGTGGTCTAGACTGTGATCACTTGCAGTGATCCCATATGATTCTCAAAGTGTGCTTCTGTGTCTGATGCCATTAAATCCTCCAAAACAAAGTCAGTTTCTTTCCACCACATCAACATCCCCTATCTGAAAAAGCCCTGTATGTCAGAGGGAGATAGAGAAGCCTCTGGAAGGACTTTGTTATGAAAAGCAAGGATGTTTAGGGACAGCAGCTGCTGGTTTTGATGTAGATAAATCCTAAGAGTGTGGTTTACACCCTGAAGTTTACTAAGACATGATTTTAAAAGTAGGGGGATTCTCAAGTAGCTGGAGATGCCTCTGTAACCACTGGCATCACCTGGAATGATTCAGTGTGCTTCCTGTGGATCCTGTTGTGGCAGCAGCTGCTCACTCTGGTTGAACAGGCTCTGCAGCCACATCCAGGGGAATGTGATGATGGCAGCTCTGTCCCTGCTGCCTGCCAGCCTCCTGTCTCTGGATTTTCCCTGCATGGACAATCCCAGAGCATCACCTCTCCACATGCCTGCATTCCTGTTTGACACCCATGGGGTTCTGGACTTGCTTAAGTCTTTGGGAAGACTGATTGGAAGCAAGTGAATGAGAGACTTCAATCATCTTGGATTATCAAAAGTAACTGGTGTTACTCAGTACTTTGTGTGTCCAGGCCGAGAAACAGAAACTTCAGCATTGACTCAGTTTGATAAATTGGATAGAAATATCCTTACAGATCTTCCACTGTACAGACTATATATGCTTTGCAAAAGGGAATCAGCATTCCCAAGACCAGAAGAATAAACAAAGAAAATGGATTGAAAGAAAAACAAAGAAACAAACCCAAAAAGCTTCAATAAATATGGCCCATCATGAGGGTATAAATTCACAACAGGGACTAGTGTGCTAGCAATGCTCTTAGCATGCTCTGGAGCACTGATGTACAGCTTGTCTTTCCTCTACAATATTTTATCTAGAGATTCAAAAGAATGTCAAGGTCTGGAAGCAAAAAATCTATGAACTTGAGGAAAGCTACAGTAACCTGATTGACACGGAATTCATTGTGTTATGCTTAGTATGCAGAGTAAGATGAATCTGCTCTTCATTTTTATCAGCCACTTCNTTCACAACAGGGACTAGTGTGCTAGCAATGCTCTTAGCATGCTCTGGAGCACTGATGTACAGCTTGTCTTTCCTCTAGTATATTTTATCTAGAGATTCAAGAGAATGTCAAGGTCTGGAAGCAAAAAATCTATGAACTTGAGGAAAGCTACAGTAACCTGATTGACATGGCATTCATTGTGTTATGCAGAGTAAGATGAATCTCTTCTTCATTTTTATCAGCCACTTCAGGTATGACTTGTGTGAGGATCCTACTGAAATTTAACAAAACATTTCATTATTTTTCAACTGGCTGTGGTTAGGGAGTAAGTCAAACATCAGTAAAGACCAAAACAAAACCTCCAAACCAACCAACCAATCAAAGAAGAAAAACCCCACACCACATCCACCTACATGTTTATATGCATCCATACTTACATGTATATTTATGGTTATATATGCAGAACCATGTATATGAAAATAGATTTAAAATAAATATTTCCTCAGGCTACTGGAATCTGTAGCAATTAATTAGCTATAAAGCTCTTTAATCTTGCACAAAACTGGAAAAAAAATATGAGCCAGGACAATTTAGAAAACTAAGCCAAAAGAGACAGGGAGAAGAGAAATGCAATTGGCAGGAACTACATTTTAATTTTATTGATACCATGAGTGAAATTTCTGTTCTAAAAAAGAAAAAGGAAATAATTTTTTAAATGGGCTATTTAAATTAAAACATGGCTTGGTCAAGTATCAGCAACTAAATGAAAAATTAAGTGGAAGGCATCTGAGGACAAACCATTTTCAAGTGATACAGTCTTGTTACCTTATCACTTTTCTGGGGTGATAAAGGCACTCAGCATCTCAACCTTTCTCAGGCATTACAGAACTTTTCCTTTTTGGTGAAGCTTTTGGGCATGGCTGCTGTCAGGTGCTATTTCCCTTACCCTTCAAACCTAAAATACAAAATAATTAAATAAAGGATGAGAATGAATTTCTGTCTTAAGTGCAAGTTTCTGCAGAATATTGAGCCCAATTAGGTTCTCACTGACCACATGTACAAGCCATGAGGCACACAAGTAGTAGAGTGACTGAAAACAGTGTAACCAATAAACCAATATATTGCATTGTGAGACAGATGTGGNTGACTGAAAACAGTGTAACCAATATAGTGCATGTGGGACAAATGTGTTTTGGACTTTTACTTCCTTAAACCCACCCCACATTCATGCAAGTACAGCCTTTTTTTTTTTTTTTCATGAAGCAACAGCCGAATGTCTAAAATATATATAGAGATGTATATTTATGTATATAGATGTATATACATATAACATGTACAATTCATAATGTATTTACAGGTTAAAAATGGCTTTCAAGTTAACTATTAGTACTTAACTTCCACATATACATCCACTGATTTTATAACTTTTTCTCTCAGTCATATACATAGTTATATTAATACTTCACAGTTTCTTTTCTTTCTTCTATTTTTTCTTACCATGTATTGGAGGTGGTGTGAACTGAATACAAATCTTACCTTATCTGTGCAAGAAAACAAGGGTATTGCTCTTCTGACACTTTGATCATAATATTTCTCAGATTCCAGACACATAGCTTTCCATACGATTAAAGATATGTCAACAACATTTATTTAAATGTTATCACTGCGTTAGGCTAGCATCAGGATAATTGTTAGGTCTGATTTATAGAAGCATGACATACAGCCTTTTTTGGCAAGAGTTTTTCTATATTGTATGACAATACTATACAATGGATCATTTTAATGTGTACAGTTCAGGATAGATATCTATCCACTAATACCTTGATACTCTAGGTAGCTTATTACAATTAATTCTATCCATTGTTAAGAATGATGATTGACTACTTTGTAATTATCAGCTACTCAGATCTATTTTTATGTAACTCTTGTTACAGTATGAATTAAAAATTAAGCTGGATTCATGTGAAAATTTGCATAGGAAAAAAAGGCACAAAATTATCCACTAATTAAGGTAGACTTCTGAAGGAAAGAATGCCAACATTTATATTTTAGTTTATTCTTAAGTCTTAATCTGTGCTCTAAGACTGCACTGAGGTCAGTAAATATACTTTCTTATGTGTCCCAGTACTTGAATCCCCAGTTGTTTGGACAGGTGATGTGGTGAG
Organism: Pycnonotus jocosus; assembly: GCA_013400435.1. NCBI lineage: Eukaryota > Metazoa > Chordata > Aves > Passeriformes > Pycnonotidae > Pycnonotus > Pycnonotus jocosus. Next base: position 16,124 of record VWYP01006777.1, on the reverse strand, counting down.
ATGCAGCTTTTTCCTTTCCATTAAAGAACTGGGTGCTCTTCTATCAACCACATTGGATATGGCCTAAACAGTGTCACACACCAAACTGGCCCTGCTCAATCAGAAGAAATGAATGTTTTATCCCTGTGGAAAATATTAAAGATTTTTCCTCCAAATACCGTGGCTATATTTCCTGGTTTTGCAGCTGCCTTATCTGTTATTCAAACAGTAATACTTGCAATATTTATCTGTACAATGCCTGCTTAACACAATGAAATATTGCCCTTGGTTCTTCTGTCAGCCAAAAAAAAACCCCCAAAACCAAAACCAAACAACAAACAACCAAACATGATAATGGTTAACCACAGTGAGATAATTAACTTGTCTCTTGAATTGCAATATAAAATACAGATATGCCTGTCTTATTCAGTGAGGACAAAGTTCACAATGAAGTGGGGAAGTAAAAAAGGAAGCAAGCTCTTAAAATGTCTGTCGGAATAGAGACAGCAATGTGAGAAGCTTCTGCAGTGAGCTTGCTCTTTTCCCTTTCTCCTTTCCCCTTTCCCCTTTCCCCTTTCCCCTTTCCCTTTTTCCCTTTTCCCCTTTCCCCTTTNCTCTCTTTCCCTTTCCCCTTCCCCTTTCCCTTTCCTCTTTCCCCTTTCCCCTTTCCCCTTTCCCTCTCCCTCTCCATATGCTGTCTAGGTGCAGGCTGGATAATATTAACACAGAAACCCAAAAGTCCACTTTCACTTCATTAGAGGTGAGTGGAAAAAGTCATGTTAACCACCAAAGCTGTGACAATGTGCTGTGCACAGAACATCTTCACAGAAGAAGGGAAAAATTGAATGTTCACTACTGAGAGAACTTAAGGAATACATGAAAACATAGATATATGAATGAAAGGTTTTTTTAGGTTTGTGATTCCAGAAGTGAACATGTATGAAACTAATATGATGAAAATGAGGAATGTGAAGGAACAAGAAAATAGAAACTGTGTCTGCTTACACCACACTAAAAAAACCCCCAAACTGATTTTAGCTAAGTGGTATGGCAATACTTGGCAGAAGTGTGGTTTAAGCACAACCCATATCCCAATATGAACTAGAAACCCTGGCTTTGCCTCTGACTCACACAAAGAATGAATTCTCATGACTGGTTTTATTTTTTGTGTTTCATTGATCATTTCAAGTCCATCTGCCTTTTTCCTCTCATCTGTTCAAAGCTGAGATTTTGCCATGGTTAGCATTTCCTTGAGGATACATTTATAAAGGCAGTGAGGGACTTCCCTACTTCCTGCCAGTATACAGCCATACTTTTCTCAGTCACATAAACTTATTATCATCTTTGCCATTTCTTTTTTCACAGAATTGAGCCTTCTCTGCAGCAGCATTCAAAACAAATATTTCATAGTTTATCATTTACTCCAAAATTTCCAGTTTTGATTTCTATGGCAGTGTCAGGCTATCCAAGTACTACTCCATATCACTTTTGCTCCTCAGAACAGATGGACTTCTAATTAGAAATTGCATTTTATCTATATTTCCTATTTAGGTACATGGGAAGACTGCCTGCCATGGGAAGGATCCCAGACTTGGCCTGTGGGAAGGAGTGGCAGAGACAAAGCAAACCATCCTGAACTGAGCTCCAGCCCCATTCCTCACACCTCTGTGCCTCTTGGCGGAAGGAGGAAGAAGAGTCATAGGTGAATTTGAGACTGAGGAGAGCTGGGGAGAAGGTGTTTTTAGTTTTGTTTTTATTTCTCCCTATCGCACACTTATAATTTGGCAGTGAATTGATTTTCCCAAGTGGAATATGTTTTGCCTGTGATGGTAATTGGTAAGTGATCTCCCTGTCCTTGCTTTAATCCTTGAGCTTTTCCATCCTATTTCCTTCCCATCCTGCTGATGAGAGGGTGAGAGGGTCTCTGGCAGCCAGCTAAAGTCAAGTCACCACAGCTGAGAAATATTTGGATCTGATTACAGTAAATGACATTTCTGGAGACCCTTAAACTTATGGTTGATAGAAAAACGGAGAACTGATGAGCAAAAAGTGGCTGAAAACTGTGCGAGAAAGCTTAGGTACCTTTGAGATTTGCTACTAGAATTTTTTAAACAGGATATCACGGAAAAGGAGTTCCCAAAACTGATTGTGAGGTTTGACTTTCTTCCTGCTTCTAAGGTGAAAACTGTAACTGAAGTAAATACTGCAAATTCCCTGACTACCTCTTCAATTTCCAGAATGTTTAAATGTGTGAGATTTGCATGTCTGCTGTACTAACCAGGTGCCTTTTAATTGTAGAGGAAAGCTCATAGTCATGTATCATTCAGTTAAGGGGCTGTAAGGGAATAAGCACACCACATCTCCAAATACAGGAGTGATGCAAGTTTTAATGGCTGAAATTCCTCAGCTTCCCACTTGTGTCACTGTTCTCTTCAAAATACAAGCTTTACATGCTTAGCAGTGTGATATTTTGGGTTTGTAAAGGAGTTTTTCACAATTTGATGGATTTGCAGTTAATTCAGCAAGAAGTGTGCAGCCTCCTCAGGGCTTTGCATTTCCTGGACTGGACTGTGTGGGGATTTGAGCCCCTGGCTGGTCTACTGGAGTAAAAAAAAGGGGTTTTGCTGGTTGGCCAGTGAAATAAGGATCTGATTCAGCTGCAGGGAGAGCCCCTGGCTGACTGGCTGGTGGCAGAAGTGCACTAGACTCTTTTCAGGAATGGAAACACATTTCTTTAACATAAGCACAGGATCAGCTCACGTTATTCGACATGTGAAGGTCTATGCCACATACAAATGAAGACATTTTCTTCTTGAAACACAATCCTAGATAAGCTCTGATTGCCACAAAATTGTAAAGCCTAAAAGGAATACACATGGTGTTTATGAACCATCTCATGGTTTATCAGGACTGTCTTATATACATGCATTAAATTGTGAAGACTTTTAGTCTTTCCCTTAACAGTGACCAAGAGTTGTAGAGAACATTGTGGAATTCATTAGAAATTAAAGCAAGTACCTATAGATTAAGAGTATTTTGATGATTCTTGAGCTATTTTGCACCCCTCAAGATACAGGGAGCTATAACCTCAAACTGAGTTAGGTCACTTGCATTGGTGAGAAAGGAGAACTTCAGTCTTGTGTTTCATGAGAAAACAAATTCACCTCTGTGTGATAACAAACCTCATGGGCAAATAAGCTGATTGACCCCAAGTCACTGCTGACTTCTGTGAGAGTTAAAGACAGTGATCCCTCTCTTGAACCCAACATTCAAAAATTTACTGCTTTAATGGGTTTTCCCCAGCAAAAATAGCTGTGAAATGAATCTTGTGCATTGCAGATAAGCTGTAATACCAAATGCAAGCATGATGAAACAACATAGAAAAACCTCTTCTGCTTTAAGATTTATGAAAAACAGGAACTTAAAATAAAGTGTGGGAAAAGCACCACTTAATTTTCAGTATTAAAAGGAGAAATCTTAGAGGCACACTGATTAGGCTTTAAGTCTCATCATTTTACTCTTAAGAAAAACCCTGTGCAATAGACTGCTTGTTTGATCACCAGACATGCTGCTGATTAAATCCAGAAATAGCCCAGGAAGTGCCGTGTAAAAGCCTCCATTTCTCTGTAGGTGAACATAAGTCTTTGGTCTGTCATAACCCAGAATAAACAAATATGACCACTTGTAGCAAAGAACACATTAACTGGCTTGAATTTCACCATGCAATTTACTAGGCATTTAGGGGAGACTCTGAGGTTTGGTTTGTTGTTTTTTTTTTTTTCTCTTTTTCTACTCTCACTTTCCCAATTTTAAAGGAATTAGCCAAAGCGTAGCATTTAACAATGGCAGTATTGATAAAGGTTGTCTGTCTTGCTTTAAAACTATTAAAATTTCTGTGAGCTGTTTTTAAACAGTGGTTAAATAAGCAAGAATTTTAGTACAGATCTCCAGATATTTGATCGTGCTTGAAGCTAATTAAACTGTACACTCAAGATATAAGACAAAAGTAATATCTTTAATGTGAAATGGGGAAAAATATCTGCTTTGGTCATCCCTGAATTGGTCACACAGGTTAGATTATATGATCACTTTAGGTCTTGTCCAGCCAAATTATCCTATCCTATCCTCTCTCACATAAAAGATATGGTGGATTTGCACAAGTCTACATAAAATCTCCTGACTGCAAATCTTTCAAAAAAAAAAAAAAAAAGTATTTCTATGATTAGTAAATTGCTGTTAGAGTTTTCAATTACACCACTGGATTTTTAAATCAGAAAATTAGGGCTGTTGTCCTTCTCAAATGCATCAAGGTCAAGCAATATCTGAGAGTTTTAGAGAATCTACTACTCGAGGAGAATAATTCATAAAGGAAAATATGCTATAAGGTGCCAGGCTACTTTTGTGAAGTCAGAAAACAACAATCATGGAACTTGTACTCTTTGCAAGGGCAATATAAGCAAACTTTCTGAAAGCATGTCTTTAGGAGTTTTGGACAATCATTCAAAAATGACTTTGACAATCTAAATAAAGCAACTTCATCTTTTAAAAGATTTCTAAATCGAGATCTGCTTTTTTTCTGCCTACCTTTATTCATTAATTAAATGGTCTTGTATTTGATCTCAGGCCAGCTTCGCTTCTGTATCCACTTTCCACAAGATAATGCTGAAATTTTATTTGTTTAATAATTTTATTGCTTAATGAGAGAACTTTCAACATTAAAACTTCTCTGCCTGAGACCTCAACCTCAAGCAGCAACATTGCTTCAGGGTAAGAAGTTACCATGTGTTGGCAAATCCACAATAAATATCTATTTGAATGCTCTTAGCCTGTGGCAAATGCAGTGTAATTTAAGTTAGCATGAAGGAAGGCTGGGCAAACTCAATTTATTTTACATTTGCCACAGGCTAAAAATTCACAATGGACAGTTGCTGTAAATCAGCTGCTGCATTTATGAAAACAATTCTTTTCTCAGTATGACTGGTGTGAAATCAGGGAACAATCAGGATAGAAATCTGTAATTCTGGTATTGCAGAACACAAGTATCCAGGCAGTCTATGAAGTCATCACTTTCTCAGCATGAAATACTAGAATGAATATATTTGATGGGAAGAAAAAGAGTTTTGGAAAAGAGCTATTTGTGGTGAGTATTGTTTTTGACTGGAGCCAGAATTGTTACATTGCCAAGCAAACATAAGAAAAATAAAACCACAGACATCACTTTTGATATTTCAAGTAAATTGACAGATTTATAAGTGTACTGAATGGAATTGTATAAAATACCAATATTTCCTTCCTGGAAATTGATGGAAATGTGCCAGTGATTTTACTGGGAGAAAACGTGTGTTCTGTTCAGTGTCTCTTTCTTGGTTCTCTTAACTTTGCTCAGCACTGCACAGCCATCCATTTTAAACATGCTCTGGAAGCTGCAGCCTCCTGAAGTGTAAGAATGTGGCAGTTGTCACCTGTCTTGCTGTCATGTAAACACATTCTTAATGAACGGATCAGACAGACTATTCTATAGAAAAATTCTATGACATGAGGCAATGTAATTTTGTTTGGAGGAGGCCACGAAGATGGATCAGAGGGCTGGAGCACCTCTCCTGTGAGGACAGGCTGACAGAGTTGGGATTGTTCACCCTGGAGAGAAGAAGGTTCTGGAGAGATTTTATGGCATCTTCCAGTACCTAGAGCAGACCTCCAAGAGAGCTGGAGAGAGTCTTACTCCAATGGAAGGTAGTGATAGGAAAAGGGATAATGGTTTTAATCTGAAAGAACAGACTTAGTTTATGTAATGAGTAAGAAATTCTTTGTTTGAGAGTGGGCAGGCGCTGGGACAGGTAGCCCAGAGAAGCTGTGGATGCCTCATCCCTGAAAATGTTCAAGGCCAGGCTGGATGGGGCTCTGAGCAGCCTGGGCTAGCAAAAGGTGTCCCTGCCCACAGCAGAGGGGCTTGGAACTAGAGGATATTTAAAGTCCTTTCCAACCCAAACCATTCTGTGGTTTTGTGATTCTATGACAATAAAAGAGACTTCAGCAAAACCCCTTTTGGCTAAACAGTTTTTCTCCTAACATTTTTCATCTCCTTTCTGTACTGCACTCAGGGTGAAACTTCCTCTATGATGCTTAAGTGTGGATCAGATTTTTCAAATTAACTGATAATGTTCATCTATCACAGCTGGAACATGCAACTCTTAGGTATTGGTTTCTTCTGAAAACATATTGTATACAGAGGATATTGTGTAAGCATACCAGAAATTAAAGGAGGTTTTAAATACTATGAACAAAAAGCTGATTATGGTTAGAGAGACAGAGAGATTAAGAACATGGGAAATGTTCTTTGGCCCCATCTTCTGCAAAGCTGGTAGGCAAATTACTGCTGAGCACCACCACCCTCTGTTTTCTGTAAATTATGTTTAGATTAAAGGTATTTCAACTTCAGCCAGCTCAGAGAGTGGACAAAACCAGTTCAACCATCTAGGACTTGTATTTATGGCATACTTCTAATCTCTCTGCTTTTAATTTCCTAGTCTGTTTAAAGACAGTATTATTCCATTAAAAAAGCTCCTGAATATTTGCAATGAAAGAGCAAAATGGTCAATGAAAAACAAATTATCCTACCTAAGAATGAGAGGATAACTACCAGGCTGTAGAGAAACAGTCATTTTTCCTGTCTTTTTCTGCAGCTGTTTATCATTCAGTGTGTGACAGTTTCAGCAGGACGTAGACAGTCCCCTCAAACTGCAACACCCATAAATGAATGTTTGCAGCACTTTCCTGGATACAAAGATTATCCTGGAGCAAGGAGAAATGATGACTGAGATAGCTCACCTCCCCACGTGAGTAAATGAGCTATTTGTCACTTGAAGCAAGGGCTGGTTGGGAACATAATACAACAGCAGGGCTGGGGGTTGGGAATGGAGGGAAATATCTGGCTACAATTTAATTACAAGTCCACAGAGCAAGGAAAAATTAAATAAACCTGCCCATTTCAAATTTTCTGTTGGAAACCAGGAGGCTGTTTTCACCTGCTCAAAGTTGCATTTTGTAAATTCCTACTTATTTGCCTAAATCTTTTAAAATAGTCTTTAAAGGATTCATAATACAAGTTTAGTCATATGATTTGAAGTTAAGTTTGAGGATGGTCTTCACTAGTTAATCATGATGACTTGGTGGGTGGAAAGCAGGAGAAGATTTGAGGATTTTATGTGTTTCACATCTATTTCATCTGGTATAACTTGGTATAAGGCACTGACAAAACCAGGATACTGAAAAGGATGATGTTCAAGCTTGATTTTGTCTTTTTTAATCCCTCTAAACTCCTCTAACACTGAGTCCTTTCCATAGGCTACAATTCTTCACAAACTGCTCTGGGATCTAACTTTCTCCTTGGGCCCCAGTTCTTCAGGAACACATGGCTCCAGCATGGGTCTCCCATTTTTCCTGACAGAAAACTCGCTCCTGTGTGGGCTTCTCTCCATGGGGTCCCCCTCAGGCTGCAGCCTCCTTCACTGCACCTGCAATTCCTTCAGATCCACCTGCTCTAGTGTGGGATCCTCCAAGGGCTGCTGGATGGAGATCTGATCCACTGTGGTCCTCCATGGGCTGCAGGGAAATGCCAAGCCCATCATGGTCTTCCCCAGGAATCACAAGAGATCCCTTGCTCTGGCACCTGGGACTGTGGGTTTCTTATCTTCTTTTCTTCTGTTAGAGCCTGTATTAATGCTTGGGAGATGCAGTTTCATGTTCGGACTCAGTTGTTTGTTTTTTATCTACAGTACAGTCTCATGAGTTGTCAGTTCTAGCTAACAAAGTGAAAAATGTCTCTGTCTCTAACTCTTTCCAAGGTCCTTTAAGCAGAAATTATTTAAGCAGAAATTATCAGCAACGAGATGACACCTACATTATTTTTACTTTTAACCCAATAACTAACCACCCGAGGTCCGCAATGTTGACCTTTTCACTCAATTAGAAAACACCACCCAAACCCATGAAGGAGAAAGTGAAAGAAGAACTTAGCCTACATCCCAAATCCTCCATCATGCTCTATATACATTACTACATACTAAAACCTTAAATCCTAAGTTTTGCACCCTGTGATATCACACACTTCTATTCAAACTACACACCTACAATCCCAGTGCTGTCACTCAATTTTGGCAGCCTGTTCCATGGCCTCAGGTCAAATGTAGTGCTTGCTTGAGGGTCAGTGCCTGTTAGAACAGAAAGCCTAAAATTCTCAGCTTCCAGGGTTTCAACATATCCTCCCCTATGTCCAGCATGGGTCAGCTCCAGATATTTCCCAGACACTGCCCAGCAGCCCCAGCCAGACCCTGGGCACCTTCATCCAGCACTCTGCAGTGCAGTGGTGCCCTGCCTTAACAGTTCATCTGATTGAAAACCATGGAAATGCTTGTGAAATAGGTTTGGGTCTGCACTTCAAATATATTTATGCTGGAGACAATATAAAGACTAATTTCTCCATTTAGAGTAGCAGAGAAGAGTTCTTTGCTGCAAGATAAATACAGCTTAAGATTATATTTTAAGATGAACAAAAGCAATGAAATGTGACCCTATATTAAATGAAAAACTCTCTTGGATAAAATTTTAAAAATATTCTAGGGACAAATCTAGAAAAGTCTTCACATTTTTCATCCTCTCTCACCTCAATGAACAAACCCTCTGTCTACCTTTGGTGATCCTCAAATATTTATTGCATCTGATAGTGGTTCTCTGAAAAACAGATGATCATCTCTTTGGGATGTGTGCCAAACTAGCAATATCCCAAAAAACTTTAGTGCATAAGCCTTATGAAGTGTTGCTGGCACTGGTGGCTGAGGCACTTAATTTAATGAGATGGGCTTGCCATTGCTGCAACTGCTAAATGTGTTTTCAGCAGAGCCAAGGAAAAATCTAATTCATTAGACCTCTGACTGTGTTCAACTATTGTTATTGTGCTGCAACATTTTGAATATAAACGCCAAAGGCCCACAGAAAGCAGTATTTCATTGTTTGAATTTGCACATATTGCTAAAGGCCATTTCAGTTCTGCTGCTGATGTGTTGCATTGCCTTCCTGGCTGCCACCACACAGCATATGATTATATACCTGATGCCCATAAAACTATGACAAAACACACAGTTATTACAGTATGTAACTCTTGTCCTCTGTAATGACAAATGACAGCACACTTTTGTGGTATGGTGACTTGTCTCTGCTAATACAAAAAGTGACAGAGTTATAAGAAGAAGAAAATCAAAAATAATAGTGTCATCACTAATAATTGAGCCTGAAATAGGCAGAAAATTAGATTAGAAACTTTACAAAAAATCATCAGTTCCCAGTAGATGTTTTGCCTTTATTTCTTTCATAAGAAAAATCAGATATGAAGGAAATTAGGGCTAAGGCAATGAGGAATTAAAATCTGAGTGGTTTTGCTATGGAATATTAGCCTATAACACTTCTGGTTTAAGATGTGGTGTTTCTTCATACAGTAGTACAGTGTTTCTCAAATAATGTGAAGTGAAAATATATCAATTCTAGATTGAATTTGAGTTTAAAAAATGACATTTCTTACAGAATGCCATACCATCCCAGTCATAACTGATCATACCACCAGAAACTTTAGAGTAATGAACTCTACCTGAGTAGAGGGTGAATTATGTGAATTGTACCTGCAGCTTTCTCAGTTTATGTCACATTCCAGCTGGGTAGTACTTCATTTGCATTTTATCTTTAGAAAACCAAAGGCCAAAAGTTCAACAACTTGTGTGAGGGGATGCAACAAGTGTGCAGCTAGATTTCAGTAAAATCCAACCCCAGGCCTCTTCCTTCTTCCACGCTGGCAAGAGTCCAATTCCTGCCCCTCTAATATCTCTGATCTTGGTTCTTTTCCTTGCTTGCTCAAATGGTCTTTACCATACCAGAGACTTGACAGCTCTCTGGAAAGAGGTTTCTGAGGAGAGAGATGACTCCCAGAAGTCACCAAAAAACTCCAGATCACTGTGCAGCACCAAAATGTTGTAATTATTAAAGCTCATTTAATTATTAGCTGTGGGGAGGAATTGTCTCAGACTATATGCAGTCTATGGAATATGTATATTGTATAAAACATAATGTATTCTTTATTTCCTGTCCAGCTAAACTATTTAGAATAAAAATACAGAAAAAAATCAAAAGAAACAATTAATTTCCGTGTTTCTGAGGTCTGGTTCATGACACCCAACTTCATTCCTCTGGGCTAGGAGATATCTTTCTTTATTTTAACAGAGGCTATAATCTAGCAGAGGAGATCTCTTTCTTCATTTTAACATGGCACTGACCATGAATGCCAGAAGTGGAACTGCATAATGTGTTTATGTTCCAGTGTGAATGGCCTTGTTAAAGAGTCCTATCAGCATCAGCCTCGTGACTTTTCCAGTGGATTATTTGCACGAGGTCCTCAAACCAATCCCCAAAGGAGGTGCCCTCTTCTCGAAGAGTTCCTGCCTTGTGTCTTCACTTACTCATTATCTTCTTAAAGCAGGTTCCTACCTGAGAAGAACATCCTTTTCCCATTGCCACTGGAATCAGAGACTTCCTACAGATGCCACAAAGCTCTGAGAATTCTCCTATGACATCACTAGTGAGTAACTCTACAGAAACCCTTTTGTGGCAATTTCTGTGCTTTCTCTTCCATTTTTAACATCTGCACTGTATCGTCTGCGATGTTGCCTCGAAAGCTTAAAAACTTCCTGATAATTTTACTATTCAAGTCTTTCAGACCAATGAGATGTACATGAAAATCCACAAAGTTAAACCTCAGAACACTAAACAGAAAGACCTTCAGATCTGGTTCAATGGTGAAACTCTTGACACTCCTACAATATTGAAGTGATAACTTTCTCAGTACTATACCATGTACTGGTATACCACACCCATGGTGGTTTGTAGCTATTAAATATCTTCCTTGGAATTAACCTTTGACAGTCATACTCCCTCTCAATCCCTGATTTGAAATATCATCGAGTTTCACAGCAATTTTTGAGACACACTAAAATGTTCTGCAGCAATTATGAGGGGCCAGAGTTGAACAAACCTATGGAATGTTAATGAGTTTGCAGTGGTAATTATTTTTAATTGCTTTCCATCTCATTAGAGTACCAGGTGGCAGCTATGTAACCTCACCGTGGATGCTGATTGTCTACATGGCCACACAATTCTCTGCAGACACTAATGAACAGGCATGTCCACAGCCTCTGTAGTGGTCTGCTCACAGCAATTTGCTTGTTTGTTTGAACAAGAGGAGTCTGGCTCTGACCTCACTCACACCTAAATTAACTGCAAGGACGTCACAGCTTCATACATCTTCCTGTGCACCTTTTTTTAAAAAAAACAAAAATAATGTACACATGTGCAAGTATTTTAAGCTCTGTTTCTGCTATGAACTGTTTAAAGGCTTTTATTTTTTCTTACCATTTTAGAAACAAAGAGAATCATCCTCATCCCCTGTTCACACAGCAATACAGCAAAAAAAGGAGAAATGTTCATCTACACTTCCCTGCCTTCTATAAGAAGTTTTTATTAAATTATTAATTATTAATGATAATTTTTAAAAAGAGTCGATTTCTCATGTGACCAGAAGAGAGAATTTCAAATGTCAGAAAAAATCAATAACAGCAGAGGTTTGTTCTGTGTGTCTTTTGATTGATAAAGGAATTTGTATGTTGTTATTTACTGAGGAATAAAACCCCAAACCCAAAAGAAACCAAAACCAAGGAACCTAGCTTTAGTTTAAAAAAGAGACATAACATTGCAAATTTAATTCTCAAGTTATAAAAAAAAGTTCATCCCCATAGGATTAGTACTTTTTAATAAATGCAGATTAGAAGCTTCCTTATAAAAATATACACTATAAAATAAAAAAAAAATCTAATCTGTAAAGAAACCTCTTCTTTTTACTTCTGTAATAAAATAATTATTCCATTCTGTTGTTAAGGCTGTTTAAGAGTTCTGGCTTTTAGATGCCTGAAATCAAAATTATTTATTTTATTTAAATTATGCATCATCAATGACAAATTTCTAGATGCTATCTAACAGCTCTGGAGTATCTAACAAACTGTGGTGAAATACCTGTAAAGTTTAGAAATTTCCCCTGCTGTTTTTTGATAGAAAGAAACTCTAGGAGATAAAATTTGTAACTAAGTATCATTAGGTTCTCTTCTTTCTGTCCAGATAGATGTTGACTTCTGTATACTGTCTCTTTTTCAAGAAATAAATTTTGCAGAATAATTGATCAATTTAATTCATGTGTCTTTTTTCTTACCTGCATGTTTTACCTTCTTCCCACATATTTATTTCAGACACTTCAACTACAGATTTAGAAAAATATATGCATTTTACCTGCTTCATATTAATAATATACAACTCTCTGGCGCTGGTTTTCTCCTCATAATTGAGCCTTAAAGCCACTGTTTCTTTTCATTAAAATACTTTCTTCCCCTGGCAGAAGGCAGTGAACAGCCAAAGGCATTATCATTTCAGAAAATATCTCTCACCCTAGATATCATCTAGAAAATATGGATTTTATCATGACCTGAAGTATTTTGTCAGGCTCTAAACTGGTTATTTTAAGCTATATTCTTTAGCTAAAAGTTCCTTCTGCTTTGGTGTTCCTGAACTATAACAGGACAAAATAACCAATATTCTTAATAAACCTACAAACTGTGCTTCAGAAAATCAAGGTGTTGCAAGCTGGATTTGTTGCTACTACTCGAAAACCTTGGCTTAGATTTTTTTTTCTTTTTTTTATATTGAAATTGTGCAATTTTTACTTCAAAAACCTCTTAATTTCTATATATACTGGAGCTTTTTCACAACAGTCCTATTAGAAAATTAACCATAATAAACTTTCTTGCTACTGGACATTGGTATATGTGAGAGAACAATTACATATGTTCCTTTTCATCTAAAAAGCTAAATTAAGTACTGCAGATTAGATTAGTGTACACAGCAACAATTTTTCCATTCATTTCTGTGCAGCTGGGGTAATTGAGAGAAAAGAAGAGCAACAGGTGTCTGAATTGTTGGAGTCAAAGACAGATGATGCAAGAAAGAGTCAGAAATGGATATTATCTTAAAAATACAAATTAATTCAACATCATGTCCTCTCTGCCTCATGTAACATGAGTCCATGAGATTTGGTTGGTGTCTTCATGGTTTAGGAGAACAGCCTGGTCCATGTTTATGACCTACATGATCATATAAATATGATTTCTCAAAATCATTCATTTGCAAATGCAGATCACAAATAACTTCAAACTCAAAGAACTGCTGCACCTCTCTTCAAGTCAACCAAAACAAAACAAAACAAGAGTAAATTTAGAAATAATTTCACTTGAAGTAATACCAATTTTTTTATGCATAAAGAGACTGAAAGCTCACCCTGGCACAGTCTATGAAAGAAGTGTGCAAAATGCAGTAAAGCTTCTATGTGAGAGACTGTAGGTGAGTTTGCATTAAAGATGGAAGATTCTGCAGTTCAAGCAGCACTCTCTCCTTTGCAAACGTGTATTTTTTGCTGTTATTACCTTACAATCATGTCAGGACTTTGTGTATCAGCACAGCTTGAACTCATCAGCAGCTAAGCTTGTTATGGATAATCTTATTTATTCTACCACCTCTCTGCAAGATAATCACATTATGGTTCTCTCAAGGGCTTATCACCTTGAATCCACCCAGGACCTGCAACATGCACGCAGAGGGAGAAAGAGATGTATAGATGAAAAACCCAGCTAAATGTAATTTTTTTCTTTGATTAGAATTATTACATCCAGACTGAGAATTATAACTGCTATTATTAAATCTTTCCAAAGAACAGAATTAATTGGCACAAAAAATAAATATAAATGTTATGAATGACAATTTTGATAAGGAATGAACATTTACATTTTCTATTCAAAGTATAGAGAGTCTAGTATATTAAAAAATACTCTTATCTGTTATGAGTTAACAAAAATCCCAGAGACTACAGATATGATTTCTGTAAGAAGACCAAGTGATATTTGCCCTTCAATAAGGCACACTGTAAAAGGGATACTTTCCTCCAACCTTTTACTAAGCACATGAAAAAATGCAATTCATTTTTTGAGTAACTGAAAACTAGACATTGAAAGGAACTTAATGAGGTCCTGTTAGACATTTTGCTCAATGCAGATATTTGAAGAGACAAAATTACCTGTTATTTCACCATTTGCAATTCTATTCTAGATTGCATTAAATGTTATTATGTATTGGGTTTAAATCGATCTTCCACTAGCAGAGATGTATTAATGTGTTCCTTTTTACAGAATCTAATATTATGCACAAAAATATAAGGAAAATTGTTTTGAATTTAACTTTTTTTTCCCCAAAACATGCCAAATAAAGGCATCAAAGCCTGTCCTTTAATGTACTTGGAAAACACTTCACAAACCAAGTCCAAATAAATTTTCATCCAGGGAATTCATATCATCCATTAAGACTTCCCTTTGAAGGTGTACTTTGACCCTTTGAGTTGTTTGATCCTATTTGATCCAATATGATGACCAAATCAGTAAAATTAAGCAACAGCTCCATGTCTTCATTGTGTTCTCAGATTAATTTTCCTCTCCCTTGTGTCTATCAAGACTGTCTTAAATACATCAGTCTCGTTGCACACAGTTCAATATTTTCATGTGTTGCCAGTCAGCAGAAGTTCTGTGAAATATGGAACCAAGTTCTGTCTTCAGAAGCTCTCAGGTATTAGTAGAAATTTGGTGTCCCTGTGGGCAGGACATAACCTTAAATGCCAGGAGCTTTTTATTTGGCTCTATTCTTGTGTGACTCACCCGTGTATTGGTTTGTATTAATAAACATCAGATTCTTCATTCTCATCCATGTAACTGCTCCTTACATAAGCACAAATGTTAGCACACCCTGTGCACTGTGGAAGGTGATTAAGTGTGAAGTGTTATTTTGAATTTCAAGTGGATCCTTCTGAATGAAGTACAACATGCTGTGCAAAGTAAAAAGATTCAAGTGTTTGATTTGGTCCTCCTTCCTTTTCTCCACTGGAGAAGAATTTTTAGAGTTGGAAAAAGAAGACAATGACATGTCTAAAACCAGAAACAAAATCAAGGAACAGAATTTTTCAAAAGGCATGTTGTGATTTAGATGTAATTCTTTTAATGTTTGTTTACACAGTATTCATTTGTGACATAGCTCTGCTCTGATACCTGGCAGAAAAAAATGTACCGTAACAAAATTAAATTGTTATGATTTACTTTCTTCCTAAGCATTTTCCAGATATAGAAAAATATATGTAGAAATTCACCAAAATTTCGCTGAAAAATATCATTATTAAGGAAGATATAGCCGCTTAGTCACTTACACTAACATGAATAGTACCAGAAAATACATGTTACAGTTGAGTCAAAATGAGTCAAAATAATGAGACACCAGTATAGCTTTACTTCACCCTCCTTGTGCTCAAACATTATTAGACTTTATTTTCATATTTATAGTTCCTTATTGAATTTTCCACATAACCCATCCTTAATTTACAGTTTGGAAGGGTTTGTAGCCACTGGCAAAGGAAATGGTCTAGGGACCAGGTCCTATTCATGAGGCAAGATAACATGACTCTCCTGAAATTCCTAGAACAGAATTACACAACATTTAGTTCTCTAAATAACCTTTCTGGATCAGAAAGGAAAGTAGGACAGACCATGGTTTATTGGACAGCCAAGGTGTTTGCTTTGGTGAAACCAAAAAATGAGGTGTAACCTCATTTAAAATACCTGGGGTAGTGGTGAATGATGATAAAAGGAAAAAATGCTAGAGACTGGAGAAATACAGGAAGTGGAAGCCAGGGAAAGTAGAATAATTTAGATTTGAGAAGACCTCTGAGATCTTCAAGTTCAACTATTAACCGAGCACCAGAATGCTCACCATGAGAGCTAGAGGTTATGAGGAAATCCATAAAGTGTGTTTTGAGCTTTGTTCTCATATTTTACCTACAACTCAGTCATTCATCGGTGCTTTATTTGGGTCATTCACTGATGGTGCCACGGGCTCAGAAGAAACTGCTCACTGTGGTCCTGCTCAGCTGCTCAGTCCCACAGGACTGGCAGCAGACCTGAGCTGGCTGC
>VWYP01006773.1:9787-22630 GCA_013400435.1 Pycnonotus jocosus | reverse complement strand
TGGCTGGCAGTCCGGGGTGGGGGGGGGAAGGGATAAACTCACTCTGAGATATCAAACTCTGAGCTGAGATTGGAGCAGCTCAGATCCCAGCTGCAGCCTCCACCCCCACCCCCGGCCGCCATNCACCCCCACCCTCGGCAGCCATGGGGGGCCTGGGGCATGGCCAGACCACGGCCGGCTCCCCCAACAGGGTGGGGGGGCAACAGGGCCTGGCCAGCCCAGGCCACCCCTCGGGCGACGACACCTTCTGCCACCAGAAATGAAAAGGGCCAAACTCTGAGGTGAGCCACCACGAATATCCTCCAAAGTCGCATCCCGCCCTTCAAGTGGCCAAATGACATGCCAATCAAGAAGCCAACCCCTGACTGGCCCACCTGATCGGCCCAAACCATGACATCTACCCACATGAGAAATGCAATATTCCAACATTGGATAGTATTAGATTATTTATTAGCATAAGAAAGAGGAGTTTGTGACAAATTAAATTAATCAAACTGCTGTTTGCAAATAGATAATAATGGAAAAGTGGTGAAACAAATAACAACAATAAAAAGGAAGTTAGCTCATGTACCGGTCCAAACATGGAAAGGATGGGAATGGGACATGTTTTCGTGGTTATCTGGTGGATTATGAGTTAAACAAATGCTTTTTTTCCTCTTATGTGCTGTAGCAACTTTTTACCTCGCATGACCCCTTGCTTAGTACAACTTATTCAACATGTGATCAAAGGGATGCAGGTAGTAGCCATGCCTATTGATCCAGAGATGGCTACAAAAGGACAGAAACTGATGTCACTGCAAATAATAGCAAAGCCAGAAAAGACCCATGAACAGAAAATTAAGGCAATGACAACTAAAGTTTGTAAAGACAATTGCTAACAAATAAAAGAGGAGGGATTGAGAGTAATGACAGACTTGTCTTTACAAACAAGCAGTGCAGAGGGTCTGCTGGTAGATGAAAAATTAGCACTGAAAGATAAAAGAAACAATGGGAAGGATTACACTGATTGATGAATGGAAAATAAGGTATTTGCCTCTAACAAACTGTAGGTTTGCTGATAAATGAAACTGGATATTGAAAGATGAAAGAAACAATGGGGAAAACCCATAAATTCAGTAAGAATTAAAAATTAAAAGGGAGGTTATACATTAAGGGAGAATTTTAGGTATTATGCGCTTCGGGAAGTCTGTACCTCTCAAGTGCCTCAGCCAATGGGGAAAGAGAGAGGGAAATGCGGCCCGGAAATTAGGATAAAAAAGAGGCTGCATCCTCCAAAAGTTCGAGAGACCCCAGGGGAAATGTCCCATGGCCTCTCCCTTTATTCGACTAAAGTAAAAGTACTCCTCTGTCTCCTTTTCGGATGCAAACCTCTGGCGTTTGACGATTAATTTTCCTGACACCTGCCAGCCCCTGCTGACACCGCGCTGCCCTCACTCACCCTCATGGATGAGCGGGAGCTCTTCCTGCTTCCCCTTCATGTTCTGGCCGAAGTTCCCTGGCAACACAGAGCCTATCATAGCCCCAAGCCGCACAGCTGCCCCATACGGGCACTGCCAGCCCTGTGGCCACACCGCCCCCCGACCCCCGGCAGGGCTCAGTGCGGGCCCTTGCCGCATCCTGACACCCAAGGGCCCAGCTGTAAGAGGACTGCAGCAGCCCTGAGGACAGGCAGGGCTCCACCACTCACAGCCCAGCTCCCGCTGCCAGAGCAGCTGCTGGGCTAAGGCTGAGCCGCGACAAGTCCGGGATGGCAGGGGAGGGACCCCGGGCTGGTGGCTCACCAATGAACCTCTTGGCCACCGGTCGCAGGAGCTTCAGAGGGCTCTGCTGGCACGACAGGGCCCGGCGCAGATGCTCGGGTTCTCGGGTCTCCTCCACGGGCTGCAGAGAGGGCACAGAGCGAAGGGTTGGCGCCGGGCCCCACCCTCAGCCGGGCGCTCCCTGCACCCTGCACTGGCCACCCCAGCCCGCACAGCCCTGAGGCTCTGCCGGCCCTGGGCTCTGGAGGGGGCAGAGGGCCGGGTGCTGCCCAGGGAGCCGCGGTGCCGCCCTGCAGCCTAGCTGGGCCCGGCTCCATGGGCCTCCAGCTCGGGGCCAGAGGAGCCTGGGCAAGAGTCCGCGCAGCCCAGGGAAGGGAGCAATGTGTGAGGCACAGGCTGGTGCCCTCAGGGGCACAGCTGCCAGCCCCACACACTGAGCACAGGGGGCAGAGGGCTTTTCCAGGCTGCGGCTGGGGCTTCCAGACTGTCATTACCAGGCAGTCATTGAACTTCAATGCTTGCTCCTTTGTCAGCAATTGCTCGAGATCCCTCCTCTTCAGGAACCGAGCTGCGCAAAGCAGTGTTTCACGAGAGGCCTGTAGAGAAGCAGAGAGCCAAGAGGTGGCACCACAGCCCAGGGCACAGGACCCACGTGCCTCTGGCCTGCCAAGACCAGAGGGAGGCTGGAGCCTGCGAGGCACCAGGGCAGGAGGCACCGAGGCCCCTTCCAGGGGAATATGAGCACCCATGAGTCCTAACCTCTGCCACACACTGGTTCTCATCATGCCAGTGAATTAAAAGTGAGGACAGGCTCTGGCTCACAATTGCCTTCAGGAGCCTTTTTCCCTTTTTCACCACTAGTTCCATCACCTTTTGAAACAGCTGGACGGAGAGCAGCTGCACATGGCTGTTGTCCTGGTGTCAAAAAAGAAGATGAGACCTCAGTATAACTTCTTCCAGGCCCACCTGGGCAAAGACCCAAAATCCACAGGGCATGAAGTTTCTGGGCAGCATCCAGTGCCCGTGGCTAGGGGCACAGAGCCTTACATTCTCAAAGAGTGGCACAAGTGCCTCAGCCAGCTTCACAGCGGTGGTACTGCATCTTGCAGATACCAAAATGTTTTTCTCCTGGAGCACATTCAGGAATACAGAGAGGGTCATCCCAATCACCTCTCTGTCTGCATCTCTCAGGAGCTCCAGAAGCTTTGGAGACAGGTTGCATATGCTTTCGGCCTGTGTGGAACACAATACTGTGCTGTGAATCCGTGAGCAGCTGCAGCACTGAGACTGTCCTGGCACTGCAACCCCATCCTGCTGTCTCAGGGCCCAGAAGCCAAAGGCCTGTCCCAAAGCACTCAGGCAGCTGAACTGGGAGGTGGGAGAGCTGGAACAGCTGCCTCAGCCAAGCTCAAGGGGCTGCATTCCCCGGCCCCACGCAGCCAGCATGGCTTCAGCCATTGCCCCCTACTCACCATCAAGGGATACTTGCTGAGTGCCACGAAGCCTCTGAGTGCCAGGTGACGCCTTTCCCTGCACTCGCCCTGCAAGTGCTTTGACATGATCGTCAGCATCCTGCGAGCACATACATTCAAGTCCAGATAGTCAAGGAACTGAAAGGCAGAGGAAAGTGAAAGGGCACCCGTCGGCAGGAGCCCGGAACCACCCAGAGCCAGGCCCCAGCAGCAGCATCGGGCATGCATAATGTCCCAGGGGGCTGCAGCTACAAGAGGTCAGAGAGCTGGGAGGCAGCTCAGTGAGGCAGCATTGGCCCTCAGGCTCACCTCCACAAGGAGTGCCAGGGCAGGCAGATCCCAGCGGGGCTGCTCCCTGACGAGCAGCTTGAGCAGGCAGATTGTGATTGGGGTACACAAGTGGGTCAAGCCTCGGCACAACTCCCTGGCAAGGGGAAAAAGGCAGCAAGGCCCTGAGCCAGGCAGGCAAACTTCTCCCATGACTCAATCACAGAAGTCTGATCTTTCCCCAGCACCCTGTGAGGGGATGTGGGCCTGTTGGGAAGTAGCTGCTCCTGGGAACCCTCCTCTCCCAGCCCTTTCCAGTCTGCTCAGTCATCCCTCAGTGACAAAGCCCTCTCACCAACAACCACGGGGACTGTGTGGGGCATTCTGGGCACAAGACACAAATGCTGGGGGCAGCAGGGAGAAACAGTCTCACCTGGCCAGCAAACCCACCGCATAGTGGTGGGTGTCAGCACAGACCAATGTGTCCCAGACACGCTTGCACTCCAGAGACACCACCTCATTGTCACACCACAACTGGCAGAGCAGAGCCTTCAAGGTCTCCACTGCAAACCTGTGTGCAGATCAAAAGCCCAGGTCACACTGGGAACACTGGCCCTGGCCACAAAGGCATGGGAAGGACAGGACGACTGGGACCTGTTGGGGTTGGTGGGAAGGCAGTGTTCTTCTTGGCACGCTCTCCAGAAATTCTCAACATCCTCTGGCACCTGCTCTGTGGTGACAAAAACTTGGAAGAGCAGAGCCACAAACAGGTGGGAGGAATGAAGGATTATTGTGTCGTGGCTCTCAGGCACCCAGGCAATCATCCACAGCACCACAGTTGCCTGTAAAAGACAAACCACTTCAAGACAGCACTCAGTGCCGAGGTGTCCATGTGGCAGGGCCCAAGGGCAAATGCAGGGGGAGCAACCCAGCAGCTGCCCCTGAGCCTGCCCCTAACCCAGGTTTCAGCCCTTCAGTGCCTGAGACGGAGAGATGCAGGATGGGGAGGGGATAGAGAGCTGCTGGAGAGGTGACCTGGGGGCAAAGGCCAGTTCTGGAAACTCACAGCCAGTGCAAAGACAGCCTTGTTGTCCCCATCGGAAGTGGGCATTCTCTGCAGCGGCCAGTGCTCCAGTACACAGACCAGTGTTGGAAAGACCTTCTTGACTGCTGGTCTCCAGGACCCTATGGTTTTCCACATCATTGCAGCAGCTCTGTGGGATCAGAACTGTGCGTCAAAGGAATCTCAGCCACAGTACTGTGCCCAGTGCAGCTGCATGAGGCTGGGTGACAGAGCCCCGGTGCCCTGAGGGGCAGGGGGTGAGCATGACAGCAGGCTCAGGAAACAGAGGGGCCTGGGAGTCCTGGAGCTCTCCGCCCACCTGGCAGACCCCACTAGACAGGCTGTACAGGGCAATGGGCTCTAAAGGCTGGTGAGCCCTGAGCTCTTAAGGCAGTTGTGCCCTGTACCTGTCACACGATGAGGCGCAGCGCAGGAGGGTCAGCACCACGTCAGCAGGGTATGCTTCAGCCAGCCTCAGAATGTTAATGCGCAGCCTGTCATCCACAGTGACACCGGACACGAGTTTCTGGTGAATGTCCCTCACCATGGCTGGCACCTGGAGAAGGCATGGGGAGGACTTGGAGCTCTGTCCAAAGGAGCAACTTCCCTAGCTTCCTCCAAGAATTGCTTCCCTTTCCACCATGCAGCGCTGACCTTAAAGGCTGAGGTTGCCCAGTGGCTGTGGCTTGAGGGGCCGCATGCTTCTGGAAGGCCTCCAAGCTCTGGCCTCAGGCTGCTTACCTGCTGCTGAGAAGAAACACTTGTCTGCTTGAAAAAATCCTGTGTGGGAGCAAAAATCAGAGTCAGAGTGGGCGTGGTGTCTGTCTTTACGATGTCCTGAGCCGAGCTGGTGTTGGTGTTTGTGATGTCCATGCCCTCAGTCAATGCTGTGTCAGCCATTGCCCTGTGATCAGCTATTGCCCAGTCAGAGTTTTCTGTGCGCTCTGTGGATGCTGTGCTGACATCAGGCTTTGCCTGCATCTTGGTTGGCCTAGAGTCAGCCTCAGCTGTGCCCTCAGTCGCTTTGGCGGTGGTCTTTCTAAGCCGCGTGCGCAGGAACCTCCGCAATATCTGTAGCAGAATGAAAGGCAGGAAGAGCCCTTGGAGAGTTCCATGCAGAGCTCCAAGCGTAGTGCTTGGCCAAGTAGTGACAGCAGGCCTGGCCCAGGTGAGGATGGCTGCAGGTACCTTTGCTGCTGTGCAGAAGCGGCCATGGGCAGAGTCCTGCTCTTGTGTCCAGTCCATGGCTGCATCTGGCAAAGTGCAAGTACAGCCAGAGCTGAGAGGCTGTGGGAGAGGCCAGAGAACATAGCCCAGCCCTGCGCTCCCCAGGCAGGGACAGCTCTGGGATGCCCAGGGGGTGAAGCATGGCCGCTGGCAGGGGGGGACAGCCCTGGCCTCTGTTTGGTGCTGTCCATGGGCATGTCCACAGGGGCTGGGATGAGATGGGGCCAAGCTGGCTGCAGGCAGAAGCCATGTGACCCAGCTGTGCTACTCACCGTCCTGCAGCAGCTGGAACTGCTCCAGCTCCTCTGCCTGCTCTGCTGGAACAGCTGCAAGGCCTTTCTTTTTTTTCCCCCCAAACGCTCTGAACAGGCTGAGCAACCTGTCCACCATCCTGCTTTCTGACCTCGAGGGCACCTTCAAGACAGGTGCCTCGGGAAAGGTCTGAGTTAAGAAGCCCTGCAGTCTGGCTGCAAGGCCAGCCACAGGAATAACACCTTGGAAAAGCTCCTGGTCAGCAACGAATGAGCTGGCTGTGTGGGGCTCCTCACAGCACAGCTCTGGTGTGTCCTGTCCCGTCGCATGCACCAAGCACTGTGACTTGGCCTCATTGCTGCCAATACCCATCACCACGTGTCACAAAGGGCCTTTGGATACCCTGTTCCATTCTGTTCCACAGTGACTGTGCTGTAACATGTCACAAAGGGCCCTAGGACACACTACCACGAGCCCTGAGGTGCCCCCCACCCTGCCGAAAGTGCCCCAGGTTAGAAGGAATCCTTTGCCCTGAGTGTCTAAGACAGCCCAGGACACACCAAGATTAGCAAAGTGCTCAGGGAAGGACTCTCCACAGTGCTGGGACCCCACAGCCCAGCTCAGTGCTGTCCTGAAGCAGAGCAGCTTCCAGCAAGCAAGACACAAATGTACGTTGCCGAGAGCTAAAACATACCAGATACAGAAGATGTCATTAGGGTGTGCATAAAAGCCTTTTTCTTCACAGCTCTCAGACAGAGCTTTGGGGCTCTCAGCTGGACAGAGATGATCTGGCTCAGACCTCTGCAGAAAGCGGGTAATGCACTCTGCTACAAGTGCTTGGGTTGGTCCCTGCACGCCCAGGCAGAAGCCAAAGCTGCTCTTCAAATCCTTCCACCTTCCCCTGCCCCTCTGCCAAGTGCAGCGAGCCTCAAGGATTGAAAGGACCACAGGGAATCAAAGGGAGACAGTTGCACCTACCTCACTGGGGGCTCCTGGGGAAACACTTTCCTCGAGAAGCAAGCCTCTCTCCTCCAAATGCATTTCCCCAAATGTGTAGATTTCCAGGAGAACACCAATACAGACTTAGGAAACCCTGGCAAGGCTGAATTACTTCTGGTCCTTGCAGCACAGGCAGCCCAGCTCGAGCTCATCTTCCTCCAAGTGCGTTTCCACCTTTTGGTTCAGGCACAGTACCTGAAATTACAGCATTCCTTAAGCAGTTTTTACTAAAACTTTATCCCTCGTGTGTATGGATACGTAAGCACACTATTTTACAGTTGATACAGTATAATTTTCATTTAATTACTTTAGCAGGAACAAGTGCATAGAAATAGGAACTTGTATGAACCACTTTTTAAAGCTTATTTTTAACATAATAAAACTGCTTATTATTTATGTTAAATGGAAATATGTTTGTCTATTGTTTCCTCCTTATAAGTCTACTGAATGTTTATTATCACTCATTTGATACTATCTACGTGGAACAACCTCTTTTTGTTCAGATCTTGCACATTGCAAGCCTCACACTCCAGGACAGAAGAACCTTCTGTGATGGGACCTGCTGACTTCCATGAAGAAGAATTTCAGGAAGTCTAAATGGAATGTACTGCTCTGAGGGATAAGCACATGCTGTCTTGCCCTTGCTATATTTCTGTGTAGGCAATAAATAAGCATTTTCTGAAATACAGAATATTGCTTGCAGCTGTCGCTGAGGATCAGTGTTGAAGTATTAGAACTGAAGTACTTTTTACTACTTGAGGTTATTTAAAAATGTAATGCTGGGATAGAGAAATACCTGCCCTGTGCACATCCAAGTGCCTGCTTGCCACCATGTGTAACTGGTGTAACTGGGGCATCTCTACCTTCAAGTTTTTCAAAAATTAAAATGTTGTTTTAATATATAGTGGAACTTCTTTATATTCTTCTGATAAAGAATACTAGAATTACCTCTGGCCATCATATGCATTAATTCTTCATAGTAAGACTGCTCAATCTTTCCCCTTTTCTTGAACAGATTTTTAGAATAAAGAGGTCCAGGCTGGCACAAGTAATTTTACACAGAGAACTCAGATGTAAATTTCTGCTACCTAAAGCTGACAGCCCAACACCATCAAGGAAGCATTTAGTAGCACAAAATTATGAATAAACTAATATTTAGTTGCCCATTTTGCCAACAACCTGTGAAATCTACCAAAGAAATATCTTCATTTCCAAGCTCTTGCATGCAAAAGCCATTGCAGAGTCATAAAGATGCTTCCAATAAGTGTTGGACCATTGCTTTGTGATTTGAATTTTGTACAGGAATCAGTGATAATCTGGTCCTGCCATGGGGAATACCATCAGCACTGTTTTATCTCAATTCTCCCATTACTCTGTTCACAGGAAAAACAAATCTTCTGAAGGGTTTTTCCAATGAAAATACTCAGTGAAAGTCTCTTTTCCCTGCTGACAGATAATTCACCATTGGGCTGTGATCATATTCTCTTGCTGGACAAAAAATAAAACCAGAACAAATATTCTGCACTCAAAGGAATAATAGTTTATTTTGGCTTTGCATTAATTGTGGTCACAACATAATAATTTTGTCTGTTCTTCAGAATCCTGACAGCCCTGCCTGACAGTCTCGTCCTACAACAGATGTTTTGTACAGCTTCCTGTGATTTCCAAATTGCAGCATACTACAATAATCAGAACACTGAAGATAGGCATTTTAATTTTTGTATTTTCAGTTATACAGAGTTTCAAATCCTATATCCATTGCAAATAGTCACATTAAAGAAAACCTCTATTCTAGATAGAGACCTTTTTCTGGTTTTGTCCACGTTGTTTTTAAGAGTCATTTTGTAATTCAACATGACAGTCTCCTACTCCATGCCAATCACTCCATTTGCTCACTAAGTAATACTTCTGACACATCCATTCAGTTGTTTTTCTCCTTCCTGGTGCATATGATCTTCTGTTCTCCTTTGCCAAGTGCTGCAATAATGGAACAGTCACTTTATTCACAAGCTTCTTATTCCCAGATAGGCAATCACCCTCCCTGAAATATCCATATTTACAGGAAAACAGTGCATTCATCAGAGAATTAGCTCTAGTTTCTCAGCATTCTTATTAGCCACAATATTGCACATTTAAATGAGAATTAGTCACAGGGAGTGTGCTGCTCCATTCATCTTCTTAATCACTTTTACATTCCTAACCACTTGCAGAATTAGATATTTAGGGTGCAATGACAGAGGATGGGTGTAAGGAAGTATTATTGCCACCAGCCTTGACTGAGAGTAAGTTAGAAAGGCAGATTCCATTTCTGCAGATGAAGAAGCTGGCACTTAAATAACTTGAGTTTAGCAGTCATTTGCCTCAGATGAGATCATGGCAGGATGGTTTTGTTTCCTGATGAAGCATCCTTTCCAACTGCTGCCCTAGGTGGTAGCAAGAGCCACCCCTCAGGGCAGCTTTGTTTCTGGGCAAAATTTCAACATTTTTCTCCTACAGAAAACAGACATCCTCTCTGTTACATTCGTATTATTGCTTCATCCTTCAATAAGCACAAGGACACTTCTCTGGGAGGGTATCCACATCCACCTTTGGGTGTGGAAGTAGGAAGGGGACTGCAGCAATTGAATGCCTGCCAGAGTTTGCTGCAAAAAGCTACAGCCAGGAACCTTTGTTTTCCTTCACACTCAAAACTCTGTCTAAATAATTTTTCTCTTTTGCTTCGTTTTCTCTTTTTAAAACAAATTTCTGGTATTTAATGTAATGTCTCTAGAGTAAAGTGAGGTATTTGCATTTCTGAGAAAGAGCAGAGAGATCAAGGTATTGGTTTATCATCTGCAGAGATCAGTGCAGTCACAGACAGAATGTGCGGGTTGTATGGCTTCCAGCTTTTCCTTTCCTAGACACTGGAGAGTGGAGGTATCAGAAATACTCTCAAAGAAACGCTGCTGGCCAAGACATCTCCATAGCAAAGCATCCCTCTCTGTCAGAAAACACTTCTACACAAGCAAACTAGCAGGATTCTTCTTTCTTCCTCATTTATGGATTTTTACCTTCCCCCAAAAGCAGTAGATATGACTCTCAAGATTTTTTTATTATTGAACTTGGCCACTTAGGGGTTAACCAACTCAACAGTACTTCTATATAGGGATCCAGTCACAACAGATGAATCTGAGCTTTGCATGTTTTAGTAATTTTCTATCAATGTATTTTCTCATTATCACTGCACTTCTTGATCTAGTCCCTGACACCTTTTTCATCTTTGGCTGTTCTTATATTAAAAGAGATGTCAGTGACACTAACAAAAAAATATGAGTTTAGCTCCAAATCTCTATTTGCTGCAGATGTTCTTATAGTTTCCCTCCATCTTTCAGCAGACAAAAGCCTGTTTTGTCTAAATGTTCTTTTTCAGGTTTGATAAAGTCTTGATGAATTTCTTGTGCTCCTCACCCTGCCCTTCTGTCCCACTTGGAAAGAGGAAGATTGCCTAGGCCTATCAAGTAGATTCAGTTTCAGCCCACCTTTCTCTGGACATCATGCCCTTTCAGGTGCTCTTGGCTGTGTCCAGGGTGTACCCCTGTGAATAATATTTTTCCAGTACTAAGTTAATAAGACCTCAGTGACACAGTTTCCTTCAAGTTCCTCGACCCCGTCCAGCTCAGTCACCAGCACTGGTGTCCAGTGGGGGACACTCTCTGGGTGCAGGATGACCCCGAAAGCGGCTTAGGGCAGAAATCCTAGCATGGAAGGCTGTTTGGGCACGAGGCAGAGGTAAAGGATGAGCGGAGGGTTTTCAGTGTTGTAAATCCAAGAGGCTTTTATTCCTCGGGAGAGGAGGTGAACAAGAGACGGCACAACGACCAAAGACCCCAGACTGGGGCAAACACAGGCTTTTAAGCAGAGGTGGTCTTACAGGCGGGGACAAGTACACAACCAAAAGGGAGAGGGTAGGGGAGGATACAGGAGTTTGATATACATTATAGGAGCCTATGGGAAGACATCTAGGGAAGGCATGACTTGTCACCACCAATCACCTGTCGAAGACCATAGAGCATTCTAGGGAAAGGGTTAAGTGCATCAAGGATTGACAAGGAGGGTAGGAGATACATCCACAGATTGACACAGAACAATCAAGAACACGGGGCAGGGTCAGGGAAGACTGACAACTCAATGGGGCGGAACCAAATAGGGAAAAACCATGGCAACGGGGAGTAACAGAACAAACCACAAGACCTCAACAGCAGCTTTGGAGCCAAACAGGCTGGAAGTGACCCCAAAGGGCAAGTTGCTCTTTGCCAGAGCTGCTTCTGTGGTTTTTGTACTGGTTTGTGACTCACAGGCCTATGCTGCTGTTGGAATAGCAAGAACCAGTACAAAACTGTCTTCTTTTAATGACGTTCTACTTGATAAGGTGTACCTGCCCAGAAATCACCAGTTCTGGTCCTTGTTAATCTTGTCTCAGAGAGCTCACACCTCTGTAAAAATGGGTATTCAGTCCTCTAACTAAATAAAACAGACCCTCTCTACCACTGCCTTTTGTTACTCCCTTCCTTCTCTCTGTCATGTGGAAGCAGTGATGGGCGGTGAAGGCCTGCCTTCTTTCTTTCCTTCTAAAAGAAGTTACCCTTATGGTTCCCTAAACTATCCAGGATCTGAAAGCAAAACTCAACAGAAGCCCCTCCCAGATGGGAACAGCTGTAAACCATTCCACTCTGTGTCTCACAGCCCTTAAATTCTGAGAACAAACACAGGTAAGGCTTATCTAGATGATTTTCTGTGCAGTCCAGGAAGAAACAAAATTTCATTATCTGTTTGATGACAGGATACCTTCTTCCAAATCCTTGGCACCTGTGTTGCTCTGGAAAGTGCTGCATTCACACTGGGGATAGAGTGCATTGGAAAATTGGGAATGGAGGGCATCTTAACCTGAAGAGGATTCTTCTCTTCTTCTCAGCATTGACAGCATTGTCATGAATAACAGATCTGTGGGTGAAGGAGGAGATTTCCTCCACCTGCATCCCCCTGAGGGTGGATCAGCAGGGAAAAGCTCTTGCAAAGTGATAAAAAAGAACTCAGGCAAGGAATCAGCTCCCTTGAATTCTCCTGACCCTGCTAAGCCCTCTACAATCAGCCTTTCCAAGTGATATCAACTTTAATGATGTTTTATGTCATATGTGAGCTTAAAGGGAAATAGTCCCTTTGAGAATATATGGAGTACAGAAGACATAAGGTATCTTTCAGCTCAGGAGAAAAGCAAGAAAATTTTCCCTGTATAGGAAAAAAAAAAAATTAACAATAGGAAACAGAGAATGAAGTCTTGCTTAGTTGTTTCATTTATTATTTTTTGAAAAAAAAAAACAAAAAACAAAAAAACCCCCAGAAAACTGTATTAATTTTTTTTCAGTACAAATGTGTATTCCTGAAACATCTCCAAACCACAGCTAGGTCAGCTTTCTCCTGTTTATTATGGAACAGCAGAGAAAGCTACTTATAAGCCAGGAGCACTGGGGTACAGATGTCTGCATAAAATACAGAAGGACAACTTGTAGGCACAGGTGAAAGTTTAGCTGAACCAGAAATCTTTTTCCAGAAGAAAATCTGAGCATGAAGCACCAAAATTACACCTCAAGGAACCATGGAGATGCTGTGGATCACAAAATATCTCACCATTGGCGCTTGGAATAAGGTTCAAATATGTAAACATTCTCTATGGAAGAGGAACACATTCTACCGAGTTTATTTTCTCCAGTCTTTTGTTACAAAATGTTGAACTGGAAATTCCTAAATTTTTTTTTTTCTTTTTTTT
>VWYP01006771.1:192315-250966 GCA_013400435.1 Pycnonotus jocosus | reverse complement strand
AAAAAAAAAAAAGGAAGATTAAATAAATAAATATCTTCACATAAGTTCTCCAGTATGGAGAGCCTTCAAACACATTTGTGTTTCTAAAGAGCATCTGATTGCATTAAAAAAAAAATAAAATTGTTAATCACATTAAAGATTTGGCAAAAGCCCAGAGAGATGGGAAGCAGGTCTCCAATTTCCAAGTGATATTAAGTAAATATAGCAGAGTTTTACACAGTCCATATATAATAGAAAACATCTCACTCCCTCTGGATCACCTGTGGAAGCAACTTGGCTGCACCTGAGGGTCAGGTCCTGTTCTGACATTCCTCAGAAAAACAAGGATGAAATTCCAGGCTCAGCAATATTTGGATCAGTTACGAGAGGATGTCAGATCCTAGACATCTCTTTTTTAATGCCTGCTGTTTAAGTTACAATTTTTGGAGCCATAGCTCAAAAATTTCGTGACGTTCATTAACAAGCATGTATTTTATCTAAGAGGCCCCGATAATGATTTTTTTTAGGATAGCCTCACATCTCATGCTGTGGGAAAATGCCAGCCAGCCAGAAGCAAGACAAGCCTTAAGCCAAGCCTTAGTCATAAACAAAAATCTTGGTCCTTAACAATAAATCATCAAGAGCGTGTTTTTCATACAACGAGCATTGTGCCAGCCAATGGCCCTCTTGCCACTTTGATGCCAACCAAATGAAATACAGATTAAAGAAATTAAGTTTCCTCTGCCATTGAAAGCAAACCAGGACAATGGACTCTAAGCATTGAGTGGTGTCATGGGAGGAGAATAGGGCATGGGGTAACAGACTTGGATTTGCATTAACTCATCACAGGACACTCTGTTGGCTTTGTCACATTTCTTCTCTGTTCCACTTGGTGCCAAGGCCCTGTAGGGACACCCTAGGTGTGTGAGGACAGAGAGCAGATGAAACTTGGCCTTCAGCCTCATCTGGAGAAGCAACATTCCCAGAAGACTGCAGGATGTTTTCTACTTCCCTGTAAATGCTGAATCACTTATGATTGTGCATCAGAACAGTAAAAATGATACCAGAAGATGCTAAAGCCTGGCAAACTTCATCGCTCCTGCAGAAGCCAAGAACATGTTCTTTGGCTTTAGCTGGTAGAGCTTCTCTGGTAAGAAAAGCTCATGGACTGGATATTTCCCAATGTTTGGGCTGCTGCACTGCCCAGATTCATTCACCGACTCGACTTGGATTTGACCCATAGCCAGAGATTCAGAACCCATGATCAATGTGGCCTCCTGTACCAATAAGAATGGCTGTAGAACATCAGAAACCACATTCCCAGCAGCTGCATCCCCAAAATCTGTTGCTGACTCCAGCCTTTAACCACCCATACTCACTAAAGCCCTTGTGTTAAGCCTCCAAGTGTGGTCACATTACTTATTTTTTCTTGACAAAAAGGCTTCCAGAAATGGGCCAAATCCATCTGTGCAGTGTTAGTCCAAGTCCAATTACACCAAGAACCACCTCTGTCCTCCTTCCTCTTAAGGATCAGATCTATAGAGGCTGTCAAGATCCACTTTGTAACCATCTCATTTTCCACGGCTTCTCTTAGTCAGATGCTGGAAGTTGGCAAACAGCAGGTAGTAACTCCAGTAACTTCAGGCTGTCTGAAAAGTGCATTTCTCTCAGATTGCACAGCAGACAGTAAAACTGCATCTTGCATCTCAAGCCACCCAAAGTGACCAGTTATCAGATCAATGGGCAGCAATCTTGAGCAATTATACTTGCAACTCACGTGTCACTGCACAGAAATTCCTGACTTTCTGCTTCTTCCTCAAGCCTTGCCTTCATTTATTATTCAATAAATTGCCTATAGGAGCTCTAATTGTAAACATTTGTTAAAGATACCAAACCTAGAAATGCGCTAGAATGTTTCCCACCTCAAGCTTTAATGAGTTTACAATACCTTCAGCCCATATGCTTCAAAAACGTTATCCTCAATTATGTAACAGGAGGTGTTCTGCTGATATCTGTTAACAGCTAGAGCAGCTGTGGTTTTCTGCATTTTTGCACCGCTCAGGAGAAGCAGCAAGTTCAGCTTCCCTTTTCTTTTTTTTTTTTTTTGAATTTGGTTGCAAAACCTCCGAGCCGAACAGGTGTGTGCAATCACGAACCACAGCGATGGGTCCAAACTGCTGCTTTTCTAAAAATTCCACCAGCCAGTGACACACACTGGTCAAGGTTGCACAACCTTGTTTTCCACAGGCTGTTTCTGATGATTCATTGCCCTCACGGAGGTGAGTTTCAATTATCGTTAATACTTTTTTTATTTTTTTCTGGTACTGTACTAAGAACTTCCTCATTTTCATCTCTTCTCTTCCTCCCCCCCAGCTCTCCTAAATTAACTGAGCTTCCTTGTTAATCAAGAAACTTACCTTGAACATTAAAAAGAAAAATCTCTCTATGTGTGCCCAGAGCAGACTATAACAGCAGAAAAATCTCTATATAGCTTTTATCCTCATTGGGCTCTATGAAAATGCTCTTCATTTCTTCACCTCTCACTAAGAATTGGCAGTAGCCAAACACTTTTGTGATGTTGTGGGATTGTTCTGCAAGGGACACTTGTCCAGAGGTACCAAACTTATTCCACATTTAGGTGAGCTTACACTTCCACTGGAATCAAAAGAAAGAATATGACACAAACTTGACTGCCTCATGATCCTGCAATTCCCCATTCCCTAATTTTCTTGTCATTTGAGGTCTTCTCACTTCATCTTAACAAAAAAAGAGTTGAGGAAAAAAAAATCAAAACAACATGCCACCAGGTAAAGCTTAAACTTAAGGAGTCAAATTTTTTATGACTTTTTCTGTCAATATAACCTTCATTTCCTCCTCCCTAGGTCCCCATCCCCACCTAAGTGTCAGCACACTACTGTAAATAAGAGGAAACATGGAAAAATCTGGGTCTTCAGGAGGTCAGACGACACCAAGAGCTACAATTGTGAAAGCTGACATCAGACAGATCTCACTTTCATGTCTTCACAAATTCTGTCTGCAGATACATCAGACACTTTGTTTTATAAAAGGTAATAACAGCTGCTTCCCAATGGAGAGACAGGAGCTGGTGCCTCAGGAGCTGCTGTCTTTGCTTGATGTGCACTAAACACCCCCCATGGGTCCCTACAAATATTCAAATAAAGCATCATTTGGGGCACAAATAGGCTTTCCTTCTTTGTGGAAGCTGTGCTTTCACAAGGTTTTCCAAACCTGTGTGTTTACAGGCACGTCCCTCCCCATGGAGTAGCCAAAGCAGACAGGGAAGGGATTCAGAAGGAAAGAATTGAACCTCCCTCCACCCCACTCATGGTTTCCGAGAAGTCCAGCCAGGCTGACACGACACAGGGAGGCAGGGGAAGCTCTGCTTGGTGTTGCCTGCAGTGCTTGAGCAATCCTGGAGTTCTCAGAAACACTTAACAGTTTATCAGCACACGCTTCGTATCTGAGGCGCTGAAGCTCTGTCCAAAGGTTAGGTGGCAGCAGGATGCGGAACCCAGGTCCAAGTTTTGGATTTCAAGGGGTAAATCCCAGATGGACACTTAAGATCAAGTGTTTTCGTACAGCCAAACTCTATGAAATCTCAAAAATCCACCTGGCATGTACCTATACTTTTAGACATCTAGTTATCTGTGGAATCGGATTCCAAAATTGTCCTCAAGGACCTAAGCCTGTTCCTTGTGGGAAACCTCAGAAAGATAATGTTGAAAGGATCTGGATGCCCTGCCCTGATACCTCAGCAGAGAACAGATTTCTACAACTCCCCCAGGACAGCACAGAGAGCTCTGTACATCTTCTCTTCCCCCTGGACATCCTGCAAGTCACATGCCCTGACCTCTGCAAAAACAAGGTCATTACCAAGCAGCCACACCAAAATACAAGGCCATGAGATTTGTTTCAAGGGAAGTTGGATGGCAGCATCCAGGACACTCAGAAAGAAGGAACAGAAACTTTTTTTTCTCTGAACTTTTCCTTTGGAACCCCATGACTTCAGATTTTGCAAGTGCATAAGGAAAGATACGTGCACATGGAGAACCTGTGATTCACTGGGCTTTGGTCTGTAAATTTAACCCCTGAATCACAGGATCTATAATTCCAGAGTGATTCTCTACCAATTCACAGTCAAATAGCCAAAGGAGGAAAAAAATATGTATAGAAAACAACCATCAAGGTGTGTCAGTCTCATCTTTCCTACAAAGAGGGCCATAAGATTCCTGATTTATCATGCAAATTCTGAAATTCAACACAGGCCGATGCAACTTTCTACTTAACAGCAGAGACGAAAATAAATCTCCTTGATAAAAAGTCTGAGCTTTGCTTGTTTGTGGAAGACACTGCAGCCAGACACCAAGTCAACACTTAACATCTTTCATGCACTGAGCTGATTCTTTATGGATGTTTTAATAGATGGCAGTCTATGTCCTTGCATAGAAAATAAAATTATCATCACCATTATCTTTATTTCAGAAGTTATTAGAAGCTCCCTTAGATGCATATTGCATTTGTGGGATGCCTACAAACAGGATCACAGAATGCTTTGAGTGGAAGGGACCTTAAAGCTCATTTAATTCCACCCTTTGCCATGGGCAGGGACACCTGCCACTAGACCAGATTGCTCCAAGCCCTGCCCAACCTGGCCTTGGACATTTCCAAGGATGGAGAATCAACAACTCATCCAGGGCCTCATCACCCTGCCAGGGAGGAATTTCTTCCTGGGATCACGTAGTGGGTTTGCATGGCCTGTTTTTGGCAGCAGGTGCAGCTTTACCAGCACAATTTATTATAGGAGACCTTAAGAGCATCAGTCAGCACCTGCAGTGCTGCTCATGTCACCCACCATCCCTTTCCCCTCATACAATAGCTATAGGTTCTAAAAAGGTGTTTCAGACAAAACATAACTCACAGCTCTTTACTGAGGCAGGAACATGAGCTTTCCTAGGCAGTAAAATACACACTGCAGAAAGATGACATGCATGATGTAGACAGATTATCTTAAATATCAGGTGTAAAATTACTTCTCCAGTAGCCATGGAATGACTCAAAGTCTGGTCTCCTCATTTAAGCATCCTAAATCCCACTCTACAGTTACCAGAGCAGCTGGCATGATCCACCCTTTGCTCAGGATTTTTTTAAAAAATAATAATAATAATAAATTGCCTAGAGTAACATTAATAAGAACTGTTTTCTCACTCACATCCACACCCCCTCAAAAAGGCAGAGAGGAGAAAAAAAACCAAAACAAAAACGAAACAAAGGAGAAAAACTCCTTCATAGGGTCAGAAGGCAAGGGCTTCAATTCATTAGAAAAGACAGCTTCCTTCGCTTTGCATCACCTTAAGGCTAAAATTCAGGATGCACCTTTTCACATCCCCACCAGGGCAAGCTTTAGTGCTGCTTCTCCTCAGAAGGATACAAACACTATTGATTTTTAGCTCTCTTTTTTTTACTCGGTGTCAGCACCATCATATGCATGGCTGTATAATATCATAATTGCCCCCATGCATTGAGATTTTGAACTGCCGTGGAAAACGCAAGGAGACAACAAGGAAATTTGACAGTCAAATAAATCAGGATTGTTTGGGGAGCTGAGCTGCCACGCCAGGGTTTGTTTGGGTTTTTTTTTTTTGGAAAGAGACAGGAGAAAGGGACTCCAGCCAATTTATGGGTGTCCAGATCATGGCAGAGGCACCAGGTTAGCAACTGTCCACGTCACATCCAGGCAGGTTAGGTAATTCCTTGTTGCATTTTATTATTTATGCGACACAGGATAGAACAGTGAAAAACAGATTTCTAGAAGGGAAGGGAGGAAAAAAAATT
The DNA here is from genome assembly GCA_013400435.1 of Pycnonotus jocosus. Taxonomy (NCBI): domain Eukaryota; kingdom Metazoa; phylum Chordata; class Aves; order Passeriformes; family Pycnonotidae; genus Pycnonotus; species Pycnonotus jocosus. Next base: position 245,134 of record VWYP01006771.1, on the reverse strand, counting down.
AGGTTTCTTTTTTGCAAATTAAAACAGAAGATTTTTTTTCCCCTCCTCTTTAGTGATTCTGCTGACAGAGCCTGTGTCAGTAAGGTATATTTGCACACAATTTTTTCAGCGAGAAAAAGAGTACTTTGAGTCAATTTGGCTACATCTGTAGTGATGTGTAAGTGTTTGTACTGCTGGTTAAATTCTTTGATTACTTCTCATTAGGGATCAGGGAGTAGTGATTTGGTATTTCAAACACTTCAAGTTCAGCCCAAAATCAGATTTATGTCAGTCCAATGTAGGGTTTGTAATTTAATTTAAGGCCATGGCTACAACTCACAAAAGTGGAGGTGTGATCAGATTGCATATTGGACACTGAATTGTGGAAATGAAGCTCACAGTTTAAATTCAGCTCAGCTCGAGGAGAGAAAGGATGTTACTGTATTTACCAGCTTCATCTTTTGGTGGAGAAATAGAGGCTATATGCATTTAGGACTTCAGATTCTGGTAGCTACATATGTTTCTGAAATATTTTTAAATACATTTTACTACATTTCATCTGGTTCTAAAGTGGATGTGTCATAATAGAGGTCGTCAGCTTCTGTCTGAAGCCTGCTGCATCGTGCAACTTTAGTTACAACACTATTAGCTCAGTAATAAACCTCCCATCTGAGATGGGGATTCAGATAAGATCCTCATTTGACTTCATGTTTTCACCCGGTCTTTAAACTCCATCCTGTCAGAGGAATATCTGGATTTTTTTGCTAATGAAACATTCAGAAAATAGCACATTTCAAGTCAAACAGAAAAAAAAATTGGTAGCAAATGGTGTAGTTTTATTTTTTATCTCATGCACTATAGGAGAAATGGGACAGTAGAAGTTCCTCATCCTAAAAATGCTCTTTTCTACCTGCTAATTAATAATCAGCAATAATTACACAGCTAAAAACCATCCTGAACTACAGTTCCTCCTTCCATGGAAAAACTGATTCTTCTCTAACTGACACAGAAAAAGTCCTATTTTATGGCACACACATACATATATATATGCATGCATATATATATCTATGTATGTGTATTTAAAATCATCAATTTTCATTTAGTAATGTGTCAGAAGTGTTAAAAAATTCTGCTAAAGATTTAAGTGTTAAGAAAAAAAAATTACCCAAAATACCACTAAGTATATAAAATAAAATTTTAAAAGTGAAAATTTATTTCAACATTTCCATAAAATTTGAAGGCTGCCCTTAAAAAGATGATTACGCGGGCACTAAATGCCAGGTGAGCAGAGCATCCACAAGTCAGAGTTGGATGTTGGAGAGCAAAGAGCTCCTGAAAAATTCCCATGGGGTACAAGGTAACTGCACATTTTCCCCCCACAAGTAATTCTGGATTTAGCTGTTAAACCCTGTATTGAGGTTTTGTTTCAAAGCTCATCCAAATAAATGGAAGACCCAGTCTCTGGCAAGAACACAAGCATTGTTTAGACCTCAGTGCCTCTCAGAATCAAGGAGGCAAACTCCAAAACCTTAATTTCATGGAGTTATCCTAAATGGTGTGCCTCATACAGCCTCCCCAGAAAATCATTAAGGTTGGGAAAGTCCTCCAAAAAAAAGAGTCCAACCAACACCCCAGTGCTCAGTAGCTGGAAAATCTTTTTGCTCTTTTTAAATGGCAGCTCACCCTGCTACAAAATTCTGTGTCCCACTGCTTGTGGCAATGTAAAGTAAATCCATCAGCATTGTAAAGCTCACGGGCTGCTACTCCAAGTTAACAAGTTATATTTAGCTCAGGCTCAACACTCCTGGTTTTGATATAGTCTCTTTACTCCAGATTCAAAGGTAATGGGTTCTTCTATTAAAATTTTATCAGACATCTATAAATGTAGCAGTTCCTTTAGACTGCATCACACAAAGGGAAGAAAGAGGGGGAGACTGATAAATCTTAAAGATTTTATTATTAATACAAGGAGAATTTCCTTTGTTTGCCGTGACGTGTTTTATCGGCGCGCTCACCGCAGTTCAATTTAGATTAAAAAGCAGGAAGATTATTGTTTCCCAAATGACAAGCACCATAAATAAGCACAAGCAGGGAAATTCCTGTGCTTATATCCCAGAGAGATAGGCCAGACTACCTACACAGAGCCTGCAGGTTCAGGAGAGAGCCAGCCCGCATTTCACTGCCCTTGACAAAACAACCGCGCGGTTCCGCCGGGTTTTGATCCGCCGCGGTGCCAGCTCTGCGCTGTGGCAGGTTACACCGGGTCACATCTCGTCTGTGATGTGACACAACGTGACATGGCTCAACGTGATGCTCTGCACAGAGCGGGCAGGTGCCCACAGGAAGCATACACTCCGTGACTGCCAGCGAGTTGTTCGGCACAGCAGGTACGGCGCTCCGAGCCGCCCTGCACAGCCATTGATGGGGATAATTAGTATACAAAACAACGCTCTGCAATATGCTCCTTCCAACTCGGTTGTTCACTATAAAACATACCCCTAAAATTATTTTTATGGGGGCTGTTGGTCGAGATGATTCTGTATTTGGGTGTTATGGTGTTGTAAAGAGTGAAATCACCTGCCTCGATGAGCCACGTTGCATCTTAATTTGCAAGGCAGTGTTCAAATATCGGTATATGAATATCAGCTGGGTAGATTTTGCATTTCATTTTGATGAATAAGCTTTTCTATAATATCTTCACAAGCTGAGCACAACATTTTGAGTCAAAATAGCATTCTCTTCACCCCCAAAAAGACCCCCAGCCCACCAAGTGCTGATGGTTACCTCTTCACGGTAGATGGGAAGCAGCTACATTACAATTCCTTACCAAGCAACAAAAGAAAAGCTTGCCATGAAACAGCAAACTTACTTTGCCTGTTTTTGCAAACTGACATATTATGACTTATCGTAGGAACATCAACATTACTGTTTCTGATTGTTAATTGGCAAAAAAATTCTACAGCACATTTCAACAGTTGTGTCATTTGATTTAGCTTGTAATTACCATAAAAAGACTCAAGGATTAACATAACTCATGGTTCTTCGATGAAGCTCTGCTAATCTCCTTCTTTTTCATAATCTATGCATTGAAAAGCATCCTGTCTTCCCAACCCAGGCAGTTTCAAGTCAAAAAAATACTAGAAAAATCTGCCCATTTCTCCATTTGGAGGCAGTTACTAATAATTTTCTTTTTATTTGATTATTTTTTTTTTCAAAGTGCCAATGAAAAGAACAGTTCAGAAAGTCAGTCAGCAACAGATATTTTTAGGTATCATATGAGCAGCAATTCTAAAAAGACATAAAAAAATTCTCTCTCCTGGTTGCACTACCACATTTACCCCAAGGTGATTTGCTCATGTAGCTCTGCAAGGAAAACACACAGAACAAAAAGGGCTCACTGACCCCCAAAACTTGCATCTCCCCTGCAAACAAAGGTCTAAGGGTAATGCACTGGCCTGTGAGGGCAGCAGAAGGCCCTTCACTCCCCCACCCATGCACCAGATTCCTGCTGCCTCTGTGGATGTGGTGCTGTGCTTTGGTGTTTAATTGGAGGAGCTCCCAAGCACACAGTGAGAGAGGTGTGACAGTGGTGTGAACCTGAGCAGCTCACACACACCATGGAGAACATTGTCACTGTGCCTGCCCAGGGCCAGGGGCTGCAGCCTGAGGATTTTTAAGGTGTCCTCCAACTCCAGCCATTCTGTGATTGTCAGCAAGCTCCAGGTGCGTGTAAGAAAAGGCAGGAGAAGCAGATGTGTGACTGCAAGGGGAAAGGGCGATAACAGCCCCAGCCAGAAAGCGTTCAGTCCAAGGTGCCCTTGTTTTATATTTAGGTATTCCTTGCCTATAGTTTTAAAAGCATGTGTGCAAAATGAGCAGCTTTATTTTGCCCTTACAGGAGAGATGTTCCCAGCCAACCGAAGGGGGATGATGTACTGTAGACTGACAAGGGCTGCTAGGCTCGATCACCGCAAGTGTTTCAAACTGTGGGAGAGCTAAACACAGAGTGAGAACGTTTTATTTTTAAAAAGCCTGGCAAGCCGTGCTCCCCATATAGCTCACTTCCTCCCAGAAACTTTCCCTAAAATATTTTTGTTTGATATTTTGATCCAAGTCCTTGTCGGATCCAAATCTGAGGCTCCTGACATCTGCTCCCATCTTTTCTGGAGAAGCTGGAGCCTTCAAAAGCAGGTAACTGCTGCCTCTGCACCCTGACTGCAAACACGCTCCGAGTAGTGACAATGGTCTGTTCTCAACTGTCAGCTTTTACCAGCTACTACCCACTTCTCCAAGCTCCAGCCCTGCCATATGCTCAGTGCAGAGTAGCCCCTGATGATGTGTTGTAACGAGGATGATCCTGTTTAAAGGTTTGTGCATAATACAAAAATAAATATCGGCGTTATTGGCAGCGGCAGCAACACATAAAATCGTTTGCCTGAAAACTCCTCTTACTAATAGACACGGATTTCAGTCACTTTTTGTCTAGCCAATTTTAACTGTTTGAGCTGGCAGTGCTATGCCAGGTATCTGTTTGAGAGACAGATGCTTTGGAGACACTTCAGCTCAAAAAAGTTGAGGCATTTCTTTGATGAGGGCTGGGGAGAGGAAATGCATTGCCTTGCCCAGAATAACAGCAAGGCTTATTCTTGCCAAAGATCCTATCACTATTCCAAGTAGGAACTTGGGATTCAGCAGAAATGGGGGTAGCTCTTGTCCAGGATCACTCATTTCCCTCTGGCCAGGTTGTACTTATTTGTACCTTAGGTTTTTCTTATTTACATGTCAAGTTTGTGACAGATTTTTAACTCCTTTTTAAAAAACTTCTAAAAGTTGAGAGGTATTTTCTCACAAGCCAAACCTATCCTTTCTCAGGGTTTTCTAAAGACATTTACACAGCATGGGAGAGTTTTGTGCTGAGCTTAGGGCTACAGGAGCAAAAGAATTTATCACCTGCAAAGGCTGCTCCTGGATTTAGGGCTGAGGTACCCAGAGCAAACACAAATTTAAACTGTCGGTGTTGTTCAGCAGAAGTTAAGTAAAAGTGGGGTTAAGGGGAAATTTGGATAAAAGGAAACTATGAAAGAGGATAAAGGTAGAAGAAAATCTGATCAAGATGAGGTGAAATTCTGAGTACCAGAGAGGATGGAAAAAACTCTGGTAGAGTAGAAATAGGAGCATCCCCAAAAGAGATGCAACAGCAACCAGTCTACAGGTTAAAAAATACCCTGCAAGGGAAGTGCGATAATGCTTTGGTTTTAAACTCAGCTCATCCACAAAAGAGCCCACATGAAAAAGCTCAGAGTGTCGATGTTTGGCTTCTCAAACCACAGACTTTTTGTTTCTCTGTCCTCACAGGAACATCTGTCTGGCTGTAACCCCTGCCTTGCTCACATCACGCTCCCAAACACTCGGTGAGCGCGGAGCAGGACGTGATCAAACCCCACCGTAATGTATACACAGACAAGGCCACCACATGTGTCTACAATTAGGGTCACACAGGCATTTCTCTGACTTTGGAGCTTCAGGCACTGCAAACACACATTTTGTGTTGTGATGCACACACCCAAGAGCATCACCCCCCCGGGATGGGGTGCATTTGGGAGCAGCATCCTACACCGAGGCAAAGCCTCAATGGAGCCCGCGGGAGCTGCAGGGTGCTCAGCACTTTTGAAAAGCAGAACGTTTATATTTAGACTCTTAAATGAACTTCGCAGCCTAAATTTAGGCTCCTATTTCTGACACCAAATAAAAAAAGAAAGAAAAAGAAAAAAAAAAAAGGAAAGAAAAAAAATCCATATGAGCCTCCAAATTTAGAGCTGGGTATCTCTACGTAGTCATGTTGGAGTGAAATGTAAACCTTGCACTTCGGCCCACATTCCTATCAAGTTGATTTCCAAAAGGGGAAGCGATCAAGCACGCAATATTTTAAAAGGAAAATAATAATCCAGACTTGCTTGTGTGAGTTCCTTACATCCTGCTCTATTGCTAGCTGAGAGTCAATTGATTTGGATCTCACTTGCAGTCTTACACAACTGCAACTCCATCAGCTCTAACAAAAGCAAGACTTTGCAGAATTTCCATCTCAGTTTCAGCTGTTAAATCATATTTCCAAAGGGAACAGTGGCATATAAAAAAGTTTTAGTCCCAGCAAAGTCAGCAGGGCTAAGGCTCCTAAATCCATGCTAAAGTATTACACACCTTTCAATTTTGACTGGTATAAAATATCACTGTGCAAATATTTTCCATTTGCAGGAATCACCTGCTCCTGACAGCTTCTCAGGGAATTTTTCTTCACATGTAATACAATCTAAACATATGTGTTGCATTAAGTTGGGTTATATCAGGTCATGCCACCTGACACAGTATATCCCAACATAATCTAATGCCATGTAAATCATTCATTACAACAAATCTACGAAAAAAAAAGAAAAGCAGAAAAAAAGCCAACTTTTCTCCCACTTCACAGGCAGCTGCAGCAGATAAAGTGTCTGTATTTTCATAAAGGGCCAGGTGAGCATCTGTGCTTTGGTGTTATTTCAAGGCTTTTCACTACATCTCCATTTCCATGGTGGCCACAGCTACAGTCCCAGCTTGCTGATAACTAGTGGTGAAAGGAAGGGAAGTTTCAGGACTGGGTTTTAGAGAATATTTTATATTTTCATAGCCAATATATGTGATAACAAAAGTACAAATGTCAGAAATATTATAGCAGAGCCATAAAATTCAATGCAGGTCCAAAGCTCAGTGAAAACCAGCAGAGGAACAGGTGGGAGAGCAGGAGAAGGGGATCAGCTGTCCCAGGAGGTGAACACAAGCCACGGTGCAAATCCATTCCCATAGAGGCCAGATTTCAGGTTCTCCCACCTCAGCTTAAGCAACAGAAATTGATAACTCTGCATCACTTCATCAACTTTACCTAACTGAGTGATCAACCTCTTTTACCAGCCCCATTGCTGCTCCTTATGTAAAACTGGGAGAGCAGGAGGACAGAGGGCCACAGCGCAGGTTATTCCCCGCAGGAAACCCACTCCCATCCCTCGGAAGTGGCATAAAGAGGTTTCTATATCCCATTCATTCTACATCACATTTCATCTCCATGCAGCCCTTGGAGCTGGGAAAAAAAAAATATTCTTGGGGTTTTCAAGCAGGCATTGAAAATCAGCAGTTCTTCCATAAATATTAAACTATCACACTCATTATGACAAAGGCATCTGCTGAAGGCGATTATTTGTCTGAACAGCCCACACAGCGTAGGTAGAACATGGGTTATGTTAAGAGCTTGTTGTAGGATGCAGTCTTGTATCATTTTATAAAGTAGGAATTTTACATCCAAAGGGTAAAGCTTAATATCATGAATTATAACCGTAGTAAGTTATTGCTGGTTTGGTTTTTTTTATTTTGCAATTCTGTATTTTTAAAGTTGTCTACTTATCTGCTAGAACTGCACTGAATTGGATTTAATTGCCAACAGATTTTTACTTATAGCAATAGGAGTGTCTTGTGAGTAGCTACAAAAGGATTCTTACAGGAGCAGGAAAATAACATCCCTTTACACTGAAACAAACAATTACTGCTGATGTAAAAATACACTGAGTCTCACAGGCAAGCATGAACCCTGCTTACAATTGAGATAATTTCAGCTGAACTGGCTTTAAACTCAAAGTCATGCTAATGAAGAGACTGCAAACACACCTTAAACCCTAATTCAATAATGAGATCAACAATTACACTTAAAGGTTACTTAGCACTGAAGCAGTGTGAGCAAAATCCTTTTGATCACCTATATTGTGCTGTTCATTATTTTCTTTGATGATTAATAACACTGAAAAGCACTTGGTGAAAGAATAAAATGAAGTACAATATTTATACCTTATTACAAAGTGCATGAGCAAATCAGAGCCCTCAGAGCACCTACATTAAAAAGAAAACATCATCAATATTTGATGTTTGTCTTCTTTAACATCTAGCTGTGGTTTTAACAACAGCAAAACTTTCAACCTTGGATCCACTGCAGTTCCCAAAAAATGCCTTCTTTTATCCAGCAGACCCATGTGCTGGCCATTTTCTTACACTTCTTTGTTTCCATCTTTGTGTGGCCCTTAGAAAATAGAAATTTGTGAGTGTGTAATGTCAGGAGGTGAGCGGCAAGAGGCTTTTTTAGTGAGCAAGAGGAAAGCAGTTATTTGACTTGGTGATTTCAACGCTGTTCTGCATCGGGAGGGAAAATGGCACGGAGACATTGTGCTAGGCAACAGATCATGTAAACATTTCCTATGACAGTCTTTCATCATCTATAGGAACATTTACACTGCCAGATCTTGTCTTCTTTAAAAATGTCAGCTCGGTAAGTTTGATGCACATGTGCTCCTTCTGTAAGTGTCTGCTCAGGCAGACAGTTTACTAATTTGTGGCTCAGTAAGCCTTCCACTGCACCGAGCACCTTGAGGTTAGCACATCTCTAATCATTATTTGATAACAGAAATCTGTAAGCATCACATCCCTGGTAACAAGAACATTGTATCTTAGCAACCAGCCTTGATATTCAAACAATTTCATTAAAGCGTAGCACCTCTTAGCAGGTGGGTGAGTGCGGGTGTTGATAAACATTTATAACATGATCAACCATTGTGTTTGCCAACACTACAATCATCATGACAAATTTATGAATTTGTTTACGAGCTCCTAGGTACCAACCTAAGTAGGTAAACTACCTCATAGCACGCTTCTGTGTCTACAGACAGAGGCGCATTCCGGGCTTTGACGCTTCTTTAAATTGAGCATATTGGGGAAAGGGTTAGCGGATGAACATCACATGCCACGGTAAAAATCACCATTTAAATTAAACCACAAAGGATGTGTTAGAGCAAGGGCGAGGATTATATTTCACCCCCAAGAGAGCAAGGAAATTTGAAGTTGGAACTGTCTGTAATCTATTCCCAGGTCCCCAGCAGGGCATGAATGTGGCCATGGTGCCCCAGCCCCACGTGGAGGACCCTGAAGGTCACCCCCACCACACACAGGGAGCAGTGGTTTCCTAACCTCAGCCAGAGCTTGGCAGCCCTGCCAAAGAGAGAGATCAGGATAACCCATCTGCCTCTCAAGAGAAAGGAGCAAAGCTCAAATAATTTCACTTGATCAAATGCAGCAACACCTATACCCAAGAAGGATGACAGGCTTTGCAGAAAGCAAATCCACCACTTTATTTGGGAAATGCAGCTTGGGCATCCTCAGTCATGCTCAGCAAAAGGGGCTCACACAAACACATCTTCTGAAGTGGAAATACTGCAGGCCAGATTGGCTAAATTTTGCTCATAGAAACACAGGGAATCTTGCTCAGTTCTGGGTTAGAGCTTTGTGCCTTGCTATCCCAGGAAAGTTCATCATATAATGCTGAATGAATATAGTTCATAAACTGCTCAGCTTCATCTTAAAACCCATTAACTTTGTTAACCCCGTAACTTCTATGGGAAGTTTTTTTCCAGAACTGAGATAATTTGAAGACTTAATCTGGGGCAGATTTTATTTATGTCTCTTCAATGCTCGTTTGTTCTCGTGCCAATATTGTCATTTAACTGAGACCACTCAACCCTTCTTGGTGTTTACATCCCCCTTTTTTTTAAGCACAGAGCAATCATGACCCCTCTTAGTCTTCACTGTTGCTAGGCTAAACAAATTGTGCTCTTTTATGGCTGTATTACATCAACACAACCCTGTGGAGGGCAATAAGTTTGCTCTTTTGTAATCAAAACCAGCATTTGATCTCATGAACTTAAATGGAAATATCCTTCTAGGAGTGTTACTTTCTGAAGTGATTTCCAGTGTTGAGCTGCTGCCCAGAGGGGCAAGGGGGAGAGGGAAGGTACAGGCAGAGAAAGTGAACTGGCCAGCCCCGGGTCAGACAAACTGACCTCCCTGTTTGCAACTCCATGTGCCAGCTGCAGTCACTCAGGTCTTTTGGAGGGTCAGATTTTATGCAAGGGCTTTGGTTGCCAATCTAAATTATGAAACTGTTCATCTACCCAAATCCACCTAAAAATGTGAGTCCCTCCATCCCTTACTTTCCCTGTAAGGTGAAGCCACCTTTACCATCCCACAGGGTTCTCTGGGAGCAACGCCCTCAGGCCATAACATCCCCTGAGCAAGGATCATCCAGACACAGGCCCAAATTCAAATTTCATTCTCTTACATCTACATTGTGGACTCCAAACCAGCCTGTGGTTGGAAGGCCATATCTAGAAGCTTCCAGACACTCCTTTGCTATGAGGATGTTGTGCTCACAGAATTATCCATCAGTCAGATGCCTTTCTTCGTTGCTATCCGTGGGAGAGGGTGTGCCAGGAAGCAAACAAAGGCAACAGGAGAGGCAAAAATATCCAAGATCAATGTGTAGATAAACAGAAGAACGCATGTCATACTCCAGCTTTGTGGCTGATTAATGGATATTTCACTAAAAGAAATCAGAAGAAAAATTCCTGGAACAGCTAAGAACTCCTTGACATTTCATTCTAGTCTTAAAAATAATGACCTGTTCTTGTCAGTGGCTGATTTGCACTAATTTTTGCAAGCAAACCCAATCATAACCTTGCTCGAGCTGCAGTGTGTGTTTAAAATTTACCAAAAGGTGGAAGATGGAATGCAAGCAAGAGAAAAACAGGAATATGAAGTTTGTACCTTGTGCCTGTGGCATCCAAGGTAACACCACCGCATCACTGATTTCACACTGGGCACGTTACATCAGGCTATTAATCTACCTGAAATACCTGGGGCCAAGTGAAGCATTCTGAAATAGGTAACTGAGACTCCCTCCTGGAAATTAAACTCATCCACTGCGAAAAAGGAACAACATATTTTGTCACTGTACCTTGTTGTCTTTGTGGTTAACTTTCCTCCCAGTGCTAAGATCTGATGATAATCCTATAAACTGCAGCTGGGAATGGAAATCCACCTGACACAGACTAATGCTTTGGTGGGGTTTTCTCCCCTTCTCTTCCTTTAAACCAACTGTCCAGCTTTGTACAGATATATAAGTTTTAATTGAGTATCTGAAGACATTTTTAAAAAATCAGAAACAAGAACCAAGGGCTGCAGTAAACTATAGAAAACACTACACACAAACTTTACCAAACAAGTGCCAAGTTCATATACACATCAATCACACATATAAAAAAATATAAATTCACAGATTTGAAGCAGTTCAAAAAAAAAATAGAGGGGGAACCTATTTTAAGCAGGAGACCAAGTAAATCCATATTTTCTCCTATACAAACAGCATGCAAATTGAATTTCCAAAGGTACACCCTTTTCTGTTATCAGACAATATAAAAAAAAAAAAAAATTGGCCAGCTGTGGCTCCTCATGCCTCAATTTCACCTTCCGTAAAATGGGACAACTTGAATCTCAGCTCCTTTCCTGAAAGCTATCCTTTTCAAAGCACTCTAAACCTGAAGTTATTTTTGGAATAGTATCTTCAGAGCAGGCTGAAGAAGCACCATAAAGAACAACATCTCTTGCAGGCAGAAGCCAGATTCATATTCGTTAGCAGAAATCTTTATACTCTGTGTTTTCATAGCACAACAGAGCCTGAACTACGGAGTGATGACAGCATTAAACTGGAAAGAAATTTTCTCCTTCCCCTTCAGCACATTTCTTTTTGCAGGACACATGTTTAGCAGTCAAAGAGGAGAAATGGATGAAAAAAATGAAAATGTGAAAAATTTCAAGTCTGGGTTAGAATTTCTAAATGCAGTTTGGAATGGGACAGGTTTAGAGGAAGGAAAGAAAGCTTTGAGGTGGCCTTCAGGCAGTGTTGCCCTGCTGGCTTCTCCACTCATATAATATTCATAGAAAAATCTGATATTTTGGGTTATTATTTTTCCAGCTGCCTCAGATTGCATCTGTTCCCCATGAAAGATAAGTAAAGGTGAACACGAAGCCAGAACCTTGCGAAAAACCTCCCTTATTGCACATCCTGTTTGCTAATACTCTACTACCCCAACTTCCAAGCCTGTGAAACATCCCTGCCACAGAGGAAGCCACCTGACAAACCTTCCTGGCCACACTGCACAGCAGGCAAGGACACACTGCCCAGGTCAGCCAGGAACAGACACTGGGGTGATGATAAAACACGGTTCTGCAGAGGCAATAATCACTTAACACCCCACAGGCTGGTTAAATATTATCCCTGTTATGCAGTTTGGGGAAACTGACGGAGATTGTGCTGGGGCTACGTGGATCCACTCGTCAGAGCTGTGTGGAGTTTGATCTCCTGCGATTCAAGTCCCTGTTTTCACATCCAGAATCAATGCCCCCCCCAAAAAAAAAACCAAAAAAACACAAACCCCGGGAGAAATGCATGTTTTCACATACATTTCTAGGGGAGAGAGGGGCAGTTTCTAATGCATTTATGGCCTTCTCCACACCAGCTGTGGGACTGGTCAAGAGTTTTGGCTCACAAAAGGAGAAGGAGCACGTGCTGAGGCCACCTGTGGCTCCAAACTCCCCTCTTTTATTCCTCATCCTTCTCCTCCCCTCCTTCCTAGAGGAAACTTCTTACAAAGAAGGACACCGTGGGTATCTGAGAGGTCCCATAAATTTGAAATTTCCCTGATTCAAACTCCAGCAAGCTCTTTTTACACATCCTGGGCCAGGAGCAGCAGAATGGGGAGAGTGTGCTGAGAAGCAGGGTCCTACTGCGCCAGCTGGGGGTAACATTTTCTTCCAACCAGCACAGGATGCCACAGCTGACGCCTGAAGATAAATGTACACCCTTTCATATTTAACCAGCATATTTTGCCTTTTCAGCACAATACCGAAATCTGTTTAATTTTCAAGCTGCCAGTTGAGATCTCCCTGACATTTTCAGTGGAGAAGGACAAGGCGACCAAGGCTGAGGGTGCCCACGCAGAGCACTGCAGGTGACATCACTCTGAGCCCAGAAAAAAAATGCCACCACAAGGGATGATGGAAAAGCTCACTCCAACACCACCACNTAAAGATAAATATGAATTCATAAGTGTGTGCATATACAGACCTACCTGCAGGATTTAATCATTCACAGTGGAATGTAGCTTTAACACAGCAGTGAATTTTGCCTTTCCAGTGTGTTAGAGAAAAGGGAAAAAAGTAGAACAGTGTATGAACATAAATCAGAGTGACCTTTACCACTTCTGTAACTCCCAAGGAAAAGCTATTGCATTTTAGGGAAAGAATAGTCTCCATTAAAGAATGAGACAATCAACCCATTAGGTCAATTTTCATTTTAAGACCAGAATATTAAATACTCCCTTTGATTATGAACTGTATTAAAGTGATTAAAATCATCTAATTAAAAAAAAACCTAATCCCAGACCTGCTGTCATGTATATATGGTTCAAAATATTTCAGTGCAACTTAACATTTGTAATAAGGTACATAATTTATTAAAATTATAATCTAACCACATTTAAATTAATTTAAAATGCAAAAATATACATTCTTACTATCTTACTCTCTGATATAGAAGAATGACAGTAAAATCACATTTTCTAGCCTTTCTCTTCTGATTGTGTGACCACCTCTACAACAAAAAAACATCCTGAAGGACTCAAACTCCATCAGATTCTGGGAGAAGTGAGTGACAAAAGCTAGAGGCAGAAACCCTAACATTTTCCTGAAGAATCTTTGTTATTATTTATAAACACTTTTTTTTTTCTGTTGCTGTAACACAACTAGGAGACATATGCAGATAGATAAAACACCAAATGTTTATTTTTTTAATTTGGTTCTTTTTTTAATGTTTTAAAGCGATCTCTGCATTATGCAGGCTTTTCTCCTTCAGATCACTGTTATAGTCTTCTGAGGCAGGCTGCAATCCCCATTTGACTCATCACATTATGTGCTCGTATTAAGTTTTGCATTAAATCCCAGTGCCATCTATAACTTGCTACTAATATCTTTACACCACTGAGGCTTTGATATTTGATGGAAAGCCCCCGAAACCTCACCAAGGGTCTCATCAAATCAGGCAAGCCTCACTCTGCTGTGTATTTACCAAGTGAAGCATATATTCAAGTGAACCCAGTTTGAGGAGTCCATGGTTAGTTAATCAGCTATGAAGAGTTTTCTCAACCTATTGTTTCTAGCAATACAGCCAAAATTCTATGAAATGGCATCCCTTGCTGCTCTACTTGAACATCAGTGGTTTTACCTGAAGAGAATCAAAATGGTTCTCTCTCCCTGCCGCTAATTCCTGACTTCTTGCTTAGCGCAACGCATCTAAAGAAATGAAACTTATTGAATCAAGTTTAATGACATAATAAATTCTTCCCTTCAGACAATGTTGAGGCTTAATTCACTAGAGCACTTTAAGCCTTTGCCTTTAGCATCTGATGGGTCATTAGTCTGTAATCCGCAGCCAGCCTGTTTGGAATCTAAACTAAATCAGGAACCGTATCAGTAGTTTCTGAAATATGACTGGCAGGTCAAGTGGCCTCAAAAAGACTGCCTGGGGCAGTTAAGACTAGGATGGGGCATGACTAGAACAGAACCAGTGATGAATCTGGAAGCGTGCACTCAATAAAGACTTCATTCATTCTAACTCACTAAACAGCAGTTCTTCAAATGACTTGACTTATACTTTTGATGTTTTTAACCAGTAGGTCATGCAATAAAATTGTCCTGTATGTGCCAATAGGCTTAACACACAGATCATTGACTTGCATGCTTGGGCATATTTTATTTATATTTTTTCCCTCAAGTTTTTTCCATAGCAGCCTGAAAAAGGCAATAGAATCACTGCCGTGTGGGAAAACATGTACTCTAAAGGACTTAGATCATAGAATTATGAAGAGCAGAAAGTTTGATGAAACACCCTTTTGTCCAAAAAGAAAAAAATAAAACAAACCCTCTGAAATGCCCATTCCTACACCTGGAAAGTCACATTCTTGAGATGCTACAAAAAAAATCTCTGCTCCCAGCTGAATATTTCTCACATTACATATTAAAAACACTCTGTATGCAATAATTTTAGGGCTTTTCAATACAAGCCAGAAAGCCAACCCTGCTTTCAAATTTCAGCTGGAGTATTTCAGGCTTATTGGAGAGGAAAGTGTGCTGTGCTCATCTCCAGCGCCCTCCACCCTCACAGCACTCACTGAATGCTCCTGAGACTTGACTCAAAGTCCACTTCAGTCAATTGACCCCAGTGGTCTTTAGATCAGGCCATTAATCTGTACATTGCACTCAGATAATCAGTAACAGCTTAGTTAGAGGACACTTTTTTTTTTTTCTTTTTTGCACCCATCATTTTGCAGATTCAACAAAACATTTCCAAACCCCTCTAAATCAGACTGGCACTTCCGGTGGATACAGTGCAGAAAATGCTACAGCAGAGGTTAAAGTGATGTTTGCAGTTAAAAAACAAACAAACCAACCACAGTGAGGGGAAATTAATAAATAAACATATAATCTTGACATTCTGACTCTCAGAAAATACCCTGAACTGCCCTTCAGCTCTGATGCCATAGCAATTTCACAGTGGAGACAAAAAGCACACTGGCACCAAGCAGGGAGTGAAAAGGAAGACTAATTCTGGTTTGGAAACAGAGTACAGGGCTGGGTTATGAACTACAGACCAAGTTCCCCCACTTTCCCTGGAATACCAAAATGCAAGGATTCAAAAGTCAGACAGGATAATCTCAAGATCCCCACTCTGAGGAGTGACAGGAGCCCACAGCCACCCCATTTAAGAGTCACCTTCTGCAGAGTGGCTGTGTGAAATTCAGCAGGGCAAATCCCAAAATATCCCCAATTAGAAAGATAACTCATTTCCAGATCCAGCCTGCTCAAAGTTGTCTACAGTTTAATTTAAATATGCATTAAACACACTGTGTAGCAGAGGCAAAATTACTTATTGCTTTAAGCATGCCCATGCTATTTTAAAATAGCCTGGTCGTCATGAGCATTTCTCCTATTATCTTTGGTGACATTTAATCAGTGCTTAAATGTTGGGAACACAGGGGAAAGAAATCAGGTTATATATTTGGGAAGGCGACTCTCAGAAATTAGGCTTCTTTCCAAAAGAAAACTTAACCAGTTGCTCACTGCCTAAGCAGAGTTAACACTCACATTTTCTCCTGGAAGGAGGAAAGTCTCACCCCAGCCAGGGTCAAATCATTTTGGGGATGCACCACTAAAGCTGAATTCAAATTCCCAGAAGACTCAGACCAATAATTTCAGCCTCTGTAGAGTAAGATTCTCTTTTTCCATGTGCCTCACACGCTACAGAGGTAGAAGGTATTTACAGAAATAAGGAAACTTAATTTTTTTTTTGCACATATTATTGAACTATTAAAGGCACTCTGTCATTTGGGATCTCCCTCCATCTCCAGCCTTTGTATTCCAAGGTACTTCAGTAACGGCAGTAAGTGAAACTAAAATGCCAACTTGAGATTTGCATTATAAATGGCATATACAAAGAGAGATTTTTTTAAACTTTGGTTGATCTAGCATATCAAAGATCTTTTTCTCTCTTTTTCTAAGCTACTTCAGTGACTGTATTGAAGTGAACTGAAAGGATTAGCTTGAAAGTGGCAAGAAATCTGGCATGCAAAGAAATAAATTTTTCCCCACACTTATTTCAGTCGAACTCTTCATTACATGGAGGCCCCTTTCCTCTTCTGAAATGCATTTTGCTCTGTCTCTCTCAAGCCATCCCATGCTGTGCCAATCCCAAACAAGGTGAAAATACAAAGTGTGCAAGAGCAGCTCCTGACACTGGTTCCTTCTGCACCACCAAACTGAGCTCCAGAGTGAAGATTGCAACACATTCCCTCATCATTTCTTCTTTAGCCAGAGCTGGAGGTAAATCCAGTGACACTGATGACATTTGCCTCTCCCACACTTTATCCTGATGCAGTTCCCCACTGCAGAGACCTCCATGTGATCTGGGACACGCAGCCCAGAGACACGCACGGAGGATGTTCTCTGCTTCCCAGGGAAATCACACGCTGTTTTCACTACTTGCAGTGTGGTTAGCATAGCCTTACTCCAGTAATATCTCTCTGGGAAAAATGAAACAACATGGAAAAGTCACCAGGGGAAGAAGAGCAGAAGGAATGACTCAGCTGTGAACCTGGATTCAGACAAAAATGACTAAGAGCTCCCAAAATCAAAAAAAAAAAAAAGAAAAGGTGTTTCACCACTGCCGATACCAATTCTCCACTCAGATTTGTTCCCATTTAGAAAACTTATAAGAAGTTAGATTATTCTTTAGAAATGTTGGTCACTCTGCAGCTCCCTATCTAGATCATCCCTTTCCTTTGAATAATTAAGCAAAGCAGCTGCATTAACTCTTTGAAACAAAAGCCCTTTGTGTTTACTGACCGACAAGTTCAGTGGCAGTCCCAGATCAGTATCAGAAAGAGCTCCCAGCCTGTGCTTGGTGAAAGGCTGAAGGTCTGAGGGAAGAGAAGGGACTGGCAGGCACAGGAAAGGGGAAAGGCTTGGGTTTCCCAAGCTGGGGCTGAGTCAGAGCTCAGGGCTCCATCAGCCCTCCGTGTTTATGGAATAAATCCTTATTCCCATCGCAGACACATTCACTGCCCACTCCAGTCCGAGCTCATTCCTCTTACATCACTGACTCCACAGCAAGATTAAACAGACATGCAGCAGGGGGAAAAAAATCCAGCTCAGGACAGTGTAATCCCTGCTTTCCCAACAAACTTGTTTGTGCCAGGGCAGCCCAAAGGCCTGCAGGAGAAATGATGCGTGCCAGGCCGGCGGCAGAGGACAAACCGTGGGACACTCAGAGTGCCCAAAATATGGGAAATGTTACTCCAGGCATAACAAAATACAACGTAGAATGATGTGCCACTGAGGTAGTCTTTAATGTGTGGCTTCTAGGAGTTGATTTATCATCCAATAATTACAGAAAATACTGGGGGGTTCCTTTGCATCACTCAGGCCACAATAGATGCTCCATCCCTCAGTGCCAGCGACACGGGCACCCTGTCAGAGCTGAATAGCTGCCTGCTGACTCCTCCTCCTCACCAAGGGGGACTTGCTAATGTCCTGGGCTAAAACTGTGCCAGCACCAGCTGGCAGGCACGCTCCTGAACTGACAAACCCACCCCAAAGACAAGAGAGACCTCTGCAACCTGCAGGAGCAGGACCAGAATCTCGCCTTCCTCCCAAGATTAACTGCAGGAGAGTGCTCCAACAGCTATTCATCACCAGCAGCACCCAAAGCCTTCCTTACTGCATATATCAACGTGTCCAGGGCTGTGACTAATGGAAAAGGCACCACCCTACAAAAAGGAATAAAAAATGAAGGGACCATCGGTAACAAGCAGCAAGTCGGCTCTGTCAAGCTAAGTTTTTTTAATGTAAAGATTTGAAGTCAACACACACTCAAAAAAACACCCTAAAAATCAGCCTTATCATTAATCTCCTGATAAAGAAATGCAAAATATTAAATCAGTTTAGGTTTATTTCAAGCGGCCTTAAAGAGATAAATAAAAATAAGCTTCCAAAACACCCAGGGAAGAGACACGAGCCTGTGATCCCACAGAGCCTGCTAGGATGCTGAGCCACACGTAAAACACTGTTTGCATATGTGGAATTCAGCACACAACAGACTTCTGAGAAGAGAATAATGTCAAATAAAAGAGTTGCTGTATTTCCTTTTGCTGGTGCTTTCCTATAAGGCTACGTATAGACAGAGGAATTAATTATTTGCAGAGTCCACCTTCTGTAGTGACCCACCCAAGTGGGTCAGCCTGAGCCTGATGGCAGAAATGAGCAATAAAAAGTTTAACGCTGTCTGAAATAATCCCGGATTTCATTTAATCTCCCTCCTAGTACTAAAAATAACAGAAAGCAATAAAATCTCAGATGGTGCATATTGCAAGAGGCAACATTTAATCTCACTGATGAGAAAAAGAAGAAGCAACAGACCCCTCTCTCAGCTTCCCAACACTCCCAATTTTGATTCTTTTCCTGCAGTGCTGGAATATGCACCTACTTCCTTGAATTAACAGATCTCCAAATAACACTCACAGGGACTATTTTCCTACACATAAACTTGCTTTCTCTGTTCAGAGGAGTATAACTGGCTTTGGGAAGAAATATAAAGGAGTTGCTAAAGCCAGTAATTTCCTCAGCCACACATATGGCTTCTAAGTTTAATAGCAATTATGTCATTTTTTATATATGATTCACTTGATGTTGTTTTCATGTGAATCATTTGACATATATAACTCCAGCAGATTTCTTAAATAAGCATATCACCAGAGACTAAATTACTAATCAATTAACCAATTTCTTCCCCCACCCCTCACCCCCCCCCTTTCCCCATCTTGGCATGCAATTAAGAGAAAAAACTAAACTTAGAAAGGCACTTGGAGAAAATGAGGTTTGATAAACCATGGGGTTTTTAGTCTAGGGGGAGGAAGAGGATGGCAGGGCAATAAACGGGGGCATACAACAAGCAAACACATGAAAAGACTTTGCATTCGAGTGTCTCCCTGCTGGGACATGAAGAGCATCTCTGCAACACCCAAGGTTTCTCCAGCACCCCAAATATTGTGCAGCCACCCTGACCTTCATCCCTTCCTTGCAGGAGCACCAGTGTGGCCACAAACACCTGCTGCTTAGCCCTTGAGCAGGTGCAGCAGGGACACCAACAGCCCCGAATGCAGGAGGTTTTAATTCTCACTTCTCTTCTTGCCGGGGGTGGCAGGGGAGGCCAGGGCTGTGGGGGAACAGGGAAGGAAGCAGCCTGCTTGGAGAGGTGTTTACAGCTTTCTTGCCCGGCCTCCCTGCACTCTCACCACAATACACACCCTTCTTTCCAGAAGAAATTTCACACCCTGCAACACCCCTTCCTCATTTTCAAACCGTTCCACCGCCCTGGTGCTCAGCAACCTGTCCCTGGGCCACAGGCACGGAGCAGCCCTTCCTCCCCTTTCCTGGGGACACAGCTGGGCATCCCCTTCCAGCCCCACACCACTTCAGCCCCCTCTGCTCTCAGCAGCAATGGGCACAGAGGGTTTGTTTTGCCAGCTTAACTGTTTTCAGCATATTTCTTTTAGCTCCCAGCTCGGTATATAGGTGAAATACCTGACTGGTTGCATTTGTGGGTCTGGTGTGAGGCAGCCACAGGCATTTCCCACACCCTTCTTATTACACTGCTTGAGGACCAGGCATCTTTCAGAAGGAAATACACTTCTCTTACTATAAAAATGCCTTGAAAACTCGTAACATCTTCAGCTTTAACTGCATGCAAAAGTAGTCTATACCTACAGCAAATTTCCACCAATATTTTGTGTATTTCTGTCTTATAAGCTCCACTAGTCCTCACTCCCAAGCATAAAGCAAAGAGAGCTGCTCTGAGCAGTCTCTCAGAGCTGATATCTCTGTGCTTTGGCTGGTATCAAAAGAACAATTAAGCACACACCTAATATAATCACCCAAGTAAATGCTCTAACTCCCTTAAAACAACCTTATTTGCTTGCTTTATTTAAGAACATATTCAAGAGATTTGTTTGAAGAAACTAAAGCAAACAGCAAAACCAAGGTTCAACCACTAAACATCCACAAGACCAACCACTCCAAATCTTTTCCAATGCAAACAATGACATTTAGGTTTCACTGTCCAGTTTTCAAACACAAACAGCTCATAAGCCACCGCAAGGCAGAACCCCAGCTTTGCTTTCCCACCTCCCATAGCTGATTTTACCTTTAAGATGAGTGTCTGCTTTCCTTCTCTCCTTCCCTTCTGTCCTTGATCCAGGGGAGTGAGGAGCCCAGCTGCCCTGATATAGTACCTCCCTGCAATCAGGGCCAAGTGAAGGCACCTGCAACCTCTGGAGGGCCAGAGCATCCCTGGGATAAAGGAAAGAGGTGAATGAAAGCCTGTAAGCCAAGCCAAGCCATCTAAACTGGCAAGGGACAAGTGTGAGGTTTACACATGGACAGTGATAACCCTCCTGCTAGGCTGAGCAGGCACCCAAATCACCTCTCTCTGTTTTTCATGGTATTCACATAAAGCAGAATTACTTACTTAGATAAGAATCATATTCTAGAGAATGTATTCTAACACTTTACCTGACACACAGTGGAAACTGGTTATTTCACTGTCCCAAATCATGATGATGTGAGAATGGAATCATTAAATCATTTAAATTGGAAAAAACCCTCTGAGACTGGGTCCAACCATTAACCCAGCACTGCCAAATTATGACTAAACCATGTTCCCCTGTCCCACTCTGCTCTGGGGTGTCCTCACCTTGAGTTTTGGGTGCAGTTTTGGGAAAAAGGAGGTGAAGACACTGATCTCTGTGGTGATCAGTGACAGAGCCTGAGGGAATGGGTGGAGTTGTGTCAGGGAAGATTTAGGTTGGACATCAGGAAAAAGTTCCTCACCCAGAGGTGGCTGGGAACTGGAAGAGGCTCCCCAGGGCAGTGGTCACAGCACCAAGGCTGACAGAGCCCAGGAAGTGTTTGAACAACCCTCTTGGGCACTTTCTGTGACTCTTGGAGATGATCCTGTGCAGGGCCAGGAGTTGGACTTGATGGTCCTGGTGGGTCCCTTTCAACTCAGAGCATTCTGTGATTCTGTGACACATATAACATCCCTGAACTTTACAGCTGAAACACCCGAGGGATGAGATGAACTTCCGTGGTGAAAAGACCCCAGAGACACCAGGATAAGTCAGCTTGGAGGTGAGCTGTGTTCAAACTGATGTGAGCAAGCCCATGAGGGTTTTTTCTCACAGCAGTGGTCCAAAGTCCTTCTGTTCACTCATTATTTCAGGTGCCTATCCCAGCTGCTCATGCTCAGACATTGCAGATCATCACTGATAGGAGCTCTTCACTCCCAGAAGTTTTGTTCAGTTTCATTCAAAACCTGTTTTTTCTCCCTTTTCCTTCTGCTGTAGAGATCTGGCAATCTGGTTTTATAAAGCAAACAATTCCCCAAAGACAAGTGTGCTGGCAGGGATCAATACAGCTGGTTTGACTCTGCTGAGACGTGGCTTGTTCAAGGTGAAAAGCCTTCTGCTGGGTTTGCCTCATCTGGCTGGTAAAAACTGCTACAAACAAGGAAGTTCTGAGCAACAGAGTTCATGGAATCACAGAATGACTCAAAGGGACCTTAGAGACCGTGGGCAAGGACAATTTACACCAGTCCAGGTTGTGCAAAGCCCCATCCAACCTGGTCTGGGACACTTCCAGGGATGGAACAGCCACAGCTTCTCTGGGCACGCTGTGCCAGGTCCTCACTGTCTCTTCCCTGTGCTTGCCTGGCAGGATCATCTTCCCCACCTGGGAAATAGGAGCTCCAGCTCCAAGCTGTGACTGGATCATGGAGGATCAGCTTCAGAGCACCTGCCCAGCTCCTGAGCATGACAACTCCAGGATTTTCCAGTGGGGTGTTGTGTAACACTGCCATCATTTCCCCATATCATGAACATTATCTGTGCTGGTCTGGGTGCTACTGGTTCAGTGTTCATCCAGAACCCTACCTCTGTTTTGTGACCACTCAGTTCCCTTTGCAGGGTGCCCAAAGACCTGCTGCCATCAGCTGTGGCTTCCAGGCAGCCATGTGTGCTTCCACAAAGCCTCAGAAAACACCGAAGCTTGAGCACTTCTCAAAAGTGAATCCCCCTGCCTGCTTTTTCGATCCTGTTTACTCCATGCACTTAATTAACACAACCACATTCTGAGGATGCATGTTATCAGCACCACATGCCCTGGTCTAACAAAAACCATGGCACAGCATTAGTAATAAAATCCCCTCTCTGCAGAAAAAAGTAACAGCAAAAATGCTCCTCCACCACGTACCAAATGGCACGTCTTCTGTGGCATCCCCACCTTCCTCGCCTCCCTCTTCCCGTGGCTGGTCCATCTGTCCTCACTTGGGAGCTCTGATTTCACACATCTTTCCCCACCACGTTTCCCCTGCTCCTCAGACACTCGGTGATTTGGATTTGCAATCCTGCAGCAGTTGTGTTGTGCGGTTTCCCATCGCTCCTGGGCTGCCCCCACTTCTGTATTTCCTGCTGCTGGCAGCAAACCCACCTTACAGCCACTGCCAGCCCTGCCCAGGGCACTGTTTCCACCCACCCCTTGTGCTCTGTGCTCTGGATGTGGGCAGGGTGAGCTCCTCACAGGCTCTGCCTGCCGAGTCCCCTGTTCCCTGCCATAACCCAATGGAATAATCCTGCTGGCAAGAGGGTGGAGAGAACTTTCCAGAGTGGCCCTATCCTTCCTCTGTTCCTCTCCCCACTCCCCTGTAGACCCTCCACACCTGGAAGGCTGATGACAACGTGCTGAGCTGTACCACCATAGACATCCAGCTCAGAACATCCCACCCTACTTAACCCCCTCAAGAAACTTTCCCCATCCCAGACATGTCCTGAGGAACATCCACTCAAATAAAACTTCCCAGCTGCAGAATCCTCAGTGCCAGCAATCTCTGCAGTCCCAAATCTGATGTCACCCAACCTTGGACTGGACCTGTCAGATCTGCTCTGAAAAATTCCCAGGCTAAAAACTCACTAGAAAAGGAGCAGAGCAGCTCTTTTGCTATCAGAGCAAAACAACATAAAAGTGGTAATGATCATCCTTTTTTCCCCCAGGACTTACTTCCCCAATCAGGAAACAACTAACCTGATTTCCTTTAAAAGTTTTGGTACACTCTGTAGCAAACATATTAAAATTTTCCAGGTTTTTCTCTTCCTCAGATTGATTGATACTGCAAAAGGACAGACAAAGCTTGGGCTAGAGGAATTTTCAGGAGTCTTTCTAAAGTAAATTTCCTATATTTAGTGAAATTGAATGCTGCTGATACATATTATTGGCCTACAGAGTGAGACTCATCCACCCAAGGAAAAGGATTAACTGAAATATTGCCATTTCTAGGAATTAAAGTTATTGGAATTCAAGCTGAAGCCCATTTCCTATATGCAATCTTAATGTGATCCTCAGGGAGCTCTGAAATTATCATCTTCAAGTAAGTGATCTTTTCATGCAATTTTATTCTAGCACTATATCTAGGTATCTCCTCCATAACTTCTATGTCCACAAGCTTATTTATCTCCTTGCTAAAGTTCAAAATCTAATTTCCAACACAGGTTACTTACTGTAATAAACTGTACAAGCTTTAAAGTGACAAGTTGAAAGATACAATTTTTTAGAGTTATGAATTAATAGCCATATATGTCAAAGAAAGTGCCAACTTTTTCATATTTATAGATATATTATTGAAATGATAAAAAATGAACTGAGGGAGGAGAAAAGAAGTGAGGAGAACTACATATAATGAATCAAACATACTTAACAAGACATGTACAGACACTTTAGTGTGCATCTCTTTTATTACATTACATTAATCAAATTCTGCTAAAGACATCCATCTAAGCGAAGTGTCACAGTGATATTCTATAAAAACATTCTTTTGAAAAAGAGTCTTCTCTGACAGTGGTATCAACTCCACTGTCTTAAGTGATTGTCAGGACTGCATTACTCAGAAATTAAGAGAATTTATGTAAGTGCCTCACGAGCTCCCCTGAAGAAAAAAAAATAATTTAATTGCAGGAAGTGTACAAATTCTGATAAAGGCTGGTAAAACAGGGATAAGTGATTTCACTTAGGGAAGCATGAATGGGGTTTTCTTTTCTGCTTCTTCCTCCTCTGGTTCACAGCACCGACAGATTTTCTTAGTCGGGAAAATCCTGGAAGAAAACCTTCCCTTCTGCTAAAATGGGCAGAATATGTGCACTTCTGCCAAATTATCCAGCAAGACCTGATCAGCTGAGATTTGAGGCTTTTTCTTTTTTTCTCCATGTATTTATTTATTTATTCTAATGAGCCTACAAACAGCTCTCAGGAAGGCAATGGGGGTTTCTTTGCCATGCAGATGTGAGGCCCAGATGTGGCACAGCTTGGCACAGCCTGGCTCTGGGGAGCAGAGACAGCCCTTGCAGGCTGGGCACTTGGGCCATGGCCACCTGTGAGCTCAGGTTTGCATCAGGCACGATTTTCTGCCTTCCTGCCAGGCAGATGCTGCAAACCCAAGGTAACTCAGGGTTCTTACAGCCTATTGTTACCTGTGTGTTTCATAGTGGGGTTTATAACAGGTCTTCATTTGTTGCTTAAGAAGAAAATTATGTGGAGTTAAAATTTTGGTTTAATTCTTGTATTATTTCATCTCCTTCTTTGAAACAGTCTAACCCAGGGTTTCTTAACTTTCAGCACACCTGGAAAAAAAATGAAAGCTAAATATCCCATCAAATAGAGAATTTGAAAGAGAAGAAGCTACTTTCAGCCCCAGTGCCAGCAAGCCTCAGAGAACGAGGGGTGAAGGGTATTGCATCACTTCTCCTCCATTATTTAGCTGCAGTGGGATCCATAAATCCACAGAGGTGACATCCATTAGGTAGCATTAAGATAGTGCTGGTATTCCCACTCAGCTCTGGGCTTCCCATTCTCTGTGGGGAGGGGTTGGTTTTACTTCCCTGTAAAGGAAGGGAAAGCTCCTCACGGTAATCCCTGAGTGATGTGGCATCAAGTGTCAAAATATAAGACAAGGAAACAAGACACAGGGAACAGTTTCATCTAAATGATTCACTGACAGATCACAAAAGCAACGATTTGCTCTTCCCAATTATCCTCTAATTTTGCTAATCAAACTATTAAGCCTGGATGTTATTCAAAACTCAAAGTCAACACTACAGAAAAAAAGAAAAAAAGCAAAACATGAAATCCACCATTTGCATAACTTATTAAGTGAAATATGGAATTTCATGTGATAGACAGAACGTCAACTTCAAACTGTGTTCCCAGCCACAGCGAGAGCTGTTTGATCTACATGGGTTAGTTCCCTACCAGGAAAAAAAAATCACACACACACACACACAAAATTTGCCAAACCAGTCAATGCAGAGCGATTTTGCAGTGAACTTTGTAAATGCAGGGGAGCTGTGAACACGTCGGATCAAAATTCTGCCACGAATTCAAACTAATATTTACCGAACATCCAGTTCACTGCTCGCTCAGCTGCTCTTATCAATGTTTTAATAAACTATAAATCCTAGCGAGCCCTGAGGCAACTTAACTGCTGTAGTGATGCTGGAGGGTGATTAGGGAAAGAACTAAAGATAAGATCCATTGTTTTTTTTCATGGTTGTGCACATCATTTTTCTATTTCTGATGCTTTATGTGTGATAATCTGAGCTTCCTCAGAGGTAAATTCTCATCTAATCATGAGTCCCCACACATCAACAGAACATATCCTATGTGGTCTAACAATAAAAAAAAAAAAAAAAGAAAATAGAGCAAGAAGTGCTTCATTAACAACATGGATTTAACCTACCGTAAGCTCATTTTTAGGCTGCAACAAAAGCCCTGGAAAAGGTGAAAATTAAAAGATGTCACCTAAAGAGCTCTCTAAAATTAGAATTAATTTTAAACTGCTTGGGAAAAAAAAAAAAAAACCAAACCAAAACAAAACCTGAATGGCGCTGAGAGTTATGAAGAGAAGTGTTGTTTTAAAAATATATGTAGTATCAAACAAAAGGAACAAGAAGCCCTGTTTTAAAGAAACAGGGCAGACATCATGATCTGCTGCTCAGATTTATACCTAAAGCACATGAAAATGTCCTGGCAGAGCCCATGCCGTGGCATTTCTGACACACACAATATACAGGGATCCCCATCCCTGTCCTGGGGGCAGCCAGCANTGAAAATGTCCTGGCAGAGCCCATCCTGTGGCATTTCTGACACACACAATGTACAGGGATGGGGTCCTGGGTGCAGCCAGCTAAGGACAAGAAGAGGAAGGGCACAAAGGGGGGGCAGAGAAGGTGATCTCTCATTTTGGTGGCCCCACAGATGCCAGAGAAGGATCTTGGGTTTGAAAGGGACTTTTAAAAGCCGTGTCAGTATGTTCTGCTCTGGAACTCCTCCAGGCAGCGCAGGGAGGAAGGAGACATCTCCTCTTGCTATTTTTGGGTTGGAGCATCCCTGCTCCAGACGGGTTCTTTTGCTTGTCTGATTCACCACAGCCAGGGCAATGAAGCAGGAGGACAAGCTGGATTAATATCAGGTGTGTCATTAATAAGTATTTCCACCTTTCCCAGTGTTTCTCTCTCTGTCCCTGCCTGAGTCTGCTCTGCTCCCCAGGCAGCCCATCCCTGGCTCTCACAAGCCAGGCTGACCTTTCCCTGCACACACAGCCCTGCCAGGATCAGCCCCAGCAACTGGAATTTGTCTCCCTCTAAGTGACAGCTGCCATTTTAATGATCCAGCAGCAAAGGTGAGTTTCATCTCAGGAGGCAGAGAGGGAATGCAAAATAAAGAAAGGGAAAAAAAAAATGTTTCCATGAGGAGCTCCTGAAGATCAGATGGTTAGGAAGTGATTTGGGGGTGAATTCTATATTTAAAAAACATTTTTAGCCAATTTAACAGATAACTTAACTAGTTCCTACGTCGCAGTGATGTGTATTTATAACTCCTTTTGAATGGATTTTTATTAAATTGCCTATTTTCTGTAGTTCTTAGCAGAACCTGACTCTTCCCTGTCCTCATCTGCCTGGTGAGCTTGTCCAAAGACAGCTCTCAGCCAGACTATTACACTTAAAAAATCATTTCAGTGCCTTTCCCCCTTGGTAATGAGATGGAGTGATTAGAAGAGCTCTCACCATTACCCCCCTATTTTCCTTTAAGACACATATGAAAATTCCTTCCCTTTCTCAGCCCTGGCACGTTCAGAGTTACTGTTCCCACTCACAGCTGTCACTACCATGCAAACTTAATAAATTCCATCTATGCATGACTTACTTAGCTAACCTCCATCCACCAG
The DNA here is from genome assembly GCA_013400435.1 of Pycnonotus jocosus. Lineage (NCBI taxonomy): Eukaryota > Metazoa > Chordata > Aves > Passeriformes > Pycnonotidae > Pycnonotus > Pycnonotus jocosus. The sequence continues at coordinate 217,314 of VWYP01006771.1, read as the reverse complement.
AGATACACGCTTCTCACTCACACGAGCAGGACAATAACATAGTAAAGCTTCAAAACAATAACTCTCATGTTTCAAATATGTATAATATTGCAAGGGGCTTATCCCAGCCCCGGTGATCCTACCCTAACAGAAAGGAGATTTTCTTTCATACTGTTTAACTTTGGGGATTTTTGTATTTGGAGAGGTGGTTTCTTTTTTTTTTTTTTCTTTTTTTTCTTTTTTTTTTTTAATGTGGTGGTTTTGGTTTGCTTTTATTTTTTTAATACAGAAGTAATTTGTAAATGATTAGGAATGGAGATTGAAATAAAAATGAAATGAAATGAAATAAAAATAATAAAATAAAAAATAAAAAATAAAATATAAAATAAAATATAAAATGAAATATAAAATAAAATTTAAAATAAAATATAAAATAAAAAGAGCTCTTTCAAAAGGAAAATGATAATTATAAAGTGTTTCTCTCACTGAACAGAATACACCCCAAAACATAGACCTGCTTCACGTTTGAAATTTCCACAAACCCTCTGGAAGCGCTGCAAATCCAAATCCACACAACCCAGAGTAAAATCTGGCCCCTGAACAATTTTATTAGCAGCAAATTTGTCATGCACATTAAACCTTCCCCACCAACAGCCTCGGGCCACATCAGCTGGGACCCTGCACCGTTCCCCTTTGCCACCTTGTCTGTCAGGAGAGCAATCATCACTTTTTGGAAGAGCTCAGCGTTTTTCAGAATTAACACCGGGAGAGGAGTAATCATGCCTGCGTTAAATAAATACTTCCAAATGCCAGGTGAAATGCACATCAGAGTGCATCAGGCAGCCACACAAGGTATCTGGAGGCAGAAGAACAAAGTACGCTTCACTTTGCATTAGAGCGGGCGAGCACTGAAGCCCACGAGCAACAGAAAAATGCAGGATGAGTAATTTCGCTAGGTGCCTCCCTGCAAGATTTCCTGGGGCCAAGCACTGTCCTGGCTGTGTGATTTTGATTAAATCAATAGCTGTTTATCAGCGTGCCATAAAACGACAGCAGCCAGACACAACAGGGCTGAAACTGAACACAGGTAAGCGAGAAACAGCAGCAGGGCTGATGGTAACTGGTAATTTCCAGGATGATTAACTTGAGCATGAGGATGGGCACTGGAAAGGTTCATTCAAGACTTTCATCATTCTGTTTCTCCTGCTGGATATCCTTTAGATGAATATCAAGTGACAGATTTCTCAACAGGTTTAGTCTGCTAAATTCGCCATCCCTGGAAGCGTTCAAGACCAGGCTTGGAGCAATCTGGTCCATTGGAAAGCATCTTTGTTCTTGGCAAAGGGCTTTTAACAAGGTGGTCCTCAAGGCCTCTTCCAACCCAAACCATTCTGGGATTCCACGGTTCCACAGTGCTTTGCCTGGGTGCTGTGATGCTGTGATCCAGTGCAATTTTAAAAGTGTGAATCCAGACAAGCAGGATTTGAAGCACAATTCTGACTATTAGAATATCTTTCCATTCTGTTTACTTTCTGGTTTAGAGTTTTGGGGCAAACTTGACAACAAAGGGGCCACAAGAAGCAATGTGTGCTTAGATCATCTTCTGCCTTTGCCCTGTGGTGCTGATGGCAGTGTTGACCTGACCTGGAGTCCATGGTCCTTGGATTCCAACCCTTTGTTCCAACCAGATCCTGCCAGGTGCCCCTGCTAAAGGTGGATCGGAGGAAGCTTGAGGACATCCAGTGAGTCTACAAGAAATCTGGACTTTTTTTCCCAGACCAAAGCCTGTCCATGGTACCTGTTCTAGTCTCTCAAAGAAAAAGATTGAAGGCTGCACAACAAATGGGATGCACAAACATTCCAGAAAGGTGTAATGCATAACAAACATCATTTAAAGGTGCCATTTCTTATGGTGCATTCATATAATTAAATTCCATTATAGCTTTTACTTCCACGCAGAAAATGGATGTCATAAGAACACGTATGAATTATTCACATCTTTACTAAATGAAAGGCTATCAAAAAATTGTCGTGAACTATCCATATGCAGTATGGCTTGAGCCACAGCTGACAACCTAACTAATATTTTTAATATCCCAGTTATTTCATAATTACAAGAACACGTGTTCTTTATTTTATTAGTTCGAAGTATGAAACTAGGAAGACAAGTAAACTTGGTGAAAACTCTGAGCTGGATCCTGCATCCTTAGAAAAGCCCAAGCCGGAAGCTCACGGTGTTTTTATGGACCGGTGGGTACTTTTGGGTATGCACAGAATGAAGAAATAGAGCCCCATAGTGGTTAATCCCCAAAGCTAAAAATAAAAACAAAACAAAACCCTACTGAAACCAGAGCCTTTTAAGCCGCTCTCATATTTTAAGCGAGTTATTAAAATGTTAATTATCTGAATAACATTACGCTTGAACACAAGGGGAAAAGACATTTTGAAAATTGTGCGCTTTTTTAACTGGGAGGGTAATTCACAGATTTCTTCCAAAATGACAATTTCTTTTTTATTCAGCAGCTTGAACACTAAGTCAGAGCACTCTTCAGACTGCAAATATAGCAATTATCCCAAGTAATGCTTTGACACTGTTACCACAGGCAAGTGGCCAAAGTGCATCAGCAGTCAAAATATCTAAGCAAGTTAACAAGCTCCTTTTACTCTCAGCAGAGCCGGAGAAGAAAGGGAATCCAACCCCTGAGAAATGTTAAAATAAAGGAGAAAGAAAAAGCTGCTGGTGTTTGTTAAAGAAAATGGTGTCACTGTCTCGGGCTGATCAAGGTGTAATATCCGAGTCCCTGACAGATGTCCCTGGCTGTGCGGGATGGGGAGGGCTCCTCCGCGCCACCGCTGCCGCCTGTCCCCGGCTAATGACAGCCCACCAGGACCTGCCGTCAGCCCACACCTTGCTCCTCGCTTTGGTGCTCTTTCTCCTCTCTCTTTGCCCCATTTTTCCTTTCTTTTCTTTTTTCTTTTTTTTTTTTTTTCCAGCTCCATTTGCAAAATACCCCCACATGTACCATACAAAAGACATCTCAACTCATTAAGGAAATTCCCAAAGAACTATTAACAAATCATTTTGCTTCAGCCAGAGATATCAGATTTAATTAGGTGAGCGGTGTTGATGGGGTGCAAAAACAAAAGCCATCTCCTGTCTGAAAAGGTTCAGGTCCTGTGTAGGCCCCATTCTTCCCTCCATGGCACAGACAATAATTGAGCATTTTTTTAAAGGACATAGGGATGAAAAGAGGAGTCTGTCTCGCAGACAAAAGCTTTCAACTAAGATTTGTTTTCCTTTCTCACCAGGTGACTTAAAGGGAAAAAAATCTTCATCTGTAAAGAAATGGCTACAACCTACAGTGAGAACACAGCAACTGAGAATATAAAACAGTTCTAACAAGCATAATTTTTGCAAGTGATTAATCAAAATGTATTTAGCCAGTCATTTTCAATGATAATCAAAAGGCCCGCTTAAAACAATAATCATTTTGCAATAATAACAGTTATGTTCATTCAAACGCAGGCAGGCTCTGCTGCCTGGAATGAAAGGTCGACGTTGGCCCTGCCACAATGCCCTGAAACACGAAAGGGTTTCTCTGAGTGGGAAATCAGGATGGAGACCACAGGTTGCACAGATTGGGGTCCTGTGCAGCACAGGAATGCAAAGCACCAGGGAGCCAAAGGTTTATTTCTCCTCTCTTGTTTTAAACCTTTGGGTTAATGCTCTTTGGAGGTCTGGCCAGTTGTCAGTTTAGGGCAATATTATCTGGGTAGTAGGATAATACTGGCACGCTACTCAGCGTGTAGTGGGAATGTTTTTCTAACAGCTTCCAGAGGCTCCAGAGATCACATATTGTTAAAGACAAGACTCATTCCATTTTTTTAAAATACATCTGCAAATTAAGAGGCTTAAGAAATACTGACAATTGACATATGCCTTTGTGGTACCAGCAATTCCTCCAGACCTTTAAGCATTTTCCTCATCTCTCCTCCCCTCTTGGATTGGATTAAAAAAAAAAAAAAAAAAAGGCAAAAAAAAAGCAAATCCCACATTAGTCATTGGCATATCAGAGCTGAGACCACTCTGGGCTCTACGAATATATCTTTATAATTTAAGGCTTACAAGGAGCATGCACCAATTAACACCGTGGAGCAAGCTTTTGATACAAATCATCATTAAATAAACACGCTGAAGCTTTTCAGAACCAGGAGCCACAAATGATAACAAAAGAAGTCAGCAGATCCAGCGGGAAAGAGCAAAAAACCTCCTCCAAAACACACTCTGATACCACTACACAAAAAGCATCAGCTGGCAGAGATGCCATCAGCAAAAAGGGGAAAAAAAAAAAAAAGAAGGAAAAAAAGTTTAAAATCTGCCATTTTAATTTTTAACAAAATATTTGAAAATGTTTAACAGAATGTATTTTATGCCTGTGGGAGATAAGGACAGGAAGAGTAACAGGACACTCTTCTAGTCTTGAAAGTCGCCAAAAAAATAATTTGGAAGTATTTTCAACTTTATTTTATCTGAAGCCCTGACAGTTAATTTGGTGTGAAAAACTGCAACAGTAGAAAACAGATGTTAAGGGGCAAGCATATAGCTAAGGTCAAAACAAACATAAAACACCGCTTGCATTTCGAGGAGAAGGGAAAAAAAAAGATTTGTCCAGCAACAGGTTTTATGCTAAACCTGCTTTTTTATTGTTCTGCTTGTGATATCTGTAGACTACACAATGCAATACTGTCTGCCATAGCGCAATACCTCTCAGCACCAGTAATTTAAGACTTTCTTCTCTGTAATACACTAAACCATCATAACCTGTCTCTTCCTATTTAGTTTAACCTACAACCACCACATACTGATTTGGCTGTGTGTGGCTTTCTCTATTGCCATTTATTACTCCGCTCGACTCCTGAAATTCTGTTTGCAATTTAAGGCCACAAATTAGAAGCGTAAGTCATCTGTTTCCTATAATCCCCCTGTCAGGGCTGGAATCACATTTGGAGCTGAGCACCGAGCTCGGTCCTGGGCCGGCGCTGCGGCCCCGATTGGCCACGCGGGCTGGGAGCTGTTCTGGGAATGAAGATCGGGAATGGGAGCGGGGATGGGAGCGGGGATGCGAACGGGGCGCGGGGCTGGAGGCGGCGCGGGCGGCGGGGAGGGAGCAGCAGAAAGGAATAAATACTATTTTACAGCCGTAACCCTCCGGAAACGTCCTAACCGAGTAGGGAGGGAATCGCCACGGGTGCTTTTAAATATATATATTTTAAATTATTTGAATATATATATTATTTTTTAAGCCATCCTTTGGACACGGTTGTAACTTCCTCCCTCAATCCGAATCTTTGGCGAGTTCTGCCACCTTTGTCACACAGCACATTTTCTGTCTGTGCTGCCTTTTGCTGTCCTAATTAACTGTTTTCCCCCCGCATGGCAGGCAATATACAGAACTAAAATGGAGATTTTAATGCACTGGCTCCATTCCCCCCCTCTTTTTTTTTTTTTCTGTAATTATTCTAATGAATCCATGCATTTGTTCCTTTGATGCCAGTGGAAAATGATTTTAAGTATGTAGATGAGAAATCTTAAAAGTGGATTTTTTTTCTTTCCTCACAACAAAACCTTAGTTAAAATTTTAAAAATCCCCCGCAATTCTTTCATGCAACGTTTGGGGTTATGTCCACAATTTGAATATAATTTTCATTCCTTTAAGATATTTTAATAGTAGTTCCTGACCATCACTGCTAGGAGAAAAAAAAAAAAAATCAGTCAGTGTTTCTTAGTTCAGATTATTTTTTGAACTTTATTGCACTGGGAGTGAGATAGTATATCCTGTTACAATCTGAAAAAAGCAAGATAAAGCCTCTAAAAAGACTCCAATTCAGAGCAACAATCAGCAGGGAAAATATCTGTAGTTAATAGACCAATTGGAGAACTGCTCTGCTTGGAGAGGGGGGGTAGGAATAAATAAATAAAGCTAGATTCCATTAATAAAAATTCCTCTGACTGCCTCATATTTACTAATAGATATACTTTTACATGGGCTTTGAACTTCTAAAGAGCAAATCAACTTGTTTTAAGTAGCACACTCTGCTCGTGCAGGACAGCCAAATGCTGAACTCTGCAGTGTGATCCAGGCTGAGTTGCAGCAAATATTTTTTTTTTCCCTTGGATTTAAGCTAAACAATAAAAACCTTATAATTTTTGTTTAAGTTAGAGGAGTCCTAAAAAAGAACATTCCACTGCTCTTTGTGCTTCTGTAACTTAAAAATTGGCTGTGCTTTTAAGTGAAATTTGGCAAGCTGTTAGTCTTACAATGTGACTAGGATATTTGGACATAACAAAATTGGCCAAGATATGATATTTTAAATGGAACTACTGTTCATGCAATTTCCTAAGGTTTGTTTTTGGGTTGGTTTTCATTTTTTTTTTTCTTTTTTTACTATGCATTTGGTATCCCAGTTTTACACACACAAATAAATACGTATTACGAGTCCATAATCTACGAACGCAAACTATTGTCAAGATGCATTTACAGCGTGTACTGTGATGATTCCTGAGCGAAAAAAAAGGCCCCCTCATAATAATGAATGCCCATTATTATAAATAAGCACACAGTAGAAATAACTCATGGCACACAAAAGCACACGCAAACCCCTTGGTTTGTTCCAGGGCTCAGACACCAGCACTACTATTGCCGAGCTCTGCGTTGGAAGAGCAACTGGAGTCCTGCCATGGAAATGAGCAGCATGCTAAGGAGCAGATGTTCCTCTTTGGAGGGGTGTGGGGGGAAGTCTTGCACCAAAATGTTGGTGGCCCCTTCTGGGTTTACGAGACAACCCAACTGCTGTGATGCTGCCCTGAAACTGTGAGGGACCTGTCTGCTGAAAATCTGGAAGCTGTAGGAGGTGAGCCTACAACAGCACTCCAGAAACATTTTGAGAGTCACATTTAACCACCATTTTAAACCTGTGTCAGGGGCCAGGAGGATTATTCTCCTTCACCAAAAACTCCACATGCTTCTCAGCTCCCAGGATGTCAAAAAATACTCTGACCATCTTGCCGGGTAGAGAGGCGGATTGCGAGTGCCAGGTTCCACACAGACAGACACATGGTATAAAGTCAAATTGGCCATTGCTCTTATTAATTACCAATTGAACCAAACTGAGCAACTTAACCCCAGGCCTGGAAGCTGTGCCAGCTCCACTGTGAGCTCTGCACAACCTTCCCCAAAACCAATCCAAGCGAGCTTGTCTCGCTCCACCAGCGCACACGACACAGCCCCAAACACCGCAATGGGGCTCTGCAAACAAGAAAACCCTCTCCTGCTTTACTTCTACCCTCCCTCTACAAAAATTAAAGAAAAAATATGTTTGTTTGGCTTATCCTGGGGTCATGAATTAAAAAATTGTCTTGATATGTGAACAATGAAACCCAGGTTTTACATAGTAGTGCAGAAACTGCACCCCAAAATTCTTTATGCGCTAAAATATATGGCAGTGATCTCAGATGCAAGTTAGAGGCCAGAATGGTGTAAAACCACCACAGAGCATAAAATATTCTAAGGGACACCTGGGAAGCTGGTAGCAGAGGCAGGTGAAGGAATTGAGTGTTTTTAAGGCTCCAGCTCAGGCCATGGCACAGCAGTGAGAAGACATAAAGAGCTCTGGAGAGGAAATCAGGATCATGCATAAAGCAGAGTGCCTTGAGAAGTCAGGGGAAATGCCCTTGGTTTTGAAGACAGAAAATTAGGGAGCTGAGCTATAAACAGTAGTCCAGGAAAAAAAGACAACATAGAAATTACTAAAGAAGTATGTAATTATAGAATAAAATTATAGAATCATTTTGGTTAGGAAAGACCTCTAAGTTTATTGAGTCCAACAGTTCCCCCCAGCACTGCCAAGCCCACCAGTAACCATGTCCCCAAGTGCCTCATCTACATCACATTTAAATCCCTTCAGAGATGGAGACTTCTCTAGTGCCCTGGGCAACCTGTGCCAGGGCAGGACAGTGCTTTTGGTAAAGAAATTTTCCCTGATATTCAACTAAACATCCCCTGCCACAATTTGAGGCCATCTTCTCTTGCCTTATTACTTGTTACCTGGGAGAAGAGACCGACATGCCACATAACATCCAACATCCACCTCCTTTCATGAAGGAAAAGGAAACAAGAAGAAAAGGAATCTGATCTGTGATTGAATCCCTAGATCAGCTTTCAGTACTCACAGTCTGATGCTCAGCTTACGCTTCCAAAAAACCAGACAAACCTCTAGCCCTTAACACGAATTTAAACACCCTTTGGGGACCGTGATTTGGAATAAACAGGAGGGACTGCACAAGCGGTTTTAAACTAGCAGTTTTGAACTAAAAAAAATGTGGGTTTGAAATAAGAATGAAGTCTTGAAGCAGAGCCTGAAATCACCTGTGAACAGACGTGCTTTTGTCCTGCTCCTCGGAGAGGAGGGTGATGGGTGGGGAGGAGAGAGGGCGAGCCTTTCCTTCTTCATCGCTTCCCAGCTCCTACAGGAAACATCCCAAATCCACACAATGTTCCCCAGCACTACATCTTGCCTATGGATCTCCAAGCGATCTGACAGATGTGTAAATTCACACCGAGCCAAAAACTGCCCCGGGATAATACAGCTGTGCACACTAAAGAGCGCGAGCTATTCCAGCATGAATTCGTGGACAAAAAAATAAGTCATTTTAACCCACCTTTGGCTTCAAGGTGTACATTTTCCTGAGGTCATTTGGGGCTGATTTCACACTGTTGTGGTCGCACTGACCCCTTTTTTTGCTTATTAAAAACTCAAATGCAAAGAGGATTATTTCCTTCTTTCTACTTTCCTTTTTCTTTCTTTCTTTTTTTTTTTTTTTTTTGCTAATAGAGTGAGTGTTTAACAGGCGATGCGAGGATGAGCAGATTTTCTTAAATGCCAAATGTTGATGGATACACAGCACAGATACACCAGTATCATGGGCTGCAAATGTCACTTAGCCTCAAGAATTCCTCTGTCCAACACTGTTATAACAAGGTGCTTTTAAAATTGGAACAGGATTTACACCAGTGAGGTGTGAATCAAGGATACTTTTTTTTTTTTTACCCAGTGATAGCTCATCACTTCTTACAGAAACCTGGCATGGTTTAGGCAAAGCTGGATAGTTATTCCAACCTACAGTGATTTACAGGGGTTGCTCTCAGTGCTGTTAGAAGGAACTATTATTGGATGTCTCAAAAGTAGCCCTGAGCATAATAGTCCAGTTTGTGATGCACTGACCAAAGTAGCCAAACAATCCGGAACATATTAATTACAGACAGAAAACAGATTGTTCCTGAAGATACAGCCTAATACTCTGTCTTTTCTTGGAACAGCTGTTTCTGAGTAGGTGAGGCACACAATAATTTGCTCTCCAAACCTATGGAAATGTGTCATTAACGGGGACACAGTCAGCAGCAGTCACTCCTTTACACCAACATTCACCGGACAAAGTTATTAACCCCACATTAATCACTGGATAGAGTCACGGTGGAGTCACATAATAGCTGAAAGACTGTAAATTTGGAGATGTGATGTAGCAATTAAAGGAAAAAAATAAGTGCTATATTCAATGAGTTCTCAGTGGCTATTGCTTCACATCAAAAATTTTGGTTTTCCAAACCTTCTACATCAACGTTTCAAAAGAGAATGAGAAAAGAAGCATCGTTATCTTTCCCCTCACCTCTGACATGGAGGTGAGCAAATTTCAACAGGGGAAATGTCATCTTGGAGCAATTAACATCCTTTGGGGTTACCCAAGAGCAGCTCCCATCCTTGCCACACCCTTCTGCACTTCACCCTTGGGGTGTCTTTTGTCCCCTGAGTGCTTCCCGAGTCTCACTCCCTTGCTGTGCTCAGCCAAACTTCTCACCCCTTGTCAGGGTCAAATTCTGTCACCTTTGGGGTTTTAATCATTATTGTCTCCAGTGCCAACTCTTTTCAAAGGAAACAAATACAGTGTACAAAGGAGAGAATGAAGAAGAACACCCGGCTTTTGATTTTATTGATATAGATGAATGTAAACAACTTCAAGGACCACTGCTTGGGGAAAATGTTATTTGTCTGCTCTTTTCTATACATATAATTTCAGGCTGCATGAATATTTTGAATTGGGTTGGGTTTTCCAGAACAGAAAAATAAAAAGTATAATTCTAGGTGACCTGTAAGATCTTCCACAGATGGAGAAAAATTTGCTAATGGACCTCACAGCCTCAGAGAACTGACTCAGATTTCTTAAATTAGACAGAGCCTGGTGTTAATGACAACACTTATTGCCTAATCCAAAAACCAAAGTATGTTTTGCCCATGCTATGCAATCCATAATAAATGTTTAAACAATCTATGTGATTTCCAAAGTCCAGGAAAACCTCTCGAACGGGTTTCATCTCAGGGCACCTCCTCAACGTAGAACGAGATCTCCTGGAAATGATTAACCCCAGCCCTCATTTCACTGCTCTCCTCTTCTGGAGAGCCACGTGCTCCACGTGCTCCGGTGGCAGAGGGAAGCCAACCCGTAGGAAATGGGTCTGTTGCAGTTTACAATGCCTTTTAGCATGGCAACAGTAAAACCCAAAATAGATTTTTAAACCAGAATCACATTTACATATGTATTGATTCCTTTCCCTTTTGTAGTGGTGGTTAACGAAATCTGATGAGCCGCATGCTGAATATTTGAACACTACGAAAATCTGCTTTTTAGGATATGTGTGTGATAACTTGGACGCCACTAATGCAATTTTAAGCTTTTACAGCATGCCAAAACATCTGACAAATTTGGTACCTTATTTCAAGATTTGGCATTTTTCTGTGCTGGTTTCTTCAAACATACGTAGCAGATTCACTTACTACTGAAGTGCAGCAACCTCCAGCTCAGAACATATTAACTCTTTCACAGCACAAGACAATGCACTTTGCACTCAAGTGAAAAAATACTGTACCCAATTAAAATTGCATGGAAAATGAATGTAGGAAAAAATTAATTACCCAAGGTGGAATTTGTCTAGGATATAAAGACTAACACCCATACAGTTTATTTTTTTTTAAAACATAGTCCCTATAATGGCTATATTTAATATTTTATACATGACCTTAGGTTAAATCTGAAAGATCTGCTATAGATCAATTACAAACCACTGATTCATCCTTGAAAAGGAAGAAAACAAGTAGTTTTCTAGTAGCGTTGGAGAATGTTACAAAACATCAAAGATCTCGCCCTTTTCCTGATAACACAGAAATCAGGCACTGATGGAAAAAAGCTCTCCCGATCACCAAGTAATGAAACAGTAATGAGCATGGCAGCCAGCTCCTCTGCTATCTCATTACAATGCTGGGTATTGTGGTGTGTTTGCCAACGTTTGAGAGAGAGGGGAAAAAAGGCTGACAGTCTCTCCTATGAGGAAAGGCTGAGAGAACTGGGATCTTTCATCCTGAAGAGGAGAATTCTTTGGGGGTGACCTGATTGTGGCCATCCAGTACCTGGAGGGACCTGATGAGAAAGAATGGTGAGAGACTATTTACAAGAATTTGGAGTGACAGGACAAGGGGGAATGTCTTCAGACTGAGAGAGAGTAGTTTTAGGCGGGATATTAGGAAGAAATGTTTCCCCATGTGGGCAGTGAAGCCCTGGCACAGGTTGCCAAGAGAAGCTGTGGCTGTCCCATTCTTGGAAGTGTCCAAGGACAGGCTGGATGGGGCTGTGAGAGTTCTGGTTTAGTAGAAGGTGTCCCTGCCCATGGCAAGGGGTGGAACAAGATGCCCACCCAAACTGTTCTGGGATTCTGAGATTCTATGTCTATATGTCCATATCATTTTGCGTGAGGAAAATGTTAATTAGTGTAAGACAATTTTATTCCTTCTTAACAATAATAATCCTCCAAAAATTGCATTCTTGATTTAAATGTTCATGGATCTGGTTGGTGGCTGAGCTGCAACACCAAAGGTTGACTTGCTTAGTTGTTAAATTTGCAACAAATACCCCAAGAGTAAATAGTCCAACATATATTTTCTCATAAAATTCCATTACAAGATCCTTTTTTCCGTTCAAGAAATGAACATGTGGCAGTTTTGTTACCTATCCCCTATTCACCTAGAACTGAACCCTATTCCTCAGAGGCCCACTGAACTCAGCAGTGAAGGAATCATGGCACTGGCAGAGGAGTTTCACATGAAAGAGTTAATGCATTTGCAACCGCCAGACACAAACACGAATCTTTGCAAGTCCTGCTGTAATGCGGCTCCCCTGATTGCCTCAAAAAGACAAATTTCTGTTACAACACGGAAGCATTATAAACTAAATTCACCAGAGTCCCGTTGTGCCTTAGCTAGAGAATATGATTCCTGTATTAAGTGCTTTTAATTTCAGTGCTGGGGAGCTGGTTTAAAACCGTCTGCTAATTTGCGGCGCTGTAACAGTCGCGCTCTCATCTTTGCAATCAGAGGCAGAACTTCTTTAATGTGCCTCTTCTCATTCCACTTTGCTCAGAGATAAGCCCAGGCAGCTCTCCACCTGTCTTGGCAAATAAATCAGCTGTGTGAAACCTCCGACAGGTGAATTTGTCAAGCCTTAATATGCTCCTGGTAGGAGCGAAATCCTCCCATGACAGGTGATCACAGAATCCCAGAAGGTTTGGGTTGGAAGGGGTCTTAAAGACCATCTCCTTCCAAGCCTGCCTGCCATGGGCAAGGATACTTCCTGCTGGACCAGGATTCTCAGGGCCCCATCCAGTCTGGCCTCTAACGCTTTCAGAGAAGCAGACACAGATTTTCTGAGCGATGTGTGCCAGGGCCTCACGACCCTCACAGGGAGGAATTTTTTCCTAATGTCCCATCTAAACCTGCCCTCTGCCAATGTGAAGCCATTTCTCCTTGTTCTGTCACTCCAGGCCCTTGTAAAGAGTCCCCCTCCAGCTCTCTTGCAGCACTTTTAGGTATTGGAGGGTGCTTAAGGATTTCCCTGGAGACTTCTCCAGGGAAGACAACAGCAATTCTCAGCCTAAACCTACCCCATCTCTCCTGTCTCCCAGGGTCACCATCCTCCTCCTTCATTGCATCAAGTTCTTGAGGTGCTGACCCTCAGGAACCCAAAACTTTAAAATTATGAACCTACTGAGGCTGATCTTGCACGATGTGTTTGATGGCAGCCTGTAGCTGAGTCCTGCAGGCTGACACAGGACCGTGCACTCAGCATCACCCCTGCCACCACCACTCCCTGCAGCTGGAGGCATTGCAGAGCAGAAGGAACGTGTCCACCTTTCCCATCTTCAGCTTGCAAAAACAGCCAACAGTTGTCCTAGGTGTTAAACATCACAACATACTTGAAGAACATCCAATTGGACAAATACTGAAAAAACTTCCTGTGGGGAACATCAATGAAACTTCAAGCGGATGTGGTGCCCTACTCCATGCATCCCATCCACTAAAAAGATGTCACAACACTGTTGAAGGCTACATGATGTAATCTGGCACAAGGTGGTAAATATTGAAGGCTTGGGGAAAAAAAAATCCCCAAGTTCAGTATTCAGTAGTAGATATTTCACTGGAATTTATTGCAGCAAGTGGAAGTAGGGTAGATGACAATGACCTGCAAACCATAAACATGTAGGTGTACTTTTTTCCCTGTGAAAGTGAATTATTTTCAGGTAGTTTAACATATCTCTGATTCTAATTACTAGGCAGACCAAGATCACACTGAACATTTGACCCAAGTAGCTTAATTTCTTTGTTTAAGAACAGATTTACTTGAGGCTGGTACAATATGTGAAAGGAGTTCAGCTCCAGTGCTGGGAACAAAAATGGAGTATTAATTAATTATTTAATTCCTTTTTTAATTACTATTGTATCAGAATCTTAAAGTGGGGCATTTCCTTGTGTCAGGAAATGGCTTTTAAAAGTGCATCTCTACAATAAAAAGTAAAGAAAGAAAAGGAGGAAGAAAGAAAAAGAAATTATTCTTCTTCAAATTGAAACCAGCATAAAATATTACCCCAAAAGACCTGGGCTGATTTCTTTATAAATGAGCACAACGTTAGAACCATGGCAAAGGCAAATTGGCCTACAAGAAAACTGACAGCTTTATAGCCCCTGCCTCTGATTGAAATGTTGGGAAATCTCTTGGCAATTCTCCCAGACATCCAGGTAGAACAGTGAGTTCACTGATTATGTTAACTAAAACAATCTGCCTTTGCACAAACGCACCTCGAGCCCAGCCAAGTGTGAAGGCTTATCAACGTGCCAGACCAAGAAAAAGACCTATTTACCTGCAGAGAGCAGCTAAACAACAAGGCCCTGCAAAACAACCAGGGGACACCAGCATGCAGGGCTTCTTTTATTGTCATTTTTTTAATATATGACCTAAATGAAGGCAATGACACCTCGGCGGGACCACGTGGGTGTTAAACAAGAGGATTCCAACCGATGTGTTTAAACACTGGTAGTGATCATTAATAACCAGAAACACCATCCTGAGGAATGTGGCAGTAAAACACACACAGGCAGGGAGAATAAACTGAATTTTGGAAGAGAAAGGCTCAATGCAGTCCCCAGTTGTTATCTTTTGTGCTGGCCATGGTGCAGAGGAAGCGCTGCCAGGACACGGGGATCCCGCTCACGGGGCGAGCAAGGAAACTGTTTATGTTTTCTAAAGAGGGGAAAAAAAATGAGAGCCATAATAAACCTAAACAATAAAGATTACAAAAAGAAACAATGCCGTTAAGTGGCAATCTTTTGAGGTGAATGCATAGCTGAATGTTATTTTAAACAGCACATAACCCAGGGAATTATGATGTTGTTTACACTTGTCTCTTGGAATCTGTATGTGTTTAGAGTTTGGGTTGTTATATGTCTTGGTTAAGCTCTCCAATATGTCTGTCTTCTGAAAAAGAGCCCTATGCTGCGCTAAAACTTAGCTCCAGCAAGTTAAAAATACAGAGAAAGTACCTTAAGTAATGTCCCTTTCCCCAGAGATGCCCTTGGTAGCAGTCAGTAATGCAATCAGATATCCAGGGTTATTTCGATTGCCTGCCAAAACATCACTCATGTCTATTAAAGCATCCTGAAAAACACCATTACATCAATTCCAGCAACGGCATAATTATTCTTCTTTCTGGAATGTCTTCTGATGTGAGTCACCCTGCCGGCGTGGGATTTCTCTGGAAAGCGGCTGCAGGAATGTCCCAGAGGGTGCGGGGTAGGGTGGGGGCCGGCAGTGAGATGCTCTCATCCCAAAATTTGGTGGATGCCCAGGATGGTGGCTGGATGCACCACACAGAGACACCCCACCAATGACTTAGACACAACCCCTCTTCCCAAAGATGTGGAGCCTCAACAAGTTTCATCTGCACTGATACACTGAATTTTGAAAAACCACTTTTTTGCAACTGCAAACCAAAGCGAAGCACTGACAAGGATATTTTTGCTGAATAACTTGGGCTTCGCCTTAAAAATGCAGGCAGGAAGTTCCTAGGAAGCACAAGGCATAGTTACAGTGGTTTATGTATTAATGAGCACATCTCTGCTCATTCCAGCTGCAGTTATCCTAGAACTTCCACATGGGCAAAGCAAACCACACCTCCTCAATCCAGTGCCACTGGGGCTGTAGTTAGAGACCCCTTAGGAGCAGGAGGATTATTATGGTTCCATGTTTCAAGAATTTACAAAAAATCTACAGAAAATCCACGTGAAAATTTCTGGGTTTGATTACACCCGTGTAAATCCCAATTTCTTTGAGGCCAATCTATCATCTAGCTCAACACTCAGAGAGGAGTTTGTCCCTCTGCCTTCCCCTTTGATCTTCCTAACCAAAAAGTTTGACCTGATGAGATTCTGCTTCATTGCAGGGATAGTACTGGTAGAATAATGCAGCATTAATTTTCCATTTTGGAAGAATAAAAAGCATTTGATATTATCATTAAATAGCAACTAGACCAAAAGTCATCCTTGAAAGAACTACTTATAGACTTTTTTTACAGGAATGCAGAAATGGACAAGTGCCATTGCTAAAAAAAAGCAAGCAATTTTTTCTTTTATTGCTTTGCATGAACATCCCAACTGCTCCTATCCAGCTCATGAAGCTGTGGCAATGCTAACAGACTTGTGATGAAGACCTGGCCTTGTTGAAACCATTCAAATACGCAGAAAATTCAAAATATGTGTCTTTTAAGCTACATGTGCTTGCTAAATATCAGAGACTCCACACCAACAAAAAATAAAGTATTTAATCAGCTATCAGATAAATCACAGAGTCACAATCCAAATGAGAGCATGGGAAACTCTCTTTAAAAAGACTCTTTTAGCATGAAGAGGAAAAAAATGATAACTGAAATGCTGAATAGTCATTTGCATTGCTCTTCTAGGCATGGGGACAAATGTGACACTCCTCTTCATCTGCTGGGGGGTGCCTGCTTGATGCTGGCTATTAGAAAAATAAAACCTCTGAAATTTCTCTCCTTCCTGTGGACAGTGCTCTCAGTTACAGGGTGGGATTACTGGGTGTGTCCTGTGCAGGGCCAGAACAAAACCTCGTCCCACCAAACTTCAGTCATCATCTCCCTACAAGGAGAAGGGACATGAAAAGGCCATCAGCAGGTCCAGGCTTAAACTATTTGTTACAGAAGAAAAAGAGAAGTGAATGTGAATAGATGCATTTTATCAATGAAAAAAATGGAGGCAGAGAAGCATGAAAAATTCTCATTTTTCAGCAGGATATTTTCCTGCGTTTGGTATTTATCACAGTTCAATCTATTTTATGTTTTCTTGATTGCTTACTGTAAAATGGGATAGATACTTTGAACAAAGCTAGTGCAGGACATGAGTCAATATCCAGCAGCAACAAATATTTAGAGGCAACAGATTTGTAATAATTAGACGGAGACAAGAGATGATGAATTGGTAAATCTGAAAGTCTTTACGAACTCTGAAAATCTCAGCTGATCGTTTAATCCATCAACTATCTTCTTAAGAAATACAATCACAGAAACTCCTGCCAAAAAAAAAAAAATCCTTACTGTAATCCTACCTTTATCTCATCCACAAATATACGTTTTTCTATATAAAGACACGATCCCTCTTAAAAGGTCAGCATTTGTAGTTGTCCACCAAACACCCCAATATGCCCACAGAGCCATGCAAGGTCTCAGCTGTGTCTCTTGTATAACCTGCAGCCACTCCTATGGCAAACAGGGGGAAATCTCCCATTTCTACATGGCACACACACGTTTCCCCACGTACCAACTTCCACTTCTGTTTCTGGCAGGTTACACACGGCTTAGATCCCCTTTCAGCCCAACGTGTGCTGAACTTGGTGAAGCTGAAGCGAACAGGCATTTCCTCAATAGCACTACCTCACACGTGGGACAGCTTAATGGCTTGGCAATTAATATATGCATAAGTACAACCTGCATTAGTGGTGGTAAAAGGCAGGTTGGCTCCTTGATTACACACATCATTAAATAATACCAAGGTTCTCGTGTTCGGTGCAAGCATGTGATGTACCTGTTCAGAGGTGGAATATTGTGTGAGCCTGCACATATTCCCATCCCTACACGTGGTTAAGCTTGCTCTGACATGATTCTCTCTTTTTTTTTCAGCCTATGGAAACCACCTGGTCTCATGTTTCCTGGTGACAAGCAGCAATTTTAAAATGATGCTGCACCAAATCATGCTAACAATAAGAGAAAGCCTGGCCCAGGAGCTATTTACTTCTGAAAATAAAAACAACAACAAAAAAAAGGAGGATATTTTATCTGAACACATTACAAAGAATTGCTGCACGATGGCAATGGGGCCTCTGAAAGGGAAAAGCTGAGGAACTATTGCTTTATAGAAATCAAGGATAAATTTCCTTTTTTACATTAGAGCAATGAAAATAGGTTTAAAAATCCTGGGGAGGGTTGGGGAGCTGAAGTTGGTTTCTTTAAGCAGAGCCTTCATATAAATTCTAACTCTGCAGTTAAATGGAAATGCTTGAGCCTATAAAACTAGAAGGAGATGAGGAAAGGGGGGAATCCACATGAAACCAGCAGATACAGAACCATTTTATACAGTTCAGTAGGCAGGCTAACATGAACTTAATAGTGACAATTGTTTTAAATTGATTCAAATAACAAATACACATTCCAGAGATTATGAAGTTTTGCACTGCATTTTTCTTTTTATCTTTCAAAGAAAACAATGCTAATAGTTTCCTTTTTCCTACGCTCAATGACTATTTACTACTTTCTTGATGTGGACTTTCAAAATACAAAGAAGCTTTGGCAAGTTTTCAAAGTCTTTCTTCAAAGTCAGCTCTTAAGTACTTTTTACAAAAACATGAAGAATACTTCTTACTACGGAGAATTGATAATGTACTGCTTTCGTTATTTGTGTATGAAATACTGTCAGATAAATGCACATGGATTCATTTGTTTGGACCCTCTCTGTTAACCTTCTGTATGAAATTGATTTCGATTGATCACAAGAGTCAGCAATGTAACAATCGCTTTCAACCAAAAGCTGCTTCAGACATTATAGACCCAAGTTTCAAAGAAAAAAGAAGTTACTGTACTTGCAAGTTTAGAGTCAAACTTGGCAGTTCTTCCAAACAGAGTGGTCAGAATAAGAAAAATAAAAACAAACATGCTTCCAAGATTTTTTTTTTTTCTTCAATTGCCATACAAAATAATGGTACAAGTATGTCACAACCCTTCCGAAAGTTACTCGTGAAGACATAAGCAAAGTGTCCTAAATACTTTGTTGCCAGAGAGTTAACATTTGTAGAGCATTTTGAGAATTTAAGGAACTTTAGAAAGTTGTCAGCTCTTTGCTGCTGCACAGAGCTAAGCTCAAAACCAGCCACAAATCAAAGCAGCCCTCTCAAAAGTGACAAACCCGAGTGGTCAGATCATTTGTAGCCAAGCACGTCGGTCTGTTTGTTAGAGGTGAACTGAACCAGGGGCCACATCCAGAGGTGATTTGTAAGGTGGTGCAAATTAAATAGTGTAAGTAGGAGTAAGTGGATGTGAGTGAGTGTGAGAGCCTGGGCTGGTGGTGCTCACACGCCAAGGGGCCTGGGAAAGGTACCAGGAGGGAGAGAAGCAATTCTTAAGACTAAGGGGATTTCTTCTCTCAGACATGTGTAGCACCAACCTTGTGCACTCCTTGTCACCATCCTGCAGAAGGGGCTGCAGAGAACCTCCCCCAACCCTGCTCAGAAATACCCTCTGGGTTATCTCAGAGGTGCTCTGCCAGCAGGGATGGAGCTCAGCTTGTGCTGGTGGAAGTGGACAAAGAGCATCTCCACCACCTCTTCCTTCCCGCCGAGCCCTGTGGGCAGTGGTGATGAGCAGGACCATTTTCAGCTGTCACTGTGGGTTTCCAGAGGAGCTTTTACCCCAGTTGTGGGTCTTTCTCTGATTATCTCCAGAAATTGCACTCTGGTCTTCACTTCCCTCGCTATCCCTAATGCCCCTGTTCCTCCAATTTCCTGTCTCCGGTGCTGACACCTCTTTGTTCATCTCCCATCTTTTCTCTGTCTTGTCTATTCAGACTGTAAATTGTTTGATAAAGGGACGATGACTTAATAGGTGTTTGCACTACATCTGGCACCATTTGGTCTTAATCTCAGCTGGGACATGAAGTCTCTACTATTAAGTGAATAATTAATAATGATTAGGTCCTAAAGCAGCAAGATGAAACTCCACTAACCTTACCCACTATATCCTATCTCTCTTCTGTTTCTTCTGATGCCTGTTGGCTTCTGCAGGGATTTCTCCTGAGCCACAGCAGCTGAGGGGCAGCAGGCACTGCTGCTCAGTAGCCCACTGGATACCTTGGAAAAAGGAAAGTTAAACTGGAAATAATGTTAAATGCGAGTGCAAGGTCTCACAAAAACTTATAATGTATTCTCATGACAGGGCTGTGCTATGCATAATATAAACAGCTGTATGTAAGGGAGATCACTGCTCTGTTTCAGGAAGTAATAGCTAAAGAAGCATTTATTTCTGACAATTAATGGACATAAAAGCCCGTGTGCTATCTAAAGAGGGGAAGATTAAAGGAGGGAAGTAGCTTATACTGCTGGATCGGCCGCACCGAAACAAATAACCTCACAACTTCATTTTGTACAGAGCCTTCCATAAAGGCTGGATAATAAAACGCTTTACAGCGAGCAGAGAGGGAGGGAGGAAGCAGAAAGCAGAACAGATATGTTTTGAGCCGAGATTGGATCCGAAGCAGCGAAGCCGTGCCAAGCAGCAGGAGCTGCAGAGGAGCAGCTCTCACCCCAGCGGAGGCAGGAACCCGGGACAAGCCAGGCAGAGGGCTGGGCTCAGCCTCGGCACTGTCAAACAAGGAAAAAAAAGAGAGAGGAGAGGAGAGGGGGAATAAAACCACGAGGAGCCAAATTCTTCTCCTGATTCCACCAACGCAACCCCACTGACATCAATGGGTGTAACTGAGAACAGAGCCAGCCCAAGGCAGCCCGACAGACACACAGGGAGGGTTTGAAAACAAACAGGATGCTCCTGATGGGTGAAGGAAGATGGATGGGGGGCTGGAGGGGGAGCTGCTCCATGGGACACCTCAGCCCAGACCCAGCAGCTGGCTTCCCATACGGGAAGGGTTTGCTGGGAGGGTCCAGGATGTCCCCAGGATGTCCCCAGGGCCACAGCTCAAGGCCTAGGTCTGAGCAGGTTAAAGCTCCTGCTCCCCACAGACTGGTGTGTCAGAGCCTGGGAGGTGGTGGGTAGATGCTGCACAGAGGGCTGTTCCCTAAAACTTCCCTGATTTTGCAGGAAAACTCACATTTCTGATCAGCCCTCTTTGTAGTGCAGGGGGGGGGAAAAAATCTTAGGGAGCCCACTGCCAGAGATGTTTATCTGCCACATGACAGGACCCCCCGTGATTGTTTCTGGATCCTGTTGTAGCACGTAAAAAGACCAGATTCAATAAAGGAACTGATTTCCAGCTCCCCCAGCACAGAGATCCATGGAAGACCTAAAATAAAACCCGATTTCCCCAGGCTTGTGCAGTCTTGTGCTGAGCTGGGTAACATGCAAAGCAGACAGGTTTTTATAGAATCTCACCCTAGATTACTTTCAAAAGTCGTTTTTTCACAACATATTTGTTTGGAAGATTTTGCTGCCTCTTCCTCTTTTTCTATTTTCAGACAGCTTTGTTTAGTGGGAAATAGAAACAAAAACGCAGCTCTTTTTACAATTACTCAATATTTCAAAATCGATCCAGTAAAATAAAAAATTATTTTCAGAGCTCATGGGACACACACACACACACACACACACTCCTTAGCTCTCTAATCCTTCCAAGGGAAAAAATGTCCAAATAGTCATTTTGAAAAGTTGCTGGGAGTACACAGACAGCTGTTCCTCATACATACTGCAAATGTTTCTTTTAAATTCCTACGGACGCAAGAGTTTGATACCAAGCCAGTACCTCTAGAAATGGAGAAAACTAAACACACCCCATACTGATGCTTTTACTGTCCCAACAAACTTTCTCCCACAACTAAAATGTTAAAACTTTTACCCCACATCCCACATTGGGAGATTAGTCCAATAACTAATGTTCTGTCCAAGTAAAATACATTTTGTCATTGCTTGAAAATGTTACCTTTCACAGAAGTATAGTATTTCTGACCAGCAGGGAACATATGTCAACATTATCTATTATTACACAATGTCAGGACCAGAAAGGGAAGGTGGGTGGTGGATGTTAATAACAACTTAAGCGATTTTCTAAAAGAGGCATTTGAGAAGTACAAAGCCAGAAGTTTTGAATGTTTTGTCTGATTGTAGCTGTGTCAGCAACCTGCCCCCACCACTAGCACAAACCTAATTCTGCCTGTGACCCAGTGCCTAGTTCTCTTTTCAATTTGAGCCAACACATTGCTAAACTGGAAAGTTTGAAAAATACCTTCAAAAACTTCTCCACCAAAAGGAAAGAGGAAAGAAAAAAAAAAGAAAAAAAAAGAAAAAGAAACTTAAGATCAGTCTTGGTGGAAGTGTTAAGGCTGTGATTTTAAGACCGAGATTTTTCACTTTGATTTTCTTTAACACTGTGTTAAACTGCTTTTCGTGTGCTGCTACCCATGACTATATTTGTTTGCAGTGTCTTCATATTAAACATTTTTTTCTCGGTGGAAAGGCACAGTCCCATGAGGCAGACTAACACAGAAACCATCTCCTCATTGTAACCAAGGAATTGGAAAATTGGGGGTCACCCCACATCCTGCCATAGATTCTTCATGTCCCCCCAGCCATGTCACTTTGCCCCCCTTGTGCCTCAATGCCCAGGGTGCAGCCTCTCCAAGGTGTTGTGGGATCCTATTCCAGAGACCAGGATACAACTGCAGGAAAAAGACCTGCCAAAAATGCCTGTGATAAGCAGCCAGCTGCAATGAATACTCACCCCATGTGTGTGAGAAATTTCCCTTCCACAGCCAAACATGAACTGCTCATTTGGGTCCCAGGAGATGCTCAGGATGTTGACTGATCATAGAATCATAAAATCTCAGCATGGTTTGGATTGGAAGAGACCTTAAAGACGATATTATTCCACGCCCTGCCATGGGGTAAGGACACAATCCACTAGACCAGGTTGCTTCAAGCCCTGTCCAACCTGGCCTTGTAGATGGACCCTTTGGATGCTTCACAGAACAATTTTAATATTGTTCTTTGCACCACCCAGGTTTCAAAGCTGTTGGAGTAGTTTTAAGATGACCAGACAACCATTTTTGGCACGGACTTGGTTATGAAACCCTCACTGTAGGAAAGTTTGGGAAACTCTCATTTCCCACCAGAATGCCTGCAAACAGAAACGGAACAGGCAAACGCTGGCGCTGAATAAATCAAAGGGAGATGAGCGGCGATGCCGGTATTGAGCCACATTTCCAGCAGTAATTCTGTTACTGGAAATGCTCAAATGAATGTCTTCAGCATCTCTCTTCCATTGCCTAGTGCTAAATCAGAGAAAAAAGCTGGAGGAGGGAGACCTGTACTGCTTACCTGTGTGGAAGCCCATCCAGGACTGTTCCCTTGCTGCTGACAGCATCACAAGGTGGTGAACACAAGGGACCTCATGGGCTGAAAAGGGAGAGGAAAATGGAATTTTCCTTAAAATAATTGCCCTGTGTGAGGCAAGTTTGGTGCAGGTATTTCTTGAGCAGTTTCCACAGAGAAGAATGTGTTGGTCCCAATCTCACCACTCTATGAAGATCAGCCAGCCCCTCAGCATCGTTCTGATATTTGGGTAGAGCTGCCATTAAACCCTGTTTTACACATAACCATGTCAAATAATGGGCTTCACATTCAATTTTCCAAGGTGGATTTGGGTGCTGAGAAAGGAAAATTACTCCCCCCACCACAAACACAGTAAGGTCAAAGATGCTGGGCCCGTATTTCCTCACCTTTTTGTTTTGTTTGTTTAATTTTGTTTTCATATCTGTTTCAAAAATCTATGTAATTTCCTTGCAGTGTGTTCTTTCCCCAAAAGCAAATCCTTCAGGGTATTTATTCCCCTCAAAATACAAATTATTCTGTTCCCCAGTAATTATCTGTTTTGCATACAGTTACATAGCTGAATCAAAAGCAGCAAGATATGAATAAATATATAAATAATGGACACACCGAGGTGTAGTTTCTCATGTTTAACATAACACAGGGGAATACGTTTTTATAGCAAGCCAGTAAATGTTGCAAACTGATGTTTTCAATTCCAGTGACTTAGAATTAACTTCTAACTGTGAGAGCTAAACTAGCTGCAGTCTTTTATAATCTCATGCTTTAAAGTTATAATGGTCTTTTTTCATCTGCTGTGAAAGAAGAAATTATATTTTACTAGGGGATGGTAAAGGTAAACCACGGGAAAAAAGTACACTTCAAACTGCTTAAATATAATTATTTTTGTTCCATGTGATTTCACTCAGTGATATAAAGGAGAGCTGGGTTAGCCTGTTGGAGTGGGAATGTGCTGGTGAGTGGAGAAAAGCACATATTGTTTGGCAATGCTTAAGGCATTTACATGAAAAAAAAATAGGAGAAATATAGCAAAAACTGTAGAAAAACTGGAGGAAAACCACCCCCTTTTTTCCCCCATAAGCAGCAGTTCAAACACCTATCAAAAGCAAAACTTAGCCCTGTTCCTTTTTTTATGAGGCTGAAACCAGTACCTTTAGAAAAATTTTCATCTAAAAAACCCCAAATCCTCTTTGGAAGTTCACCTTCCTCCAAGCCATGGCAAGAGGTTGCGTTTGCCTTGGGTAGGTTTAGATCAGGCCAAAGCTGCCCCCAAGATATTTTTAATGAGCATTTTCTTATATCCCTGACCTACAGCGCTTTGGTGACCCCTGCCACCCCACCTGGCTGCTCTGCAGGGCTGGAGGCACCTCAAGGCCCCAAGGCCACCAACACTTGCCCTACGTGTGGCTCCTGAGGATCAAACACTGCTGAACCTGGGCTGCAAAATTCAAATGCAGCCTGAGCAGGAGCTCGCTGGCCCAACTCTGCTTCTTTGGGAGTGAGGCTGGAGCTCTGAACTCGGATCTGAACCTGGATCCTGGGTCTAGATCCAAGGGTTTGGGTTGGGCCCCATCTCTAGTAAAGAAAAGCATAAAAAGAGATGAAAAGATAATTGTAGAAACTTAAAAGCCAGCACTGCATTCTTTTAAAATTACAAATTAAGCTATAAGCGATTCCAAACTATGCTGTTTTTATTAAAAATGACTTAATAATCTAATCTTCCTTTCCTTTCTTTTCTTTTGGAATTTATCCTATATCCCAGTAATCGCACATAGAAATTACACAACACCACACTGGTTACTCCTGACAATATAAACACAATTGTTTATCCAGAAGCATTATAGGTTCATGCAAAAAATACAGCATTTAAAGCTTGTGGTCAGATCAAGAAACCACAAGTATAATTGTTTGTTTATCCAGCCAAGCATTACTCCACTGTGTGAGTTTATTGGGGGGTGGAGGGGAAGGGGGG
>VWYP01006771.1:180067-192307 GCA_013400435.1 Pycnonotus jocosus | reverse complement strand
GGGGGGGGGGGGTTTGAATTTATTTATTTATTCCTAACCTGCTTTAAAAATTAAAGTTACGGAGCAAAGGCAGATGGGGAAAGGAGAAAGGGAACATTCTGAACAAGGAAATCGCGCCTTTGTAGAAGCTCATGTTACCCTGCTCCATCCTTCCAGGGAAGCCTCGTGATAACAGGGCCCTTTGGTGGAATTCAACATATTTTTCCCTTTAGTTCGGGGCAGCTGGTTTCTTTCCTCTCGGAGGAGAGAGACGAAGTATATTTATCACTCCAGCAGTGACTCAAAACAAACAGGAAATCTTCATCAGCAGGCTCCTGGGCAAGGCAGATACCAAGGTACTGGCAGAAAGGAAACAGAGGCTTTGGGCTGTGGGAGTCCGACATGCAGCAAATTCTGCAGCAGCAGCAGATAACTCAGCTGGAGAGCCACCAAATTATTTTTAAATTGAAAAAAAAAAAAAAAAAAAAAAGAAAGAAAAAAAGAGAAAAAGGTGATCCTGAGGTAGCTGAGAGCACTCGTGGCATCAATGGGGGCGGCTGAGCTGGACACTCAGCCCGGACACGAGCTGGGAACCTGGGAGAGGGAGGAAACCTGTGTGCTGGCCGGGCTGGGAGGTTTTGCTTTGATCCTGTGGCTTAGGAAACTCACTCCTTTCTCCTCAGCAAGCCCTTCTTTAAAAGCAGAGGTTTCCGGCTGGGATGGTCGCCCTGCAGCAGGAGGGAGGCAAAAAGCTAAGGAAAACAGCAGCAAAAAAACCCACCCCAACTGTTAATAATTTTAACCTTTGATTAGGATTATTCTTATTTATTAATGGTGTGTTATTAATTTTAAGTGTTGATACAATTATTCATGCTCATGGGTAGTTTTAGAAAGGCCTCTGAAAACAGGATAATAAATGGGCCAGCAATGATGATTCCTCCTGCATTGGTTAGAGACAGTCCTGACACAGGAACTTCTCTATAGAGTTGACTGTTTTGTATTTTTCCCTTTTTTCCCCACCAGTGTCGTGAAACAATAAACTCGAATACTTTGGTCCCTCTGTCCATCTCAAGAACAAAACACATGGACAGCACAAGACTGATCCTGGTCTGCTGCTTGAAGACCTCTCTGTTAAATGGCTGCAAGGACACTTTGAGGCTGTAGGGCTCACGCCACACCAAACACACAAGGAAAGAGTTATTGCACATGGGGAGGACTGGGAAAAGTCACTATCTGCATCTCCTGATCCTCTGCATCACCCCAAGCACTTGCAGTTTACTGCAGGCAGAGAAGGGGCACGATGATCCCTAGGTCTGACCTGCTGTGGGCTTATCTCCAGAGCTGGCAGGAGATGGTGGGGCTGGCCAGGATGCTGCTGAATGGTTAAATGGAGACTCCTGTGCCTTAAAACATTTGCCAGCCTTCCTTTTCTCCTGTCCAACCCTGGGTAGCTGCAGCACTGAGAGCCTTCCACACCCTCTTGAGCCAGATGCACCCCTTGACCTGAGAGGACGCTGGAAGGGCGAGTCCTACAGGGACATTTTCACGAGTCCAGGCTGGGCTTGGTTGGAGCTTTCACAGCCAGCCCTCCAAGGCAGCAGACTCACGTCCTTATCGCCGAGCTGCACCCTGTGACACCAACCTCAACGTCTCACCACAGAAATCCAGCCTTCTATTAATAAGGATGACTGGCTTGGCTGCCAAACAAAGGTGCAAGGGGCTGATAGAGGCAACACCAGACACCCACATCCTTGCAAACTGTTGGAGGGGCAGCGTACTCAGATGCAAACCCTCTGACCGTGGAAATGAGAGCATGAAATCACCATGGCCTGAGACATCCCAGACACAATAAGCACTAGCAGTGGAAGAGCTGGTGTAAAAGCAAGTGCTTCATTCACAATCTCCACAGGACTGCCCTGTGGAAAGCTGGCTGAGGTCTATGTCAGAGATGACTACCAAAACCTCTGGGTCAGGACGACTCTTCCTGGGGAGCATCTGGCAGAATGTATCACCACTGTGCTGACTCACAGATGTGTCAAGGCATAAAGCCGAGCGAGGTGGGTAGCTCTGGAGAGTTTCTGCAGAGATCAGATTGTCTGTATCCTCCTGAGGAACTGTGTGGTCTAAACAGCACCTCAGTCAGCACCAGGGAAGGGAAACCTGGTGACAGTAGGCATGGTGTGCAGTAGGTGAGAAGGTCAAGTTCATGGAAAAACAGGATCCCAGAATGGGTTGGAAGGGTCCTCAAAGATCTCCTCACATTGCACTAGACCAGGTTGCTCCAAGCCCTATCCAAGTTAACAAGAAGAGAAAACACCAGGGTTGTAAATAAGAAATATGAGGTACAAGAGGCTCCCTACTGCTGGAACTCGCCTGTTTCCAGCACAAAGCAGTTTTGTTTGCAGTGTGTAAGCTTTACTGGAACATTATGTTGACTGCATACCTACCAGATCAGGCAAAACTCCCACGTAGCCTGAACTCCAGAGCACCAAGGGTTTGGAAAGGCCATGGTGAGTGGGGCTCCCAGCCCACCCTCCTCATTGCAGCTGGCTCAGACCACGACAAAGCAGCGCTGCCAGTGTGCCATGCCAGTCTCTGCTGCTGGGGGAAGGTGGCACAGCTCAGGACATTCTCCTTCCTCTCAGAAGGGTCAGCTGGAAAGCAAGGCAGAGGAAAGCCCCTGACTGTGGCTGAAGCATGGGCAGTAGCATGAGGTCCAGAATGTGATTAGTCAGGCACTGGAGCAGGCTGCCCAGGGAAATGATGGAATCACCATCCCCAGAAGGGTTCCAAAGGTGTGTGGAGGTAGTGCAAGGGGATGTGGCTTAGTGGTGAACAGGGTGGTGCTGGGTTAGCTGTGGGACTTGATGATCTTAGAGGTGTCTTCCAACCTTGATAACCCTATGATCTTCATGTCCTGGTTTGGAAATGGCCACTTGCCTTACAGATGAGTCCTTTGCCTGCTCTGTCACTCAAATGAGTGGCACACTCACTTTTAATTATTCACCAGCCGAGGATCCAAAAGCGTGACACAACTAAAGAAAGCGTCACACTGAGGATGAGATTTGCAGTCATGAGGAGCAAGCAGCAGAGCCAAGAGAAGAACAGAGATCCATAATTTGTACTCAGGGCTGTACCCACCTCCTCAGACCTCAGTAGGGTTCAAGCAATTAGCACTAACTCTGTGCCTAAAGCTCGGCTTTGAAAGGACATAAGAAGAGTCTTTGGCTGCTCTGGCTGGCCTGTACTAGTTTGGAGTTTGCCATCTGCAAGCCAAGGAATGCTAGAGCACAACATCTTTCCACCACATGTCTTTCCATCCCTTTCCTTGCCTCTGGCACAGCCTTTACAGCCAGGGCTGGAGTGAGCTGTCAGTGTGTGACAGGAGGGCTGTGACCTTCCACACAGCAGCAGAGCAGCCCAGCAAGGCAGGGTCCCTGCTCCCAAAACGAGGTGAAGGCTCCGTGGTCTCTCTATTTGATCTTCACCAGCTGAAAACACTGCATAGCACAGGCCTTTGGAATCTGCTCTCCAAGTGATAGAGGATTATTGGCTTTGGTGATGAAGTGCGCTAGTCAGGACTGGGAAATGAGAGGAATTATTTTCCCTTGGTATTGCTCTGTGTCATCTTGCTTGATTACAACATATTTTTCCTTTTAAATGTGTGTTTTACTCCTCCTAATCTTTGAACAATTTCGTGTTGAAACCAAAGGTCTGTATGTTATGCTACACCATATTGCACCATGCCCAGGATCCAGATTCTGGGCATCTGCCCACCTGCCACATTGTACCACAACGAACCTAAATCCTGCTACAGACCCACAACAGGCCAGAAAGGTGCTTGGATGTCCCCAAAACAACACACACACATCTTCCCTAGGAGACAGTGCTCTAGCAACGCTCTCAAAGCCACAGGTGTAATTGATTTTTATCACACTTCCTTTTTAAAATCAAAAAGGCACATCTTCCAGGCTGATATTCACAGGGGATATATATATAAATCCTAATTCTTAAGGAGGGTCAGAAAAACAGATTGGAGGAATCAAAAGGGGGGAATTTATGCGGAATCCAGAAACACAGAGAGGCAGCAGAGGAAAGTGTTGTGCATTCAAGTGCTTAAGTCCTGCTCAACTCCACGATGACAAACAAACAAACAAACCCCGTGTCTCTTTTTCTCAGCTCAGTGATTACAGCAAACCCACAGTGCCAGCTTCAGACTGGCAAGGCAACTAGCACTGCTCACAAAAAGAAATTGAATGCTTTTTTTTTTTTCTTCTTTTTTTTGTGGTTTCTTTTTATGTTGGATGATTTAATTATAATGATCTTCCACACTCTCACCTATTTCCTTACCATCAGTCAAGACACATTGTTTTAGGCTTACGAAATAGCAAAAACTGAGGAATGAAGGGAAAAAATGAGGAAAGCACATTGCAGACACAGAAGAAATGAAGTCTTTTCTTTTAAAGTCACTAACTCAAATGAGCATGCAGAAAGGAAACTCAGGAAACCATGTTGCCACAGTAATTCTGCTCTGCCTCAGAGTTCCCACCCATGAAAGGTGTCTCCGATGTTACCTAGGTGTCATCCAAACAAAATAGTTCCAAAACAGATACTTGACACCCCTCTTTTTTCTCCTAACTCAGCATTTCAGCTGGAAGAAAATAAATGACAGTCAAAACTTTTAATAAAAAAAAATTAGAAAGTTAATTATTAGGAGAAAGATGATCTCCTAGGATGCCTTAATGCCTGGACCCTAACCTGGCTGCCCTACAATTCTGGGCTCATGGGGTTATCCAGAATACTAGTTTAGAGTTAGGACACTAGGGGAAAAAGTCTCCTGCTTTAAAAACGGAAAGCTGTTATTCAGTTATTTCTTGAACAAACACACTTCAAACAATGCGAAGGAAATGGCACTTCCCATTTATACAAGTTTACCAACAACAATCACCATGAAAAGCACAAGGACTATTTCAGGTTTGTGAGGGCTGTCTGTTATAACAAAGTGTCCCATGCTGCAGCCAGTGCAGAACTTGTGGGATCTGAGAAATTTAAATTCTCAGAAATCCTGAACACAAACCAGACTTCATTGTAAATGCAGTGGGAGGTTATTGTGTCCCAGAGCGTCATCAGAATAGTAGAATGGTTTGGGTTGGAAGGGATCCTAAAGACCATCTCATTCCAACCCCCTGCTGTGGGCAGAGGCACCTTCCACCTTTCCAGGCTGCTCCAAACTCCAATGTCCAACCTGGCCTTGGACACTCCCAGGGATCCAGGGGCAGCCACAGCTTCTCTGGGCACCTGTGCCAGGGCCTCACCATCCTCACAGGGAGGAATTTCTTCCCAATATCCAGCCTAAACCTTCCCTCTGTCATTTTAAAGCCGCTCCCCCTTGTCCTGTCAGTGCATGTCCTTGTTAATTGCCCCTCTCCAGCCTTCATGAGGGTAATTCTGCCTCTGAGGGACAAGTCAGCCACCACTGCACATCACCCTCCTGTGAGTCCCTGTCCCCACAGCTCAGATCCTGCACCACCACAATCCACTCCTCCTCCTGCTGGACCCACAAAGGTGGGTTCTGAGCTTTTTAATGCCGCTTCAAACAACAAAAAAACCCCACTCCTTCAAAGCAACAAGTTGCCCTCTTTGGGGCAGATTCAAGAGGAGCAGAGTTTGCACCAGAACATGCAACGGGCAATGTCTGCTCTGCGCTTAACCCACGCAAATCAGAAGCAAATGTAATGATGTTAGCAGCCCATCAGCAGAGTTTGGCAGGGGTAACAACAACCATAGGCAGATAAGATAAGGCTGTGGGCTTTCAAGGTTGGGAAATAAAGTATCAGGATTACCAGAGCGGTTTATAGGGACTGTTCTCCCACCCTCTTCTAAGAAACAAAACCGATCCTTTGCACTTCACCCCGAGGGAGGAAAATAGTCATTAGCTTTACATTACAAAGATACATTCAATAATTGTCTCTCTAAGATCAGGCTTGCCTACCCCGGGTAGCCATATGTGTGTACAGCTGTAGTTTTTTTCCATTGTGACACAACCTACCCTTACTGTGACCCTCTCTCATTAGGTCATTTCTAAAATGTAGCTCTCTGTGAGCTGGGACCACGTTCTGCTGGTTTGCACAGCTCCTATTTTCGGCGCTATAAATAGAAGAAACAACTTTGCCCGGTGTATTCTCCTCCGAATTATTTTGTAGGTTAAACAAACCTTTAACTGTTTCAGATAAAGCCGAGCAGAAGGTGTTTTTTCCAAACATCCCAAGCGAAGGAGTGCATTTCCTGCTTCCCTAATTCAACCTACGGCATCAGACATCTGTAACTCTGTTTACATTCCAGCCCTTCACGACTTAATACCGCTTGGAGCATCAATAATATAGGGCACATTTCTGACTGCTCTTTAGATATTTTTTTATCTCCATGGGACTTCCTGGTTTGGGATTTTGTAGTTTACAGTTTCTCACTAATAGTAACTAGCTGCAGCATTTGGCCTTAAGAGTTTACATATTATTTAACTAGATATAAGCAGCCTATTTTAATTACAGTAAAGAGCCCTGTAGAGGCCTTGTCTGTTTTTTCCCCCTCCAACTATATCAGTTGGCTTAATAAAGATATTACCACTCCCTATAAACCAGGCTGTGATCAAGCTCCTAGATATGCTAGTCTTTAATAACATACTTTTACCACTTTAAAAAAACGAGCCCTATCAGATCTTCAGGCACTCAGATGTCCATGGCTTTAATGAAGGCGGTGTGAGCTTTCTGTAGCTCGCACACATTTTAGTTTCTGTGTGTGCACATTCCAGCACTTCTGAGAAAATCACTCAGCCCCCCACCCAAACTGAGAGTCATCTGCTCCTGTCGCTGTATTACAGCTTAGCATTGAGCTGTACAGGCTGCACTCCTAGGATAACCTCTCCTTTCCCTGGGGGGTGTAGAGCACAGGCTTCCATCTCCTCTGCATGCAGAGACAGCAAGAGGTCTGTTCCTACAAGAAAACTCATGGGATCACAGAATGACTTGAGTTGGAAGAGACCTTAAAGACAATCTCATTCCTAACACTTTTCCCTGGACAGGGACTCCTTCCACTAGATCTGGTTGCCCCAAGCCCCATCCAACCTTGGACACTTCCAGGGATGGGGCAGCCACAGCTCCTCTGGGCACCCTGTGCCTCACCACCCTCACAGGGAAGAATTTCTTCCCAATATCCCATCTAAAACTACTCTCTGCGAGTTTGGAGCCATTCCCCTTGCCCTGTCACTCCAGGCCGTTGTCTTCAGTCCTTCTCCATATCTCTTGGAGTCCCTTTAGGCACTGCAAGGGCCTCTAAGGTCTCCCCAGAGCCTCCTTCCTGCTGAACAACTCCAGCATTCAGACTACTATGTCATGCCTGTATCCCTGATAGCTCTGTCCTCATCTTCAAGTCCTATGTTCATATTTCTGGTATGCTGTCACTCCACAGGCTCTCTGACTTTCATTTAGATAACTTTCCATTATTTATTCCATTCCATTTGAGAGCAAAATTTATGCCCAGGGTTGGCACTGTGTGCAACTAACCCTGATTCAGCCCAGCCAGCATCTTGCTCCTGTTGGTGCTTCATTGAATCCTGCATTTGAAGCCAAGGTGAGATACTGAGACTTCAGTTTTCTTATTTCACAAGGCTGCTTTTTCTCTGCAAGGTGTCAAATTAGTACCTGAATGTCACCTACCAAATCAACCTTGCATATTCACAACTCTTCTAACATTTGCAAGCAACATTACTACAAAGGAAAGCTTGAGACAGCT
The DNA here is from genome assembly GCA_013400435.1 of Pycnonotus jocosus. NCBI lineage: Eukaryota > Metazoa > Chordata > Aves > Passeriformes > Pycnonotidae > Pycnonotus > Pycnonotus jocosus. Next base: position 184,540 of record VWYP01006771.1, on the reverse strand, counting down.
TGATTAAGCAACTTGCCCAAGGTCATACAGGAAGTTGTAGAAGAGTTGGAAACAAAAGCCAGATCTTCTTAGCTCCTGTCCAACCCTCTCTGGAATGAAAAGGCCAAACTGCTGTGTGGAAGTATTAGCAGAGTCACAGATCTCATCCTATAAATTTCATCATGAATTCACAGCTTAGTAAAGAAAATGCACAGAGCTCCCAGCACTGTTTTCCCAGGAAAAATGTGCAACCCCACAGTGGCAGCTGGGAAGTGTTCCCCAAGCTCTGAATGACACTGGTTGTGGGCACAGAATCTTTGCTTACAAAGAAAGCAGAAAACAGGGAATAGCAGTATCCTGCAAGGCCATTTAATGCAAGCAGGCCCTGCCATCCTTTTTCCAGCCACTTCCCACCTCTCCAAGAGAGTGAAAAAAGTGCATCTACTGGAAAAGCTGCTGAAGTCACCCAAGAGCGAGCATGAAATCGTTCAGGATAGCAAAAGGAGCATCCAGAGTGTAACAAAGGCCGTATTTATGTCTATACTTCTCCCTGTCTGTGGTGATAGCCAGAGGAACAAACAATAGCCTTGGCCCCTTGGCTGCAAACGGTTCGCTGCAGAGGCCCAATTAAGTCGTGGAAAGTCTAAACACAGGCACAGGAATCCGCTAATGCGGACAGGCCCGCACAATAGGGCCTCATCCTGCCTCTGCCCTGCTCCTGGGCCCACCATCACCAGCCAGGCTCTTCCCATGGAGAGGTGCTGCTCCACCTCAAAGCCCAGTGCAAACGTGCACAGTTCCATGGTTGGGGAGGATTCTGGCTCTAGGCAGCATCAAACTCGTGCCCAGCTGCACGATGAGTTGCTACCACCCAACAAACCACATGTGCGTGCACACATAGGCAAAGCTCAGTTCAAGGGTGATCTCCCTCCCCAAATCTCCATCAGGTTCAGGGCCTGCTGACACAAACACTTCAAACAGCCCAGGCAGCCTCCAGAGCAATGCCAAGAGCAGATAGAGGCTCCGACATTGTCTCGGTACACAGGATGCCGGCCTGACATCATTTAGCGGAGACAATGCTCGCCCTCTTTCTTTGGGAACCACGTAAAAAAACTTGGCCGAATATAAAACGACTTCAAAGACACATTTCTGTGCCAGCCAGGATGCATCAAAGTTGGGAAAGGAACGACCCAATTCACCTGATCCAGGGAGCTGATAGAGAAGCGCGGGGAAGCGGCTTTTATCGATGTACCTTCCCAGCACTTCCTTCCTGCCCCTGATGCTATTTAAACCCCTTGCCTACCTCCAGCCAGACCTGCCCATTCTCCACTCTAAGGAGGAGAAAGGAAAAAGCAAAGGGAAGCCCTAAAAAAAGGCGTCCCTGCAAATTTCTGTGCAGTTACCGGGCAGTCATATCCTTCTGCTTTCCCCTGAAAAATCAAGTATCACCTTATCGTTTCCTCACCAAGATTAACTCCTGCTTCCTGAGGAGTATTTCTGAGGTAGAAAGCAGAGGTGGTGGAAAAAAAAAAAAAAATAAGGAGGGGGGGGAAGCTGTAAAGCCCAATCTGTCAAGCTGCGTTTTAGAAGAAAGGAAAGCTGAAAAGTGAACGTATTTAACATGAGCTATTTCCTGCACTCAGGAGGGAAGAAAGCATGCTACTAACTGTGTGCATGAGGAGATCTGCACTAGTGTTATCTCTGACCTGCAGCTTAGCCCTTGTGTCTCAGCTGCCAAAAAGCTCCTATTCAACGTTATGCTGAGTTCATCAATGCTCCACGTGTCAGGATCCTAACAGGAAAAAGCAGGACAGACAGTCACTCTATTCAACTGCCTGGGGACCCCATGACAACTAAAATCCCCTTGCAGACTGTCCATATCAACCTACGGCAGGTCAGAGCGCGTAACCCCTCCAGAACCGCAAGCCCGGGCCCACACCCTTTCCCCTTGTCAACATTGTCACTTTAAAACAGCCCATCTAGCCTTATCACCAAACCTGGAGTAAGTATGACAATTAAGATGGATTGCAAAGCCTGCATGCGCTTTACAATTAACAATAACTTGGCAGCGTGTCCCACGCAACTGTTGGGTGGTATGGCAAGAACTTTATCCCTGCTTAGTACTGCATTAGCATATTTAGTAGGCTGCAAGACATAATTCCTCAGATATGAACATATTTTTGTCTTTTCAAAAAATCTTCAATTAAGCCATAACGTGCAGGCAGTGTGCAGCCGGCGGTAAACTTTGGTATTAGGGGGGCTGTGCTGAAACGGCCCTTTCTGACCTTATGTCAATTATCTATTTAATAAGAAATACATTCAATTTAAAAAAAAATTGTCCTAGCAGAGTCTAGGCTAGGAAGCAGCAATATTCCAAAATCTACAGCTGATATTCACCCCTGCATTCCCCGTGAAGAGCACAGTGCTTGAGAGGGTCTGGTGGCAGGTATTTGAAAGCAGGGGCATTTTGTTGGGGGAGTTGTCTCAATTTTTGGTTTAGAAAAGGCAAACTCCTTCTTTCTGCTATGAATTCTGAAAGTGTAGGGTTAATTAATTGTTTGTGTGAAAGAGATAAACCCCATTTAAGCAGCATCTTCCTCTGTGTGTTGTGTACCTCTTTTTTCCCTGTCCAGGATTCTCATGTTTACAGGTAAATTAACAGTCTTCCAAAGTAATTAAATGCATTTGAGGAGCAGTTATTTAGCATGGCCTAACTTTATCGATTTCCTTCATGCTGCACAAGACACTCTCAACCCCACTAAGCTTTTTAAGTCTGTTTACGGTGTACATTTACCTAGAAAATCTGATCAGGTGGGGGGAGGCAAAGATCTTGCCTCGATAACCCAGACACTGTCCCCCTTGACATCTGTGTGGCTGGTGGACAGGATATCCTGCCAAATGCAAGAAGACAACTGCGTGACCCACCTTGGGCGAGAGGCACCGCAGGCTGATGCGAGCACAGCGGGAGCGGGTGCTGCCTCTCCCCGCCCGGAGCCGCATCCTCGGCACACAAAGAGCAGCCAGGGAGCCTCTGAAAAAAAAAAAAAAAGAAAAAAAAAAGCCAGAGGAAGGCAAAGTAAATAAATAAATAAATTGGTTTAGGTGAGTAGCGTGCACTCGGTAAGGGGAAGCAGATGAGGGGCAACAAATGCAGTTCAGCAGACAAAGTCTTTCTTCATAAACCCGGCAGAGGAACGGATTAAACCACCTGGCAATCTTGGCAGGAAGAAAAGAAAATCTCAGGCGGTGACAAAACCAAACAGGTGGAACAGGTATAAAACTTTTGCTTCCCAATAATACCCCTCTCTTCCCTGGAATGCTTGGACAGGTGCAGAAGTTCAAGTTACAGCGTGGAAGTGGCAAATAAATACACAGCATTAGTGTCTGACGTGCTCGGCGAGCAACCGGGGATGTTAATAACTGGCAAGGTACACTAATCTCTGATTGCAACATTTGGTTTACCTTAATCTGGAGGGACAGCTGTATTAAAGAGGGAATTATACTAATCAGTTCAAGGCCCTTGCATATAAAACTTCCCATTAGGCTTAAAGTACAACAGCTTACGCTCATTCTCTAGGAGCCTTACATCTGGTTCTGAATAAGGCTGTCTCTCATTTGCAAGGTACAAACCGAAAACAAGGGAGGGGGGAGCTGACAGTTGCTGGAGGATGGTTGATAGAAGAACAAGCTACTAATTCTTTGAAATTTTTTACAGCGCAAAACTGGCTGTAAGGCATCTTAATACTAAAAAAACAGGCATGTGTTATCAACCCTAGGCCATTTTTTCCTGTTACCGGAGGTGACCAACATAAAATAAAATTGATGATGTCAGTCAAAAACAGCTAAGCACAAAGCTTGGCTTTGTTATCTTAAGTCAGAAGGTATGATAGGCCATGCCATATGGCTGTAATCCTCCTATATCTCCCATCACCTAACAGGCAACCTTCATGTAGCATGACCTTATTTGGCTGGTCTCAGGTTAGGGCTGCCCAAAGGGGATTTTTCTGTTTCTGCTATATCCAAAGGTTTATGTTGATTTTTTTTTCTCTTTTTTTTTTTCTTTTTTTTTTTTTTTTTGAGCCCTGCAAACTATAAATCCGACTGATTACTCTGCACTCTTTTGCTTGACTGAGCCTTTACAATCAGACATCCCCGTTAACAATAAGCTCCTAATGAATCAAACATCTATGGCATTAGTTTCACCTAGCTGCCTCTTTCCCATGCACTGCAGCTCTTTGTCAGACCTGGCTTGATGAGAAAAGCTAGTGACACTTGGTGCACCTATTGATAAACAATTCAGTAATGAGGGGCATAACAAAAATTACCTAAAACAACCTGATTAAAAATGACAGGCAAAGGGTACTACAGAGCTTTGCAGTTAAGGTAACTCCCGTATATCGGGAGGGATGGAAAAAATAATTAGGTGCAGCACAACTTGCTTTAAAATTACACATTTTGGCGCTTTTCTCCTCCCCCCCCCCTTTTCTTTTTCGG
>VWYP01006771.1:169911-179937 GCA_013400435.1 Pycnonotus jocosus | reverse complement strand
TTTTTTTTGGGGGGGGGGGGGGGGGAGACTAGGAGTCTGATGGGTGTTAAAAGGAAAATGTTCCATCATAGTTTATAAGAGATTCATCTTTTTTCAGAAAATTTGCAACTCAATGAGCTTTTTCTCTCTCCTTTTTGAAGCAGCACATTAATGGCAAAATGTATTGCTATTTGCAATCCAACTTTCTATCCATAGCAAATTCCTATATTATAACTCAGCATTTTACTTCCTTTGTTTAAATATTGGTTTTGTTGGTTAAGAGAACATGTGGGCTGTAAACAAAGGATAAATAAGCTGTGAAAATAAAAGCAGGCTCCAAGGAATAAATAAGAACAAAATGGAAAAGACTGCACCGGGCTCCTGCGATGAACACAGGCATCTCTTTGTGAGAGGGGGAAAAAAATGTGTTAAAAGGGCACATACTGCAACTCTGAGGCAAACTTTGAAATGGAAGTGTGGAAGCATAAGAGCATTTGATTCCAAATCAGCAATGTGTGGGTTTGCATTTGCGTAGCAGCATGTTGGGAGGGTTTCAATCAGTGCACAGATGCACTTGAAAATCAAATATGGACATGGGGAATGTTTTTGGATATAGCAAATGAGGACTGATGACATGTTTACACTTTGCACATGGATCCAGTACAAAACCATACCCTGCAAAGAAACAATAACCACCATTTGCTGCTTTTCAGGGCTGGAACATTGTGAGAGCAAAGGAAGGGAGTACAAGGGAGTGTCTATTCCCACCTGGGAGAGGGCTGCATCGATTCCCTGCCTCTGGGCTCATTTTGCTCATCTCTCACTTGAGAAAAGGACTTTTTAACGAATAATCAAAAAAATATAAAGACACATCAGCTTGAAAAACAACAGTGTGAGAAGAAAAGGGAAGAAAAGGCGAGTTTCAAACATCAGTGATGCCTTTCTACGCTGTCAAAATATTTTCTCTACAGAAGAATTAAAATTATAGTTGGAATGTTGCTGGAATGAAATAGGGAATAATCGTAAGCAAAGGCATTTCCATCAGCTCCAATGGAAAATTGCCATTTTGACATTATTTCAGTATCTGTGTCTATATATCCTTAACGGAGAATTTCCTGGCTTATAAATAGCATATCCCAAGTTAGTCTTAGTTGTTAATGAAAGTTTATCAGGATGGCAAAACTTTTTTCAAAAAGGAAATAGTAGTTGCAGGCAATTGCATCTGACCAGACTATAATGTATCCCTCTGGAAGGCAGCTCCAGCTCACAGTATGAAGTAATCGTTTGTGAATGTTTCTCAAACTGTGATGCATATTTTAGATTTTAAAGAGAGAGACAAAAGTTAGCTATCTATGACAACAGGGAAAAACATCTGTTCTACGCTTTCTCCCAATCAGACATTAAAGAAATGCACACGAACTAATACGCTGAGTTTTAAACTTTTTGTGAAGAGTTCATTTCAAACTTGTAAGAGGGTATCATTGCAGTTCAAATAGTCCTTCAGACATTTGACTTCTGCTACTGATTATTAATAATAATCATCCCATTTTCCCTTACACTTTCCAGCATGAATTCAGAATGTCAAAGCTAATTTTCTCATCAGCCTCGGGCTTTTTTGAAACATCTCAAACTTGAGATTTCTGGTCTCTTCTCGCACACTTGGGGTTCGTCACAGCATGGGGTTAGAGAATCCAAACTCCACAATCCTGCATGAGGTGAGCATTTGTTCAACTGAGACCAAAAGGTGGATTTTTACAGAAGTACCTGAATCTGAGGTCTCTTGGCCTTTTTTCTGGCACTTGTCCAGCCTGAAGCCCATGGTTTTGTCTTGGTGGCTTTAGAAACTCATTGGCATTTTGAATAGAGTGAAAATGGACTTATCTGTGAAGTCAAGCTACAGCTTTCCTGAGAAATTTGTACAAGACATTATTTAGTTAGATAAGACACTTAAAGCATTGAATTTTAACACCTTCCTCTCTGCACGTTGCTAGAGAGAGTCACAATTATGCTTTGCACCACACTGTCCTATCTGATGCCCTGAAATGATACCAAAGAGCCTCACTATGAAGCCATTCCCGCTTGTCCTGTCACTCCATGACCTCATCCAAAATCTCTCTCCAGCTCTCTTGTAGCCCTTTAGGTACTGGAAGGTACCTGTGACCAATCAGTGATCACAGGCACAATATATCTATCACATTTCTTCAGCCCTATTCTTCAAACTTCTGTTTTTGAGGCATATCCTCCTATCCCTAAAAGGATTTATCAAAAAGGCAAAGCAAATTCCAGCAAGTGATGCTTCCTTACATTAGAAGCTCAGTCAGAGGTGCATCTAATGATGACTTCCTGCAGATTTAGGTTCAGCCCCCCTGCCATGTTATTTTGTCCAGTGTTTGTACATCCAACAGCAAAAAGAGGAACACGTTAAATGTCCAGAAATAAAAGTTACAAGAGATTATTCTTAAATACCACCAGCCTTATAAAACTATAAAAATCATGTTTAGGAAAGTAGTATCTGAGTTGTTTCCATGATTTTCATTTCTAGTGCAGAGTAAGGCACTTACATTTGTGTCTCAGGTAAAAATGCAAAGTGTCATTTCCTGTCCATAGCCAACAAGAAATACGTTTGTGCTTTGGAAGCCCTTTCACACACCACCTTTTTTACCTGGGAAAGGAACAGACAGCACAGTTGCTGTAAGTTTATCATGTAGAAGTCAGTGTAGTGCCATGGATGTCACCTGAGAGAGGGACCCTGAGTGGAAGGTGACACACGTCACCCTTCCAGTCATACACGGAGCCAGAATTGACACCCAGAGTGAGGGTTGAGCTGGTGGATGCCAGCACTACCTCCATCATCACAGGACAAAATAACACATGGAATAATTCTACCACCTTCCCTCGTTCAGCTTTTGAACATGAGTCTGTTTGGCATTAGAGCCAACTTAGTCAACTCACTGTGAGGGCACTCTTATATAAGAAAGCAAAAACTCATCGAATTCATAATTCAGCTTCAGCTGGTTCTGATGTTCAGTGGGCAGACATGAGCTCAGCTGTTTGCCTCAACAGAACAAACTTCATTTCCATTGACAGTAAATTTGGCCTTTATTTCACATTTTGGGAGAGAATCTTGAAAAACAACTTGCACCAGGATGATTTATTGTTTTTTTCCCCCTGTTTCTGAATGGTTCATTGGAATACACTTTTATGTGACCACACAGTAAGGCTAAGGTTGAAATTAAAAACAAAAAAAAAAGGAGACAAGGTATCAAACATTTAATTCTCAGTTTTAGTTTTAAAATTATTTGTTTTAAAATAATTTTGTATTAAAATAATAATTTGTATTAAAATAATAATTTCTATTAAAATTATTTTGTTTTAAAATTATTTGCTTCACTCGTACAGTGAAGCCTGAAACATACCACCAATATCAGGGCTAGGTTTTTCAAAGCTATAGGTGATTTAGCAGGGTGTGCATCAGCTAAATACTGAAATTCATTTAGGATGAGACATCCAGAGCAGTGCTGTTGGTCCTCTAGAGCCATCTTACCATCAGAAATGCATTCAAAGGATGTCCTTACCTTCTCTAATATATATCAGATTAAAAATAAAATTTGTGGAGCTTCAGCTGCCCCATAGTTAATGGCAAAGTTATATTTATTTTTTAGCACTTGAAGATCTGGCCTGATTAAATAAAACAGCCAATTAGGAAAGACTACAAATTTATGTAAGCCATATAGTCAGTATGTTCTCCCTATCACCACAGAGACCAGATTTTTCCCATCACAGGTCTTTAGTTCAACACTTGCTCAAAATTCCAAACTTGAGAAGTGCCACAATTTTGAAAGACTTTCCTGAAAGCCAAGCATTGAGAATTTAGGTGCCTTTCCTCAGGGCAATGTCTTATTTAGATCAGGAGATCATTTTCCTTCCCTGCTCTTGAAAAACATTTTGCTATTCACTCGGTGTGTCCTATTAGCAGAAAATAGAGAAAGTTCTGATGCATCATAGCACGCATCTGAAATTCTAATTAACAAGAAGTCATCTGTAGTTGTCCAACATCATATTATTAATTCACAAAGCAATAAAGGGATATATTTCAGACCGAATGAGAAAATAGGTACTGAATGGGGTCAGAGTATTTCACTACACATAATTTGTCATGATCTTTAACTGTTTCAGACCTGCAGAAGTCAAGATGTACAATGCCTTATCATGAACAGAATTTCCTATATAGAGCAGTTACACCACTATGATTTACTCTCCTGAACTTAAAACCTGAATAAGTTTTAAATCTATATAACCCAGGGTTGCATAATGAAGTATATTTCTACTGCAAATATGTAAACTTTTGCCCTTTATGTATTTTTGGGGAAGAAAGGCTATTCTATGGCCACTATAATATATAACATATATAATACATGGTATGTTTTTGGCATTATGATCAATGCACAAATTAATTTGTTTAAAAATTATATTCAATAACAGGAATGGTAGTTTTGACAAATAAGAAAGCACATCTCAGTTAAATTCTAACCAATTTTACATTATAAAAGTGTTAGGAGGACCATTTTTTTTTTTAATCTTGCATCCAGAAAATGCAGGTTTTTCAGAATTCATGGTCAATGAGTAAAACTTTCTTCTTCCTGCTTCTTTAAAAAAATTAACTTCATGGTAAAGTATGGGGCAACCCGGAATGATTCATGCATTCATCCACTACTTTTCCAGCAAGAGGTCTCTCAGTTACTAGAATTTTATACTATTAGTGCTCTGAGAGTGCTTTAAATGCGAACCTGTAAAAGGAAAGTAAAAACAAATCAAAGTTAATCTTGACTGGCTGGGAAAAAATGCTTAAATCAATATGGCAACGGCTCATCTACTCATTATTTAGCCATTACCTGGGAGACGAGACCTCCTGCTACAGCAGATATTTTATTTATTTTTAATACAGATTTACCACTGCCTCAGTTCTGCAGACCCATATGAAGCCAAAGTCATTCCAGTCTTTCCCTGTCACACTGTTTACTCCTCATATTTTATTTATCCCTGTTTGCTCTTTACATTGGCTACAGAGATAAACACATACAAATATTGTGATGTTCAGCAAGTTTCGTGCAACGAGAGAGGGCAAAAGCCACCATCTCCCATTTATAGCATCCTGGAGAGAGTGTCAACACCATAATTCTCCTAAAGAAAAGCCTTTTAATGTAAGATTTTTCTTTATTTTAAATCTTACCTTGAAGAGTAGCTCTGCAAAGTTTAGAAATATTTTGAAGTGTTCCTTCACCCCATGCAAAAGTCAGGTTAAAACATGGTTCCAGTGCAATTTTAGAGGTAGAAACCTCATTGTCAGGTGTTAAACATGCAAAAAGTTTAAGGACATCAGGGTTATGATTAAGGAAAGGATGGTTTGAGGACCCTATGGACACACAGGAGCTGATACTTATATCCCACTGGCATGAACAGAAATGCTAAATCTGTTCAAATCAGTGGTGTTTGACCAGGGATCAGAACCAGAGCTGTGATCTACGTGTGTGACTTTTACTGGAAGCTGCAAAACTTCCCCAGAAAAGTAACCCCTGGGGGGTTTAGGCAATGCACATCTGAGCAGCAAAGGCTACTTGGTAATTGTGACAAAGCAAAGTGTTTCATTCTGGTTCCTGAACTGGAACAGATGACTATTTCTTCTTTTAAGGAGGTGAGAGTAAAAAGGGAGCCAATCCAATCTCTGGAAGAAAAGCCTACGATGCAACCTCAAAATAAATACACTTATTTGCATATACAAACACTATATGTACCCACTAATATCCCTTCCTTAAACCGTGAGGAATATCACATATGCTACAGCTCACACCAACCAGAATAATGAGGGAGGTGTTGGGTTTTGATATTTTTATAAGTTCATATAACTCTACAGTCGAAGCAGCTCTAGGTTCATCAGAGCTATCACATAAGAAAAAGGGACTTATCATAAACAAGTTTGTTTAATCATCAGCTGCCTTAACTTCAGTCCTCTCCCTGACCTGTGTGTCTCCAGTCTGTGTCACAGTCTGTATTGCAGCCTAATCACACAGAAAGGCAAACTCTGAACAGCTACTGTCACCTCCCTCTCTCTTTTCCTTTCCCAGCAGGTTAAACGTGGAAAATGCTAAAAATCTCCTGGGAGTGAGTCTAAAAATGAAGTGTAAATAGGTACGGAGGAAAAAAAAAAAAAAAAGAAAAGAAAAGAAAACAAGAAAAAAAAAAAACAAAACACCCTATGAGAAAAAGTGTTATGGAAGGTGCCTGAATGGCAAAGTGCAAAGGGTGACAAGAAGAAAATTGTGATGGCACACAAAAGGCGAGGGAACAAGAAAGATGCGATACAATAGATAGCTGGTGAGAGCCTATCCACTGCCTGGTCCCTCCTGTTCCTCCCCCTCAATACCTTCATTTTTTTTGTTATGATAAAGGACATTCATGATCAGTAACAATGTTATAATGATAGTAAATGCGGGATTTAAGGTATATAAAACCTCCAGCCAACATTAGAAAGCCACCAAGGGGGAGTTACCTTGCACGAGGTTCTATTTAGTGATGGCTCCACTCTTTCACTCCCTGACTGCAAATCAGCATTTTTAGTGGACAATAGGCTCAGCAGTGGCCTTATGATTGCCTCTTTTCAAATGGAAATGGCTATCCTAACTCCTCTGCCAGGTTTTTCTTACTATAGCACAAAGTGCAGTTTACAAGGCTCTAAGGGGGGAAAAAAAAAATCTTAGCTGAATATCTTTTTTTATTCGACAAACTGACATGTAAATTACCCTTTAAGTGCTCCACTCTAGGGCTCTGATCATCTCCTAATTGTCACAGTCAATTGTAGCCAACAGTCTCTTCAATCCCAAGCGCTTTGACAACAAGCATAAGGATCAAAGCAGAATCAGCTCCCTTCAATATCCTTCTGTTTAGGATGCTACAAAAAGCCTGAAAAAGAAAGGTGTAAGGGCATTAGTGGAGAAGGAACTGAGAGGAGAAAGTACTATACCAGTCATTTTCTTCTTCACTAATATTATATATCCTTACATACTCTGTTATCCCATGTTCAGCATGAATACATAAACATCCCAGATAATAAATGTGGTTTCAAACCACTCTCATGTATTACTACTTTAAAATGAATGCATAATGCATTTCTGCTGCTTCCTGCATGCCTCCCTCCAACTTTCCCTTCTACTCTGGGAATGAATGCAACACCATTTTTTTTTTTTTTAAGCAGTTTATTTTTTCCCAACGCAGTCCTGCAGTAACTTCCAGGATGATCTGGGCTGCAAACCAGCCTATCCGGGTGGAAACCCACCCCAAGCTGCATTGATGGGGCCAGTATGACTGAGACGTGGAGCAGGTTGTTTGTGTTTCTGCCTTTGCTTTCTGAAGTGCCCATAACCCAAGGTCAGGCACAGGCTGGAGGAAAACCCTCTCATTCAGTTGGAGGCCAGCTCTGAGAACAGCCAGTCTCAGTCACATCCAAAACCACTGGGCAGAAAGACAAGAACAAGTCCAGCAGTTCTCAAAGCCTGCCCAGGGGAAAAAAAAAAAATCCTAGAATTCTGAAGGAAGATTCACCTTTTCTTGTATTCCAGAGCACTTCAAATCAGCGCCACACTACATTGCTGAAATTTTTTGCACAGGCTGGCTGTGTTTGATGACAGGAGCTTGCTCGCTCTGCAATACGCTTTCATACCCTCCGTGCCTCGCAGACGCCTTGCTGGAGCCGTGTTTCCAGGGAATGGGAGCAAGGCAGAGCTATTCTGAGTCACGTTTTTTAACTTCGAAACTTGTGCTTCTTCACAGACGTAGCGGTGACTCCCACGGAGGCTGGCGAGCAGCTCCTGCCACACGGGCTGCAGGGGAGGGACTGCACGGCTGCTGCGGGAGATGCGCTGCTGGGGTGGGAGAGAGGCTGCAGGAGGCCAGGGAGGCAGGCTGGGGATGTGCCACAGGCATCTCCAAATGGAAAACTAGGCTCTGCAGGGTCAGGTAAAAGGAGCCTTTGAGCCTTTCCAATGATCTTGCTGCCACAGAGAAAGCAAAGAAGAGACTTCACCCATTTTCCTGGAGCTCTGTCTCTCCTACTCCTGAAAAAGATACAGGTTAAACCCCTCAAGTGAAACAAAATGGGAATCTGAAGGTCAAAAAGCTCCTTCATAAGAAATTAACTCACTCCTTACAGCTGTTTTTAGGGAGCTTAACATTTCTTGAAGATGATGCACTTTATCCATTGTCTCACATGACACTGAAGGAATGCTTGGACGAGGCAGCGGGATGAGCATCACAACCTGCTGCTCCCATCATACTTTCCACACCCAAATTCTGTGTAGAGGATGAGCTGAGTCAGATTTACAAACCAGGAGAAAAGCAGTCACTTGTTTAACAGCACACTGAGGGTTTAAGGTAGCTCTTCCTGAGCCATCACCCACAGCACACTCCCCAAAGACCAAAATGTTTAAAATGCAAACAATAACCTTATTTTTACATAGAGAACACTCTGAGTTTGTAGGGAAGATATAGCACAGATACAACAAGGCTTCCTACAGAGCTGCCTCTTCACCCAAAAGTGGATAATAGAAAGGTATAAAGACTGGTGAGTGAGCATTTTTGATAATGAATAGGAACAAGAAGTCCAAATTTCTCATGGGAAAGATATTCCCAAAAAAATAGTGAGTGGGAAACATCAAAAGCACTCATTTGAGTGATGTCGAAATAATATAGAAGGTTAATCTAATATATAATTTAAAATAAATACAACCCCAAAATTACAAAATTGAATTGAAACATTTGTCTTGTCAAGCTGTTTTGTTTCCATAATATCAAAGGGAAATATTTTAACTCTTTCTGACCAAATGTTTTACTGAAAAAAATGCGCACTCAGAAGAAAAATTTCCAGCTTAGTGCAACACACTTTGCCCAACACCAAATCTGCAAATATTTTTCACCCTTGTATAAAGATCAATATCTTCTCCAGCTAAATTCTGACATGACTCCAGTTATTAGCAAATTTGTGGCTGTTTAGCTCACTAAAATTAACTTGAAGAATGTTTTCACCTCCTCATTCACACACAAGAGGAGCCACATGCCAAGAAAAAGCTGCAAGGTCACCTGGATTGTAATTGATTATTATTATTATTTATACAACAGAAATATTTCAAAATAATAGGACAGCTAACTCAGCCTGGAATATTTTCTCACCTTGTTTGAAAACACATCCAAATAGTTGTTCCATAAAACTGTCGGTTCCAAGCTCAGCTGGTGGACTTGCTGCTGATAGACTCCAAAAAGTTGAGTAGCACAAAAATCCTGGACTTTTTCCTGGACTTACCTCCTTTTTGTGGAGATAATTACTGTATTTAGTTTTCTATATTACTATTTTTAGTTTTTTATTTAGGTTTCATTACTGGAAAGCAGTAGAGGGCCCATATGACAATGAATAGAAGAAGATAAGCTCAATGAGAGGGATTTTCCTTAAAATAAGGGACCCATTATGGAAAAATTTGAAAAAACTCCCACCCTAACACAAAATATATTATTTTTTTCAACACACTGAGCAGCAACAGAGATGTTTGATGCACTAAGCCATTTGCAGCACATGACCATTTCATTACACTGCAGAGCTGCACTTTATTACAGGTGATTAACAAATGTCTCGCACGACTGAAAGGAGGGGAAAAGGACCACGATGTGGAGCAGCCTGCAGGAAAGGGGCTTCCCCAGCTGCCTCCCACAGGCCGTGGATGTGCTGGGGAGCATAGGGGTGGGGTCCTCTGGGTGTGGTACCCCAAAAAACAGAGCACTGATTGCTGCTCAGAGCTTGGGTTTTGAGAGGATTCTGGTGCCCTTTCCTACAGACTCCAACATAACCCCCCAGTCTGGTTGTAAAGGAGGGGAATAATAGTGCCCATTGTGCTGCTGACATTTCTCTGGGAGGGGGTGGCTCTTCACTAAAGCAGTTGTGTTTCCTTATTTAGTTCTCAGCCACAAGCATGGATTTTTGCAGCCTTTTTTTTTTTTTTTTTTTTT
>VWYP01006771.1:151059-169886 GCA_013400435.1 Pycnonotus jocosus | reverse complement strand
TTTTTTTTTTTTTTTTGTGCGTGCTTCTGGAAAGTAAAAGGTTGAAAAGTTACATTTTGGAAGCCTTGGAGACAGTCAAAGCACGTGGAGTGATGTGATATGAAAGTCCGTGGCCACAGAACCACTTCAGGACTATTGCAAGGCTCCTGTTACCACTCTTAAATTACTGATGATTAACTGATGTGCTCTGGTCATTAAATCCTTGTTCAACTCAGCCTTTCAGGCAACAAAGACAAACTATTTCCCTCTGGGATGCCTTTCAGGGATCCGTGCTGAGTTTGCTAAGGATGTACGTGAAGTCATTACCTCTGCAATGGCCAGAGCCAGGTGAAGAGCCTTCAGAAGACCTCAGGAAGCCACGGGCTTACACTTCAGCTGGGATTTGTTTTAAGCAGCTCACATGCCGCTTTTTAAGTGATTATTTCTAGCTGGTGCTCAGGGTGGGTTGGTGATAACAGCTCCTTCCATGCAAAGGCTGATGTTCAAGCCAGCAATAACAAGACTTGCACTAAAGGAGTCAAACCCTACCTAATTCCTTGATCCTGGGGAGAAGAGGTGGTTTTGGGGTGTCTTCATAGCTCATCAGCACAGTTTCTACTGCAGTTAGCTCCACTGCACAGCTCCCACTCCAGCCACATCCTCCTAAGCCCAGGAAAACATTCCAAAGCCATTTTACAGAAGAGGACATAGCAGCTCTTTTAACAGTGGGATCCAATTATTAAAAGCTAATGAGATGTGCTGTCCAGCGAGCTCACCAAAGTCATGAAAAACTGGCATCAGAGCCAGGGCCACGCCACAGCAGCTCCCAGGGCCTAATCTGTGCT
Source organism: Pycnonotus jocosus (assembly GCA_013400435.1). Lineage (NCBI taxonomy): Eukaryota > Metazoa > Chordata > Aves > Passeriformes > Pycnonotidae > Pycnonotus > Pycnonotus jocosus. The sequence goes on along the minus strand of VWYP01006771.1, from coordinate 169,062 downwards.
CAGGCAGTTGGGTACCACTGAGACCTTCGTGCTTTTAACTCCTGAGGGGTCACCTCCAGACAGCTGAACACTCACTGAGGATGTTCCTCTCCCTCCCAGGCTCCTGCATGACAAAGCCCAGAACAAGGGCATCATTCACAGGCTCCGCCAGTGGAACCGGGCTGCAAAGAAAGCTGTTCCAAATAACAACCAGGGAGTCGGGGAAAAAAAAATCATGTCTAACCACATGTCTGTTGAGAAGAATATTATGCAGCATTTATCAGCCCCGACAGGAGCTCGCCTGGCAAAACTGGTTTCAATATGGGAGTTTAAGTGTATGGCAGCTGAGAGAGGGAATATAGACACTGCTTTACACAGGGAGAATTTCTATCTGTTACTGCAATTTTAATTGACATTAAGCAAGAGGAACCACAAGAACAGAGCAAGTGCCCGTTTCTCACAGCACATCTTAGCTTGTGTAGAGCTGCTCAGGACTCCTGTACCACCAGTTTAGAAACATGTGTAATTGCTTATGGTCAGTGTGGAAGCACTGCCAGATCACACATTAAACAGATAACCACTATTATTATAAGAGCAACTTCCTTGACCTCATATTTTGGTCTGGCTCTGAATTCCTGTCCTTTACCAGTTTGGTTTGTTGCATTTTGCCAGCCCTCTGCCTCTACATGTCATTTTCTGCTCCTGTAAGTGACCGGTGCAGTGGAGAGCTCACTCTAAAAATGCATATTTGAGCACATGAATAGAATAAATTCAAGAAATATGATCACAGTTGCTCCTGTAATGTTTTTATAAACACAGAGTCTCTGCTTTTTTATTATAGTTAAGGTACAGTGTGTTATTTGGCAGAGGAATCTGACTTGAAAATGTAAAAGGTTCAGGCAACCACACATTTGGAAGTAGAAATCCTTCCTTAAAACAAGGCTCTGGTGTTTAAACATAGCAAAATTTCTGGAAACTTCAGTTTCTCAAAGTCTGCCAAAGCTCCAGTCACATGTAACATATTCTTAGGGCTTACATATAATGCTTCAAGTAATAAACAACATCTTGTTTAGAGCAGGATGGGGAAAAAAAAAGGGGAAAACATTCATTAGGAGTCAAAGCTCTACACCAGTACTGAAAACAAAGCAAATTTCTTGCACTGAAAGCTCAGAATAACTTTTATAGTGGATTAAAAAAGATTCAAGTACTCTTCACACCTCTAAATATTGCAGTTAAAATTGTAGGTTAAGTTTTTACAGCAATTAAATAAAATATTCTATAAAAGAAGTAAAGTGCACTCACTGAAGCACACTCAGGTTTTCAGCAACAGAAAGAAAAGTTCTGATCATCCTAATTGGGTAACAGGATGAGTTACACACTGTACATAACTATAGGTCATCAGTAGCCCTTCAGTGCTCCCTGTACAATTCATTTATCGTGCATTTTTTATTCAGGAACAAGGCTGGATTTAAAAAAAAAAAAAAAAAAAGTTGCTTCCATACGAGGGCTCATCGTGCAGAATATTCACAGTTTAAATTTATGCACAGTCATCTCTACTAGTCAGACACCATTTCAGTCCTCTCATCAGAATGCACATTAACAGAATGAATTTGAGATACAGAAATAGCACACCACAGCCAGGCCTGGAGTATGGGCCCTAATACCTACCTCACTGGGATCTAGTCAGGTTTAATTAATTAATGCTTATGAAGCACTATGAGCTCCTCAGATCATCACTTCAATTCATTATCACCCCCATTTGTTTTGTGTCCCACTTCCCCCCTTAATTCAACAGTGAATTTCTTTTGGAAAGTGTTGCATTTATAGAGTAATGAACAGATGAAAGAGGTTGGAGTGATTCCACAGGAGTATAAAAGGGAGCAGGAATCCTTCCCCTTCCTTCCTGCTTGACTCATTTAACACAGGTCTGAGAGGAGCACGAAGCTTCAGGATGTGTAATGCTCTTCTAGGAGTCACCCCTGACCAAAACCGGGTCAAAATGCACCAGAAAATGATGAATGCAAGGATTTAACATTAAAACAATTGGGTTTAGTCTGGGAAACTTCTCTGCTTGCATTTATGTTAATTAAAGGTGGGCATGAGCCACAATGCTCAAAGGGGTGTGGATGCAGGCACTTGGTTCTTCCCTCATCTCTAATAATTATTAGATACATTGGATGGAGATAGTTGGAAAGAAAATCAATAAGAGAATGAATCAAGAAAATGAATGGCAATTTCAAATACTTACAAGTATAGGATTTCACTCAAGGCCAAGACAAGATAAAATTAGTAGTCTGTATTAAAACAAAACAAAATACAGTTTGATCAAACTTCCATTCAGTGGGATCTTCTTTAAGGGCTTCAGATTTTGGCATTGAATAATTTGGGTTACAGAGCTTAACAAGGAAGAAAAGAAAGATTGTCTGGTGAAACTCCAAGGTTGCTGTAGACTTTCCAAAGAGAAACCAGATTAAGACAAAAAAATTACTGGTGGAAGAAAAGCTGATAAAGAAGACTAGAATTTGATAATGGAGGAATTTAATTATTCAGGTATTGATTGCTATGATAACTATGTGGAAGCTAACAAAGTTTGTTTGTAGCAGCAATGCTTTAGTCCAGCAACTGAGCCCTGTGCTTGGAGCTGGGCATGTGTGCTGTTATAAAATTAATTTTAATTATAAAATTTAACTTTAATCACATTTCATGTCAATATAAGTTTAAAAGTTAATGATAGAGAGTTCAAGCTTCACTATGATAAAGATCCTCATAGATTTAAGGGAGAAATCAATGGAAAATGTTCTTATCAAGGAAAGCTTGGGAGATTCACAAAGTGAATGGACTTGAGTCAACAGAACAATTAAATCCCAAATATGCTGTTATCATTAATTTAAGGAAAAAATCTTACTAAAGACAAAAGAATTGATACATCCAATGGTGAGGGAAAGTGTGACAATACACAATAATTACAATCTGGGAGTTGTGAACCAGGGAAAAGCAAATATGCTTTAGTGGGGGATGTTCTGTGGTTATTCTGATTAAAAAATTCTTCCTACTGGACTTCGAAGTTAGGACTTTGTCTTACAGGACTCACAAATACAGGTTCTCATTTAGATATTTTTGTTGCTGACATAACAAACCAAGAGTTTTGCAGTTTATAAGTGGGACTGACCTTGTACAGTCCCATGACCATTAAGAGTGGTGTCCAGTTCCATATGTTTTATATTTAAACGTTGTGATTTCATCAATATATATCACACATTATTTATACTTGTGAGCAGGTACTTAAAATCCATCTCCCATCTCATGTTTTTTGCCATGAAAGTTTAGGGTGGTCCCAGCTGGGTGAAAATCTTTCCTATCAGACTTGCTTTCTCATTGATCAAAAAAAAAAAATTATTAACTCTTTCATGGAAAACATAATCATCTTTCAGAGCAAAGCCCAATTTTCATTAAAAAAATAAACTTGGAAAAAAAAATAAGGTTTTGATTTTCTGTGAAAAATGTTTCTGTTTGGAACCATAACCACAATGGTTTTTTCCTCACCATGATTTATAAGCCAGACCATAATTCAGACAAAATATCAGCAGACTTCAGCAGAGAGGATGTGGCACCCAAGCTACAGCATCTTTTAAACAGGTCCAGTTAGAGTATACAAATTCCATTTGTTTTAGTCTTAAATTTTTCCTTTGGTCTCAATTCAAAGGGAGAGATTCCTTCCTGTGTAAAATGTTAGCTTTCCAATATTAAAATCAATCTAATCATGGATCTAATATTAATCAACCACTTACTGTATTTACCAGAAATTGCCAGGTTCATTATTGTAATAGAAAGATCTGCAGATGGGAACTAAAATCTGGGAGGGATAGTAAACATCAGACCTAAAATAGTCAAATAATGGAAAAATAAAGCAGAAAACACTGCTAGACCAAAACAAAATAATACATTTAAAATGCAATACATTAAGAATTTAGAATTAAGAATTTAGCGTTAAGAATTATTTTTTCAGCAGCAAATACAAATATACTTCTTGAGCCAAAGAAATCCATAAGAAATGTGGGTAGAGACCTGTAATAAATCAGGAATGTTAAGAAGCATCCCAACAGTCATTTTGATCTCTTGGCACTGAAGTAAAGTAAGCACAGTGCATAAGGGTTAACTCCTCAGCTCACATAAATCAAGTTAACACCATTTAAGTTAGCAAAATGTATTCAAAGTCAAATTCATTTACTCCAGCCAAAGATCTGTCCCTAACTCTATCCGTTGCATTTTATACTGCATTAACAATTTTAACATATTCAGCTTTAAAGCCCAATATACTTCAATATAATCTCCATTACATGCACACGCTTTTATGTACACATGCATATGCAGAGGAATACATACATATAAAATTATTTTAACTTATAATATAAACAAATTAACATAACACAATTTGTAGCTATGAATAACAGAATAGGAACGGTTTTGTTGGGTTTAGTGAGGAAACACACTGAAAATCCTGATTTGAGTAGAGTCAACCAACCTAGATTTATGAGCAGGAAATCTCGCTCAAATCATTTGCTGGAATTTTTCAAAGCTATCCCTGCCAAGGTAGACAAGAAAAATACTATGGATTGTATACAATATGCCTAGACTTTTAAAAGGGTGTTTGATAAGATCCTACGCTGGAGATTACCAGCAAGGTACAGAGTCACTGCATAAATGATAACAAACTTTAATGAACTGATAAGAGTCTGCAAACAGCATTCGCAGAGTGACTTAGAGATTGGCAGTCAATACAGGGTAGCGCCTCGGTCAGGTTAGGAGCTTGTCTGGTCTCTAATCTATGCAAAAGGATTCAATCGGAATATCAAAGGTAACGTATCGAACCGTGCCGGGGACATAAAAGTGGCCGGGGCTGTAGCAGGGATTGTCTCACTCGGGCTGTAAATGCGAGATCCACATCAGCAGCAAATGCAGCATCAGCAGCGCCGGCATCGCGCCGCTGTGCCAGAGCCCGCAGCTCAGAGAGAAAAGCAAACAGGGTTTTTTCTCATGTAGGGCCAAATGTGAAATGTGAAAGAGACCTCCACGTGGGCACCGGGGTGGGAAGGAGCTGGTGGAGGGTGTTAGGGAAGGGGCAGAGGGATGGAAAACCCAGGTGCTGCTCGGGGAGAGGGGAAGAGCTCAGCGAGCAACTGGAATTGCAGCAAAAGGGAAGGAATAGATAAGAGGATGCTTTAAGTCTTTTAATCCTTAGGAGATGGGGAGTTTAGGAGAGATTAAAATCTTTTGAAATTAAAAGGAAAAAAAAAAGCCAATTTTTTTTTTCCTATCCCAATTGAATGGGTAAGCGTTTGGGGAAAACTTTTTATGCCAGGAATATGATTTTGGTTTACTGTAAGGATGACAAAACCAGTCTCTAGTGTCCTTTGAATCCAAGTCCCACACAGTTTTGGAGCACTGCAGTCCCTTTCTGCCCCAGGGGTGGCAGATCTGGCCAGAAAAGCTCAGCACAAACAGCAGACCAGAGGACAGGACAAAAGCATCAGAGTGGATTTCTGTGCTGCCTCAACTCAGGGCAGTGTTGGGGAGCTCCACAGCCCTCCTGGTGCTTTTTCAGAAGCACCAAAGAGATTATGGCTCCTAAATCCTATTTATAAGAAAGTCTTCTTCCTGGAAAACCACACTTTGCAGTCAATTTCAGTGCTCACCTAAAGTTGGAGAGGTTTTGGGGACCCTGGACCTCACTGCCAGTCCAATTTTTTATGTTAGCAATTGACCAGGTGTGTGAAATAAGCTGGCACAGAGTCAGGAACTCCAAGAACAGGGCTCCAGTCCAGTGGATAGGTCTTTCACCTGACAGGAGGATACATCTCCCAATAAATTTTGCTGAAAAAAGAGAAATTAAGGAATTGCTGGAGAGGGCTGAATGGACCCATGCCAGCATGTGAGGTTAGCTGAAGAGTTTTCAGTATCATTTGCTAACTGGACAGAATTTCAGCAGGTATTTAGATCAAACCAGCTGCAGATAAGAATGGGTTCTGTTCTTTTGCTTTTTTAATCAACTTTTACATTCTTGTTTCTTCAAACAACTTGCCCAACACTAGATCAGAATTCTGTTGGCATTACTGCCACATCTACTTCACTCAATTGAATGGATCTTTTTCCATCAGCAACATTGAAAATGTTTGGCCTCATGAAGATTTATCAGAACTATACAAAGATTAAAATTTCAGCTTATCATTACCCACTTTTTACCAATTATTCCTTTATTTTCTTTATGGAAGGACCCTCACAAAAACCAATCTGATGTTGTGGTAGTCACTACATTGACTTCCACTTTTTCAGACCAGTGTCTTTAAACAAAAAACCCAAGAGATTTTAAGCTATGAGTGCCCAAGAGATCCTATAAGAAATGTTTTTAATGTCCTTCATTGCCTTTTTCCAGGCCTAAGGTGGCATTTTTAGTTCCTCTTTGGATCACCAGCTCCCTGGTAAGGCTGAATTTCTCAGACCTTTACAGGGTGTTTTTATCACTGTGGATCCTGAATATAAACTTGAAGCTTTCAGTGTCTCCCAGATACTGTTTAGTGATTAATTTTTAACCAGCTGCATGTCCATGTTTTCATTTCTGTCATAACTGTTTCTTCACCTGCCTGAAACCAAGAGATTTCTAATTTTTCTTCCGTTTCCAAGTTTCTCAAAGTTCCCTGTCCACCCAGCACTGCCATCATAGTTCCTGAATAAAACCTCAGTGTTTCTCAACAGGGTGCAGAATTTCTTCCCCTAAACAACCTCTGCTAGCAGTGCCTCTTTTCTCAGGGGAAAAAAAATCTAAATAAATAAATAAATCAAACTTTCTATTCACTGTAAAAGCAAGTTGCTTCCCCAAGCAACTGGGCATGGCTAAATATCAGAAATATTTGTTAATATATTGGTTTTCTGGGATTTTAATGCATTCAAACAACAAATTTAAGAGTCTTTTCTTGATCTTGCATCACAGTGATCTACTTTTCCTGCTTCCCACTTCATGCTTCACCCAAAGTGATTTTATTTCACCAGCCTATCAATCTTTGAAATTTGAAAATCACTCAGGTTTATCTGTGACTTGTGTTTCTTCCCCCACAGTTTGTGTTGAGAGCTTTAATGACATTCTCCTTTGAGTTGCCTCAGAGGAAAGGAAAGACCCAGGTTTTTTCATGTCTGAGGAAGCATCTGTATGCTAATTCCCTCTCAACTTTGCAAGCAGAAAATTTAAAGGGAGATGGTTTTTAGTAAATGGAGGCAGGTTAGCAGTTAGAAATCTTTGTACTGGTACCAAATTCTTGGGAGTTCTTTTTTCCTCCCACCAGCTTTCCAGCCCATTTCTTGACTTTCCAAGATCATTATGAGTTAATACTTGACTCCCCAAAGTCCCGCTCCACCTTAAAATTTGTACTGGATCTGTCAAACATCAATTGTGAATCAATGCCAATTCAGTATAAATAAAGTGTGATATGGACACTCCAGCAAAGGATTGCCTGCAAATCAAAAGGGCTCTTATCACACAAGGAACGTGATAGATTTTTCTCCAGTAATTCCAATTCTGATCACCTTTTCCAGAGAAGAACTTTAGAGTCTGAAATAAGAATAAGATATGAAACAATTGTTGTTTTCGGCTGCTAAAGATTCTTTATATAAACAAAGGCTGAGACTAATCATTTTTTTTAAAAGACCTAAACATTAATATTTTCATAATTAGGTTGAGGACTGAGGTAGTGGCTGTATCTGGTGAGTTTAAAAGGGGAAATAAAAAGCAGATTATGCCAATTAAAAATGAAAGGTCTAAGAATAAACAGTGAATTCTTGCAGAGGATCCAATTCACAGCGTAGTAGGCATTATGTCAAATAAAACCACGGAGTGAACTGAAGTATTAATGAACAGAAGAGATAGCCAGACATGTTTACACAGGCAGACAGGGCTGGAGGATATATCGACAACGTGGGGAGGTGTGTTGTAATAAACTTGAAGGGGGACAGCCTTGTTGGGCCAAGTGTCCCTTTCCTGTCCAGGAATTCCTCATGTCCTCATTACCCTTTCACCTCTGGACAGCTGCAATATTAAAATCTGGCTCCTATCTCAAGGAAATTGAGTTTAATGTCCTTAATTTAGTCCCCAGTCCACATATATCCATATCACAAAACAATCATACAATTTGGCTCGACGGACAGCGGCTGCTGAGGAAAGAGGCTCATGCTGGAATGGCAGAGCTGCTGCAAGGCAGGCCCAAGGCCTCTATAAAGCATCTGTACCCTGTGCAATGCATTCACACTGCTGAGGAACCATATTATTTTCACTTCTTTCTTTTTCCTGGTATCTTTTGCACGCAGAGTTTTCCTTACCAAAGCGGTTGTCACGTTCCTGTATCGCCGCAGCGGCCGAGACGGACAAGAACAAAGGTGGTCTCTTGGTTTTTTTCATGTTTTCTTCGGCTCTAAGTGCAGCCCCAACAACTTGATTCAGCACATCTCCCTTCTCTCTGAAGCCCAGAGGAGGGCTGCAGGGTTAGGTGCTGCATCCATAGATTACATACCAGGAAAAACACGAGTGGCACATTTTGGTCCCGGGGATTGATGTGCAACGCTCCGAACACCAAAGTCAACTGCTAAATAATCAGGAGTCAGAAAAGGGGCAGAGCAGTGGTGGAGGGGGGAAAAAAAATAGTGAAGGGGATAAAAATTAATCATGGAAAGAGTGTTATGTTTTATGTTAGTAAATCATTTTAACTAATTGATTACATCATATCTCCAGCCAGGCTTCTGATTTGAAATCTTCAGGACTCGGTGGGCAGGGATGTGAAAGGCACTTGTTCTCTTCATCTGGAAAACATCTATGTTGCTCATTTTCCAACATCATGGGTTGGGTTTTCTCTCTGTATTTTTCTTTCAGATTTTTTTTTTTTATGCCTTTGTGACAATTTTCTTCTGATCTGTTTGTTTACCAACATAAGAGGCATAAAGCAGTGTGGAGATACTTGAAGAGGACTGATATAAATGCCTGGGTGCATTTTGGGATGGAGAGAGGGGTGTAAGATGGAGGATAAGTCTGTCAGCTCGCAGCAGACGTGGCTGATTTGTAAATAACAAAATTGTAGGATTTCTTCCTTTTGATGCACTACACTTTTATTAAAAGAAAATCCCCTGGAAACCTCTGTAAATGGCACGAAACATGTAATTATACTTAGCTTTTTTCACCCTCTGCTTATTTAAATACTCCGTAACTTCAGCAGTGATTCAGTAACAACAGATTTTATAGAAACATCTGACGATGAGAACAAATATTTGCAGTGTTTTCAGTCTCTGTATTTCTCTCCACAAGGCAGAGCTTGCCTTCCTCGTGTGTGGATCAGTGTCGCTTTCCCTGCTGCTCACACCTCCAACCAGATCCACTTTCCAACACCAAATATCGGATGTGACTTTTTACCCCTCGCTTCCTACCTCCGAAATGCCGCCCTACAAATTCCTGTCTCCAGATTCCAGGCACGAAACCTCCCAAAAATGAGTGCCACCAGCAGGCAGGCTTTGGCATAGGCAAAATCATCGTGGCCAGGCACAGCTGGTGGTGCAGGGGCTCTCTCAGGCACTCACCTGGCCCAACAGCAGATATCCAAGGCTGTGCTGGGCTTGGATTTCCTCTCTTTTCCCTGGGCTCCACCATTTCTGCCCTTTCTCTGCCCGGTAAGGAAAGAGGTTTGTACACAGAGAGCCACCCCAGCAGAGTGAAAGAGTTACAAAATCATCCAGGATGGATTTGCTGACCTGAGCCTCAGCACCAGCCCCTACAGCCATCAGAGCAACCTGTGTAGCAAATAAATGTCACACTCTTAATATGTGCAGCGAGTTGGGTCCATGCCAATGTCTTCAATTGTGGGATGTGGCTCAGTCCATTCATGGGACAGGAGATTGGGACGTGGAACTGCAATTCCCAGCTCCTGAAGCCAAGGAGATCAGCGCTCACAGGAGCCCAACCCAGGCTGCCAGAATTGTTCCAGAGACCACGTTGTCTCCTCCCTAGCCCAGAATTTGGGAAGTCACATCCATCTACAACCTCTTTGTTAAACCCACTGTCAGGTCAACCCACTGACACATGGACCCTCTTGGTGATNCAGAATTTGGGAAGTCACATCCATTTATACCCTCTTTGTTAAACCCATGGACACATGAGCTCTCTTGCTGAGCATCAAACAGTATTCCCACATTCTGCCTGGTGCCCTTTTTGGACCCATTTCCAACCTGTCAGAACAAGGGGAAAGAACATAGTCAATAAAGCTGCTTCTGAATGTAAAAAAAAAAATACAAAAAAAAAAGGATAAAATTAGCCATTTTTAGAGGGTTTCAGGTTGAAGGTTGCTTGTCAGAATCCAAGAAGAGAGCAGCAGTTGTTCTGACACTGCGGTTTTCACATCCTTGTCAGAGATTTGAAGCAGGAGAGCTGATGTGTGTTAAAAAAGGATGGGAAGGTTTAAAATAGTTTAGATGCTGCCTGGAGCAAGTTTGAAGAGATGTATAGTAAGGAGCATTGGTAGGAGTGTACGTGCACCTAAAAACATCCGTGGGGGGAAACAACCTGTCCAACTGCTGGTACCTCTAGTTCAATTCTGACCTGAAACCCCTCAAATGACCCAGAAGTGAGTCAGGAAATTTCCCAAGGAACATTTTTAAAACGTAAATCAGGGAGGGAGCGACAACATGGAGAACACTTTCACTGCAAGGGAAAAGAAAAAAAAAATCTCTCTCTGGTTTTTGACAGCTCTAATAACCCAGTCTAAGATTTGGGCTTGGAAAGGGGCCAGTTGGCCAAGCCTCTATCCACAGACAGGCTGGAGATGATGCTGATAGTCAGAGGGAAGCAAACAGAAGACCTGGCAAGTCCAATGCCACCCCTGACGAAGGGGATGTCTGCCAGCTCCCGGGTAAATCTGCAGTTTAGGTGTGCAGCAGTCACTGGGTTGTGCCTCTGCTTCTCCTGGAATCTGATCCAGCCAGCAGCCACCCGCAGAACGGCAGCAGTTTCCCAGATATTGGGCAATTCTGTACACAAGGAAACTATGCTGCAGCAGCTAATTGCTTTGGAAACTATGCTGCAGCGGCTAATTGTTTCAAATCATTGGGGATTTTCTAAATATCTTCGTAACCCTTGTGTTTCTGTAGATTTTAACATATCCTGAAGTCGTGGAAAGAAAAATATGTTTTCCCCGGGGTGGCGATAAGAAATAATTGGGGCAATTGATCAAGTCTGAAACTTTCAGGTGGACATCAAAATGTCAGCTTTGCACCCAGATGCTTTGCTGCTAATTTCACTTCCATTAACTTAATCAGGGTGACACTAAGAAAGCCAGGGAAAAGGAAATTTGATCTAGTCCCAAACAGGAAGCACAGGGGTTACTGTGTGACTGTAGAATTTAAATTCATCATTCAGCCTAAAGCCAAATTTAGAAAAAAAAATCCATGTTAATAAATCTTCCACAAAGCTGTCCATTGATCTCATGAAGGTACAACAACATCTGAGGAGCGTTGGATGATGTTCTTGATGTCGTGGAAGTGTCCAAGGTTGGATGGGGCTTGGAGCACCCTGGGCTAGTGGAAGATGTCCCTGCCCATGGCAGGGGCTGGAATGAGATGAGCTTTAAGGTTCCTTCCCACCCAAACCATCCTGGGATTCTCTGCACAGGATGTTTTCACCCCAGAACTGCTGCTGGGTGACCCCAGCCCCAGAAGGGATGAGTCCCTTTACAAAGAATTGTGGGAGCATCTCAGGGATGTTTGCTTTCTCTCCTGCTTTTAGAACCAAAAAAGCAGAGGTTTGTCCCAGATTCCCACCCTGTCCTTTTGCAAAGAACTTGCTGGCATTGCCACCACCCTGGTGGCCAAAGCAGTGGCAATTTTGGCCACCAGGCTTGGCCCTCCTCGTGACAAGGATTGCTCAAGTTTACCACTCTTGCCCTCACAAATTCAAACCCTCCTAGAAGAAGAAAAAAAAATAAAAAGGAAAAAAAGAAAGAAAAAAGAATCTGTTATCACTGAGCATATGCAACTGCTAAACATCCTATTCAGTATAACTTCAGCCTCTTCTGAGAACTGAGTTTCACAGTTTCTTTATACAGTATCTGTTGGTCAGATATTGCCCACTACATTACCATGGTCTATATAATGTATTTCCACAAAAGAAAAAAAAGTAAAATATTTTGGGCATATTTTTTACTACCTGCTGTGAAAAGAAAAAAGATGTTAAAAGCTTTTGTTTTCGTTTTACGTTGCATACATCCTATGTTCCTTGTATTAATGGCACTAAGGAAATTTAAACNACTTCAGCCTCTTCTGAGAACTGAGTTTCACAGTTTCTTTATACAGTATCTGTTGGTCAGATATTGCCCACTACATTACCATGGTCTATATAATGTATTTCCACAAAAGAAAAAAAAGTAAAATATTTTGGGCATATTTTTTACTACCTGCTGTGAAAAGAAAAAAAGACGTTAAAAGCTTTTGTTTTCATTTCACGTTGCATACGTCCTATGTTCCTTGTATTAACGACACTAAGGAAATTTAAACACTGTGATGAATTTGTGCCTCCATTTTGATGTAATTTCTCTAACCTGCTAAATATAAATAGTTCATCAATTTTAGATATTTCTAGAACAACAATCACCTTAGTTCTTCAGTATGTCATCAAGGAGCCAACAGGATATACACAAAATATTTGGACTCCCTCTATATTTAAAGGTGCCACTAAATAAAATTCTCCAAGTCTTTGATTTCTTAATAAATTAAATTCTCACAGAAGTGAAGTCAACTCCTTGGGTGCCAGGAGGGAAGTATTGCTGTAACAATTAACCCATGGCCAGAGGCAGAGGAGCAAATTCCATTCCTTTATTTAATTTTTCTACCTTTTCTGGGTCTGGTTTTGTCCAGCTGCCCCTTCCTCCTTTCTGTTCCCTCTGTGGGTAAGCTGTGCTCACACCAGCCCAGCTCTGAGTGGGGTTGCACAACAAGCACCATCCCTTGCACCCCTTTGCTGACCAACTTATAACTGCTCTGCCCTGCTGTTGTTCCTTTATCACCACCAGCTACAGCGAGGTGAGCTCTTGAGGGCCATCATTCAGGCTGATTAAAATACATCAAGAAAATACCGATGTTGGCTCACTGGGAGGACACAGTTAAAAATTGTATTAAAAGTTCTTGATGATTTAAACACCTCAAATCGAAATGACCTTTGATCTTCTCACTAAGTGCCATATAAGCAGGACAGGAACATTCTGTATCTATTTCTTTACTGTTTCCTAGCTTAACCTCACGTGTGTTTAGGTATTGCAGGGGACCTTAGCACTCTATATAAGAAAATGAGGCCTAAATGTGCTCATATCCAAAGGATTCACCACCTTATTAATGCATATATGTCATGCATAGATTATTAACAGCTTCATAACTACACAGGAACTTGCATTTCAATAAACATACTTTTACAAGTGCAAAGGAAAAAAGTTTTCATTAGGATGTTACTTACTTCGTGTCTTTGTCCTGGGAGAATGCAACTAAAGAAACCACATTTAAAAATCAGACATTAGATATGCAAATATGTGTTCAGATCAGAGATACGAAAATTATTCAAATGATTAATTATTCATCATAAAAATGTCAATTAATAATTCTGAAGCATAATAGGCATCTTTCTAATGCATCTTTATTTTTCAAGCCTAAATACTGTTGAATCTGTGTTCAATTGCATTCTAACAAGTTTTTAAAAATTCAACAAAGTAAACAACCAACTATAAACAAAAGTGAGCCGTGAATTTTAATCACTGCCAACTGAGCCAAGAAATATGGACAAACTTCAGCACTGATCCCAGAAGAGAAGGAAAAGCAACCCCAGCTCATGGTGTGGGACAGTGGATGGAGGATGCTTGTCCCTCACTGCTCTCTGCCCAACAAGAAAATAAATTTTGGGACCTGTGGATGCTGCTCCCCTGCTGCAGACACGCAGACAGATGTTGTGAACGGCAGCTGAACAGCTCCAGGCCGTCAGAAGTGGCTTCACAAATGACAAAATTAACAAAAACATATGAGGAGATTCACTTTTAACGTTCAGGGACTCACACAAGATCAAATATTACAGTGATCTGCTGGTTAGAAATGCCCAGGGATGGATAAATTAGAGCCAGACAATCTTTTCCCTTGCTTTTGGCTCCTATCCTATCCCTACATGGGTTTTCCGCAGAGGAACTCGAAAACTTTGGGAATGTTGATTCAAAAGGTTTCTTCCCAAATACCTCATCAGAGGGTGGGAGGAGAGTCATTCCCTGACCCTTTCTTCCTCTCCTTTGTGCATTCTCCTCCATGTGGAAATTGGAAAAAAAAATAAAGGTTTTGCTTTCTGAATCTTAGTTTATAGGCACACCTGTACTGAGCAAAAGTATCCAGCAGCATCTTGGGCCCACGTGGGGCCTTCCCTGCCCACAAAACTTATTCCAGCCTGTTTTATCCTCTACTGCCGCAGGTGATTGTGGAAAATAATCCCCCAGCATACTTTTTTGTTTGATTTGGGGTTTTTTGTTGGTGGTTTTTTGGGTTTTTTTAACCTCAGAATTCTTTCTCAAGGCAAGGACTTCTTCTACACCCCAGAGATAGGAGCATGAGAAGCAGCCAGAACCCATAGGGATCCCAAATCTTGCAGGAGCAGCTCCCTCAGAGGAGCAGGGCTGTGGGGAGGGAAGGATGCTCTCCCCAGGCTTGGCTGCAAATGGGCACATCTCATCTGGGTCCCCTACATGAGGATGTTTAATCCCTGATGTAGGAAGGGTTCCACACTTTAGGGAAAACAGTCGAGAGTTCTGGCTGTGAAAGACATGAAGGAAAAGCCTCAGAGCAGAAAGTGTGTATTTAGAGGTGTTAAACTTCTGTCTTCACCAACCTCTAAAATGTATTAGTCAAAATTCATCAGCAAGGACATCTTTGCTCCTATTCCCTCAGTTTTCCTCCTTCCACGTGGTGGGCAAGGAAACACAGTCCCCGTTACTCATCCTCCAGCGGGGAAAAAGCAAACACACCAACATAAACAAGGCAGAGAATCATCCCCTCAGTCTGTGCCACCAGATCCCCATAAAGCCACCACGACAGAAGGTCTCAGCAGAAGGCTCAGGTCCTCCAGGGTCCCAAAGCCCTCCTTGGTGGCTGCTCACCTCCCAATCAGAGCTGAGGGTCACAGGGAGGTCTCTCCCTGCACAATCCTTTTCTCATGGCAGGGTTTGTCCCTGGCAGCAGGATTTACCCTGGCTGGCCCTACAGATCCACACAGTGATGGGAACATGGGGTTATCTCCAGGGGGTTTATCTTCATCATAACAGGGTTTGGTGGAAAAAGGAAACCCACTGAGGAGCTGGAGGCAAGACAGCCTCTCCTGTGGCTTTAACCAAGCAGGTTTGCACCAGGATCAGGCCACCCTCATCTCAACTTGTGGCATTTCCACAAAGGAAAAACTGAGGAAAAGAGGAGAAACCTGCACTCAGAGAGCTGCCCTTAAAACCATCTCCAAGCTACAGTGCATGGGAACTATACACAAGGAAGGAGCTGAGGATATTTTGGCTCTGCTTGCTTTTAAACTGATGGAGTGGGGGGGATAGGATGTGCAAAAGTTTTAAAATAGGGCAGGGAAGAGGATCTGCACAGGGATGCTGATGGAGCAGGGACTGGGATCCGGGCTGCCAGCACCACCCCAATAAAGGCAGGATCTATAGCCTGTCATTATTTCCATCTCCTAAAGAAGCTGCACACCCGTTATTAGTTCAGAGCCGGGCAGGAAATCATCGCCTGGATTAAGGTTAAATTCCATCTCAGAAGGGCTTAGCTGATTGCTAAATGTTTATGTCCAGTGTCCAAAAATTAAAAATAAATTTAAAAAACCCACCCAACAAACACCCCCACATCTCACATTAAAATAACATCTAATAACGTTGGGTGCTGTGTCAGCCCTGCGAAGATCCGAGCAGTTTCATCGCTCCGATGCGAACCCTGCGGAGCCACATCATAGCTGGGGAAACTGTGAGATTGAGGGCTGAGAGAACAGCCAGCAAAATTATGAATAGGGATTATCTGACAATGCCGACATGTTCCTTAAAACCCTTGAGCATCATCACACGCTCTGAGGGTTCGTTTTTCAGCGTGGCTGCAGATAAATATATTTTATTGATACACCATCGACAGCGCTCCTGCCTACTGCAAGCCAGGCTGCAGCCTCTTGTAATCTCCAGTTCATCCCCTTGTTTTGTAATCTGGAAATGTAGGAACAATATGTAAGGAGTTTGTGATGGGATTAATTTATTTTGAGAACTTGTTGGTTGGTTTTTTAGGTTTTCTCCTTTTTCTCCTAGAAAACGTGGGTGAGTGGAAATCGAGCAAGTCAGTAATTAGCATTCACTTTTTTCTTTTCCTTTCTTTTTATCATATGCATCTAAATTCAGTTTAGCTCTTTAAGGAATTGCCAGACTGCCCTTGATTTATAGGCAGTGCCTTCTGGATCTGAGAGGATCTAATTCAAACTAATAATACTTGAATCTGATTTCAGGATATTTGCGCTGTGCTATATATTTCATTAAGATATCATCATTCTCTGTGTGTGTGTGTATGTGTGTGATATGTCTCTGTGTATCCAGGTACATTTAGGCATGGAGAAGTCATGCATCCTGCAGGAAAATCATGCTGGCATTTAGAGAACAGTGGCAAGAAAACTTTTAACAAAGCCGTGACTGCTCGTAGCAGGGGACGAAAACAGATGCATGAATAAAAATAAGAAGTAGAAATAAAAATAATAATTAAAAAGACGAGGGCAGCTCGTTCCCTCCTTTGCCTAGTTGGGGATTGCAGCGGCAGCAGACGGCCAGAGCCTGCCTCTCCCTCCCCACCCCGCCTGCAGCTCGGGGCTGAGGAGGGGGACACCCCGAGGTGACACTTCCCAGCCCGAGAGGACATTTGGATGCTCCAACCCGGAGCCCACCCCCCCCCGGGCGCTGCCTCCCCCGCGTCTCGCAGGGGCACCCACTCCCGTCTAAACTGAGAGATGACCCCAAAAAAGCCCCATCGGTGGCTCTGATGAGCTGCAAAGACACCCTGAGGGGGGCGAGGGGGGGGTCCCTTCCTTCCTTGGCGATGCTGAACCGTCAGGGAGGTGTTCCCTGAGCAGGACCATGTTGGAGCGCGATCCCATCGCTATCGCTCGCCCTCCACTTCTCGCTTCAGGCACGCGTTCAATGCACGGTTCAAGAGCAGTTTATCTGAGCTTAATGCAAGTAAAAGTGCAGCGTGGGATCGGTGTGCCATTTGTTTCGGTTTTCTTCGGGAGGGGGAGAAGAAAAAAAGAAATAAAATAAAGTGCTGAGATGGGCTGAACTCTGGTCAGAGCAGGGAGATTGTCTCGCAGCTCTCGAACGCAGCCCTTTGGGCAGCCCCCAGTTTACCTCGGGAAGGGACCGTGCCAGTGGGCAAGACGCGAAGTTTCTCTTTGCAGCGGGATTATTTCGAGCTCCTTCAGGAGGAAGGAACCGGCTGCGGGTTGTGCTGGGAGCTGGGCATGAGCGGCTGGAGGAGCCTCAGCCGGATCTGCCCCCTCTGCAGCCGAACGCCTTCGCTCAGCATCCCCGGCTCGGTCTGCCTTCACTTACTTCGGTGTTACTTCTCGATTACGTGCGGTGTGAACCGGCTTTTTGATTAACAAACCGGCAGAGCGTTGGTTAAGAACACTTAAACTTCAAAAAAAGAGAAAAAACTATCCCCCTGGGAAGTGGGCTCTGAATTGGTTAATAATGTGCAGTACTTGCTAAATTGCTGACTTCCAGATGTGGAAAATATCTTTCTTGTTTAGGACCTACGTAACCTGATTGGATTACGACAGAAGCGTCACATTGGAAGGCTTTTGAGTGATGATTTAATTAACCATACAGTAGAAAGCTGTATTTGCCAGGAAACCCCTTCCATATTTGCATAACCAATCCCTTCAGTGCAAAGGTGGAGTCT
>VWYP01006771.1:92363-136430 GCA_013400435.1 Pycnonotus jocosus | reverse complement strand
GCCACCGAGGGGCCGAGCGCCGGGAGCCCGCCCCGGTGCCGCGGGGAGGCCGGGCTGGGGCGGGGGTGTGTGTCAAAACCCCCATAAATTGGTGGTGGGGGGAAAAGAAAGTGTTGGTAAAAAGAGAGAAGTGCCGAGCTGAAGTTGCTGGCGCTAACAAGCTTATTTTGCTGCTGTTCTTTACGGGGCGATGTTTTGTATTAGGGCTGTTGAGAGAAGTGATGGAAGAAGGTTGTTAATACCAATGAAAGCATATTTTGATCAGCTAAAAAACCAAACCAAAACAAAACCAAAACCAAAACTAACCCAGAGAGACGTTCATCTGCAAAGATAATTGCATTAGAATCAAAACAAACATTTCCTTGAATATGTTATTTCATTTATCCTCTGTCACGGGGAGGAGGGGGTCTCCAAGCAGGACAACGTGAAAATTAATTTTTAATAGATTTTTTTGACAGATTTGGATCATTCTCAGTGACCCCCCTCCCACCCTGAAAGAATTTTACTTATTTGCAAATAATTCCANCTCCCCACCCCTCCCCTCCTCCGGGTCATTATTTTCTTTGACTAAAACCTGTTTACTCGCCTCTTTGTTTTTTGACGTTAAACGAGTTTCCATCTCCTACTCCTGCGGATCTCTAAGAAATAGATAAACCATTATATTTCCCCCTTCCCCCCCTCCCGCTCGTATTTTAAAGCAGCGATCCTGACAGCAGTACTATTATTGCACTTTATGTTTTAGTGGATGTTTGCTGTTGCTAGTTACAGCAACACTTATCATAAGACAGCAAGAAAAGAGTAGTCCCTGGTAATTAAAGTAATGAAATATTCATTTACTCTACCTTTTCAGTAGTCTCACAAATTAGGCTGCTACATTTAATGCCTGCACTGCCTCTGTTTTTATTATAATGGCAGCTTTCGCATCTGCAATTAGGACTAATTCTGACAGTTACAATTTCTGAGGGATGGTAAACAGTGAACGAGATGTGCAGCAGTGGTATTACACGTGAAAAGCCCTTGTCTCTTTAACCTTGTTGTTTTTTTTTCTCGCAGAGGTTACCTTTTCCCGATGGTGCAAAATCGACTTGACATAACTGTTCATCAGTTTCAGGGTTTTCCCTGGAGGTATTTGCATCAAATCAGCCCAGTCAAGCTTCAAGTTGAAATTGGCAGCCCAGAAACTGACAGGGTAGGGACTGGGAAAGAGACAGCTAAAGTGCAGGCAGCGAGCTGACAGCAGCGGCGGGCAGGCAGGGGGAGAGGGCTCAGCACCCGGGGCTGCCGCCCCCCGCTCCCCCGGGTCCCCCCCGGTCNATCAGCTAAAAAACCAAACCAAAACAAAACCAAAACCAAAACTAACCCAGAGAGACGTTCATCTGCAAAGATAATTGCATTAGAATCAAAACAAACATTTCCTTGAATATGTTATTTCATTTATCCTCTGTCACGGGGAGGAGGGGGTCTCCAAGCAGGACAACGTGAAAATTAATTTTTAATAGATTTTTTTGACAGATTTGGATCATTCTCAGTGACACCCCTCCCACCCTGAAAGAATTTTACTTATTTGCAAATAATTCCAAATCTGATGTAGCGTGGAAGGGAGCAGCACACCAAGGAACAGGCAACACCACCAAGACCCACTCCCTCCTTAGAGGTGAAAAAGAGCAAAACTGCGTTACTTTCCCGAGGAAGAAAGCTGACAATATATATCTTTTTCTCCCTAAATATATATCTGTGGTCTTTACCAGATGATTAAAAATCCCTCTCACTTTTCCTACCAGCCTTGTGCTAAAGTAAGCCTTGCTTTCAAACAGTTTTTCAGCTGTGTGTGTGACAGGCATTGGCTGATCTGCTGATGCCCATTCGACAGGCACTGTTGAGCTAAAGTGGTGTGACGGCACAGTTTTGTTAAGCTGTGAACAAAGGGCTGGAGATGCCTCGCTGGCATCATCCATGTGCATATTGGCCTTGTCACAGTTTTGCTTGATTTAATGCTCTGTTTATTCCTAGATATTAGAACTTAAATTCCAAACAATATGTTTTCGTATACTACACACAAACTTTATTTTAAAAGCTTTTGCTCCCCAGAGCCACAGATTCGTTTGTCTGCCCAACATCCGTGCGGCAAACACTTAAAACGTAGCTCCCAGAAAAATAGGTGGCCGGTAGCCTCTTAACTGTTATCCAGTTAAAAGATGGGATTTCAGTTTTAAAAAGTCTTAGAAGGGTAAAAGATTTATTTCTTCTTTGATCATTTGTTGAGAGTTGTTATTTATTTCAACAGTGGATTTTCTTATAAGCTCCTAAGGAGAGGTTACCCCGTGTGCAGGCAGGGCGCGGGATGGACTTTTCCAGTGCCATATCATCCCAGCAGCGTTGCTGGGATAAAAGCAGTGTCTTGCAAGTACCTGTAAGCATAGTCAGGGGACTATTGACAGGCAGAGAGACAGCTGGGTTGGTGGAAGGGAGCAGGAAACCGGATTAAGATTAGAATATATATCTCTATGTTCATTAGGTGGCCACAACTTTGTATCTCAGCAGTTCATCAAGAGAAAATGTGAGTGTGTGGAGCTATATTTAGGCTTGGTTCTCTTCTCTTAGAGATGTCGCAGGCTTTATCTGGAGAAAGTTTGGGGTTTTTTCTCCCTTTCTTTGTTGCCCTTCTAAACTCCCTTCAGGTTTGCTGCAAGTGTTTGCTGAGAGATTAGTTAGGCAGCTTCCATGGCGGAGGGTAGCCCTGGGAGGCAGCTTGTTGCTGGGAGGAATGCTCAGTAGGTCAGTGCGTGAAGATAGAAGGAGCTGCCCAACTGAGGCCAGGGATCAGGTATTTTCCTCTTTGTCTCCTACCAGAGACAAAGTGCTTATGGAAAGGTTTGTGGTGAGACATCAAATCCCAGCAGGAGCACAGATGTTCCCACTTTTACAGGCTTACCAATGAACATTTCAGCTTAAACAAGTTTATGGAATAAAAGATTTATTTCTTTTTCCTTAGTAGATGCAGCATCTTACTTGGACTGTGCAAAGATTTTATCACTCCAGCCACTAAGGGTCCTTTGGTCCAGGGCACGGGGCTTTACTCGAGGGCTGTGAGTAGGGATGGGAGAGATGGAAGGAGGGGGCGGAGGGAGCGCTCAGCAAAATGAAAGTATTCCTTCTCCAAACAGTGCAGTCTACAGCCTAAATCTGAAATTGAATCTGCTGAGCAAAATCTGTACAATTTTTCTACCTGCCCTCAGTCTGCTTCCTTTCAGGGATGACAGTTTTACTAACTGAAATGAATGGGCTCTCTCGCTCGGGTACCTTTCCTCAGTGCGCGTTTACATCGAGTACTTCAAACACAGAGCTGGGTGATATATGTAGGGGGACAGCTTGCACAGAATAAGCTTTAATGGTTAATTTTTGTATAGCTTTATAAATGAAAGGGACTTAAACCTACTAGCAGTATAGATCACAAGACCTTATGTGGTCTATTCTTCTCTAGATGCACAAGAGATTTACGTGCCTAAGTCCCATAAGAGTTAATGGGAGTTACGCATGTAAATCTCTTCCACAGTGAGATAATAGACCCTTTTATGTATGGATAGCTGGATTCTTACAAAAATCACCTACTGAACAGTAGACTTTATGTCCTGCCTTCTTAACAAATATTTATCAAGCAACCAGGCCAGCAGATGAGACTAGGAGCCCCCCAAGTTGCCTCCAAATCTCAGAGACCCCTGTGCTCCCATGGAGACAGTCTCTGGTTGGCCTCATCCCTGTCCTTCCTGGTCTCGGTGCTCTGTGGGTGACATTTCTGGTCTAGTTGGGATGTGGTCTCACAGAGGCTGTTGTGGTGTCTCACTTCTTGGCAAGTCCTGCTTGGTGGAGCCTTCTTGCTGTGTAGATTGCAAAGATTGGGAGGGTGAGAGCTGCCATCTCTCTTCTGTAAATGTCAGGGTGCACCTTCCCTGTGTTCCTGCCTCTCAACCCACCTCTGCTGGAGGATTTACAGCCCCAAGGTGGGAGATCCCCAGCAGGACAGTCCTGGGTCGCTGGTAGAGCACAGTGGTGGTGGCACTGTGTCCCAAAGCCCAGGTGCTGCTAGTGCTGCACATCTGCTCCCTTCCCGCTCTGGTGTGACCTCGCTCCCTGGGAAAGCCAGCAGGCTTTGCCTCCAATGGGAACGGTCTGGCGCTTCTCCGTGGGGATATATACATATATATATATAACTTGGGTGATCTGTATCTGCCAGCCATGAGTCAGATTGAGATCTTTTCCCTCTGTGTAACGTGTAGCTGGAGGTAGCCGGTGCCACAGCACACGCGTGTCAGGAGCGATCCCCGCGTTCCGTGAGCCGCCGCTCTTTTTGCCATCATTGTTTCTTTCCATCACTCGCCCGCTCCTTCCCGATAGCGATCTGAGGGAGTTGGGAAAGCTGCAGACTTGCCAGCCCTCAGCTCCCAGGCCTGGCAAAGCATATTCAGAAAAAAAAACCCGAAAGAAACCTCTAACCCTTACACTGTGTGACTATCAGATTAAATCCAAGGGTTTCTACCAGCGGCAGGATGGGAAAAGCCCATTGTTTGTTGATTATCGTATCATCAGCCGCGGCCGATACGAGGATGCTCAAGGAAAACACACTTCGGTTACAGTTGATTTTCAGATTCCAAAATGGTGCTGCAAAGTCTGTGCATGCCTAATTATATTTTATGCTAGGCTGTGCAATACAAAATGTATGCTGCAGCAATCAGTGAGTTAACAGTATCAATCAATTTGTAAACAGATGAAGTCACTCATTCCCAAACTGGTTTTCCAAAAACAATTACTAAATTACAATAGAAAAAAATTGTACAGTTACTGTATTTGTGTGCTGTGTTACAATCAACATACCAGGGAAACAAAACAATTTAATGCAGAAAAATCATCATTCATCTATATTATAATTGCTTCTTTTTCACATCTACAGGGCGGTTAATTAAAATTGTGATTAAATGCGGTCGCGCTGCCTAAGATGTCTTGCCCAAAACAGGTGGTACAGAATTTAAAAGTAAAAAAAATGTAATTAGCATTGGAAATTGAGAAATTGCCTGTAAGAATCAGTGTTAATTTCAGTCAGTGATGAGGTAATTTATAAATGAATGCAGTGGAGGCTGTGCAAATGCACAATTGCCTTCCTGCCTATTCTTAGCATTCTCAGCATGCAGGTGAAAATGTTTTCAAAATATTGAGGTAATTTGAAAATCAATCCGTGCATTCCGTATCTTTCTTCCTCCCCAGTCGCAGCAAACGCTGAACGAATGCTGCCAGAGATGGCACAATGCATCAGTTCTACACTTTTTTGGGGAGTGATATTCCGTGTGTCGTGGCATCAGTTGGAGTTTAACTACACCAAATGTTTGGCTAAGATCCTTTACAAAGGCCAAAAATGTTGATTGAAGTCCCTGGTAATCCTGAATGTCTTGAGCTCCGGTGTGAGTTTAAACGACGTGGTATCAAAAAAAAGTAACAGCAACCTGCAGCGAGTCGAAATAGTGCAGCAGAGATACCACGAAATAAAAGAGATGCTAATACGGCACGGAAATCATAATGATTTCTTGTTTAAAATTAGTACAGCGTGCTCAAAAAGCCTCCGTAGTACTGGTGCTTTCTGTGGGAACTCTCTTTTTCAACATGCATTTCAAATTTCATCCTGCAACCATGAAAGAATTGTTAACTAGGTTATGCATACAGAGATTTTCCCTGAGATGAACTTTGTTTATCGGCATTTTGGTGCTTTCTCCTGAACTTTCAGCTAGCAAATGAGAAATGCTAATTCCTAACAACAACAAAATAATACGACCTGCAGATACAAAAAGCTGCAGGCAAACCTGACAACAAACAGATATTAAAGATTTAAAATCTTCTTGACAGTCCAAAAAAAAAAACAACCAATCCAAGGCACACATTGCTGGAACTGACATTTCCATGATTTGAACAGTCCTTGTCCCCCTGCTCAACTCCACAGACAGCCCTGGCTTAGTGGTCCCCCCATCCATTTAAAAATAACTCAGACTTTCGATAACGTGTATTGCTGGGCTGGAATATGGAAAAGCAGTTGGAGTTTTTGAGGAGAGACTTACAGGTGTTGGTATCAGGTTGCTGTAAAACACGAGCACAGTGGCTTTTGAACAGAACATGCTTTAATTAAAGCAAGCTGGTCTTCCTGCAGAAAGCCTGATCTACCCATGTAATTTAACTATTGAAGCCCTTTCTATTAATTTTTCCTTGACATATAATAATGAACTTTTCTTCTGGCTGACACTTGGTTGTGGGCTTTTTTTTTTTTTTTTTTCCTTTTGATAAGCCCTGTGCACTTCAGAGGCGACTTGGACGCTGTTTAATTTACTCATTCAAAAACCCCTGCGAAGGGATTAGGCCCATGAAGGGACAAGGGGAAGGCCACACCGTGCTGGTCCATGCTGGACTGCTGGGATGCTGCTGGGAGGCTGCAGCCAGGCCAGGCAGAGGATGAGGGTGGATATGTGGTGGGATGTTCTCCCGTCCCCAGTCCCGTGCTGGGGCAGGTGAGTGCAGCATCAAGTGCTCTCCAGCAAGTCAATTAACCTCACCGTGCTCATTTTCCCTGTCTATGAGACAGGGAAAATGCTGCTGAACTCATTCATGGGGCTTTTGCAGAGCTTAATATTTCCAAAGCACTCTGCCATTCTGTGGGACTGAGGAAGAGCAAGTATCATCCGTTGTTTCGTCAGAGGGCGAGCGGATGCCAAGGAATTTGTCTGAGAAAATTACAGATGTATGTTCCTAATAACCAGAATCTCAGAGTTTATTATACAACTGGTTGTTCTAATTTAGAGGATGATACTGCTTTTAACTGCCTCCCCCCTCCCCAGTTTTCTGCCACTGAATATAAAGAAGCGAAGGGTAATCACTGAAGCAATGATGATTATTGACTGAAAGGTATTTTACAGTCTGAGCTCCGTTATGTGGAGCTTAGCAAGCAGCTGCACTGGTGCATCTGAGCTCCTTATTTTGGTTTAGGGGTTCTAAAAATACATCAAAATCCCAGTGGACTGGCATAGGTGCAAATCCTGACCCGACTGCAGTTGATGGGGATACCTGGGTGACTGGGTGGACATGGAACTGTGAAGTAGGGTTTGATGCCCATGGCTGGTTTTAGTGGAAAACTGCAGGATCAAGCTGGTTTGGAAATTCAGGCTCATCAAACCAAGACTAAGTTTGGGCTTTTTCTTTTCTGTCTTGTGTGAACGCAAAGGAAAGCAGGAGCTCAGGTACTGCTCTGCTGCCATATGCCAATCCTCAACCCCAGCCACATCTTTGGAGTTTTCTGGGCCTGTTCCCATGAGGAAAGACCAAATGCCATGAGAAACATGAGCAGGATTTGGCCCCGAACAGGCAGTGCTTACTACTGGATAAACTGAGCCATGGCCATTGTAGTGGTGGGGAAGTGCAGTGAAGGAAAAGTAGCTTCGCAGATTCCTAAAATAGAAAGTAAACGTAAATATTTCTACTTTGCATGTCAGATTTCAATCACTTCTCAAAACAACTGAGCTTCTTGATTTAATTAATTACGCAGGGATCTTCTTTTTCTTTTTTTTTTTTCTTCGTGTGTGTGTGTGTGTGTGTTTGTGTGTCTTCAGAAAGAGCCAAATGAAAATATCCTCTTTGTTTCCCCTTTGGAACTACTGGAGCTTTCCTCAAGTTTTAACTCTTCCTCCACCCCAACACCCCCAGCCTTCGTTTTTCTATGCTCGTCTTATCGCTGCTGTCCCATGGCAAGCCCCAAAGCTTGGAACATTTTGTAACGACTATGTGACAAATTGTTGGGCTTTTATTCACGTTGGACATCTTTTGCCAGGGCTGCTTGTTGTTTTTTCTGTTTGGCTGTGTCATGGGACCAAAGGTGGCTGCTTTTGTGCAGCATGTCAAATCTGGTTAACATGCAGCCATTTATCTTTAAAACCCACTCCTGCACAATGGCAGGGGTGTATTGGGCCACTTGTATGGGCTCCAAGCATCATATATATATATATACAATTTTTTTTCTGTGCCATCCTCTCTATATGTGTGGATGCACCTCAGGCTGAGGCACTGCAGTGAGCAGGTCATGCAGCAGACAGGATGTTTCATAATTTTGGGAACCTTCTAGAGACAAATTGTACAGGGCAAGTGTAGTGTAACTGAACTGCTGGTTGCCCAGTGAAGTGTAGAAAATCAGATACAGCACAGCCTGAAAGAATGAAACAAGAATTCATATCTATGTATGTACATGGTACTTTATAAACAATTCATATGCAGAGAAAACCACATTTATTCTCTTTTTCTCTGCTGGTATTTGAGGATTGAGCATGGTGTGTGTGTGTATAAATGTGTTTCTGTGCATGGTATATATTCATACAAATAATATGCCACGGGATATGGGAATAGTCGTATGTGTGATGCATTTATATGCATAAGTGGTAGGTTTGCAGGTTAATGCCTGCTTGACTCTGTGTGTGTGTGTAAATGATGGAAAGGTGCTCAGCACGATGAAAAGACGAATTATCCTAGAAATAAAATAAAATAAAATAGCCTCAAACTTCCACAGCAAAGTTTGCCGTGGGTGTTTTTCTAATATTTAAGTCAGGCAGAAACACTTCTGATGAGCATGATTTCCTTATAGATGTGGCAATAATTATCAAAGAAGCTGAGAAAGAAATGGGAAAGTTTGAATGGAAACTGAGGGAAATGAGAGAAATGAGGGCTGGCTGCTAAGTCTTGGTGCTTTTTTGCAGTTGAAGCATTTGAGATAGCGGGACTCAATGTTTTTTTAATGATTTGCTGTGTTGTGTAATAATTATACATATAGTGCAGTGAGGTTACTTGGAGAAACACCGTGCTATGTATGGGGGTTTTTTTTTTGAGTAAAGGACCCAGGAGATTGCTTTTCACTTTGAAAACAATCCCTAATATCAGGAAAATGCTCTGTTTGTTTATGCGTACATAATGCAAGTTTGTCCGCCTGGGAACTGCAGCAAATGGGAGAAGTATGCATGGATTTCACAGGTAACAGGATTACGTGGGCACATAATTGATCCATTTGGAGAAAAAAATGACAGTGCTCTAAAGATGCCTAGGCTTTGGAGATGGAGTTTATGAAACAGGCATTTGTAAATTCAAAGGAATCAATATGTCAATTTTATTACATCTCAGGACCAGCTGGGCATTAAAGGAGCAGTAGCCTTTTTAAAATTGCAGCTGCGTATTCTTGCATTGTGTACCTTTCTTAAAAGGCTTTGAATTTCAGAAAACGTACTTTTAGCAGCGCTTTGCACCTTTTCAGTGACTGGTCTGCATGGACAAAAAAAAAAAAAAAAAGACACAAAACATTATATTGTGTTGGTTTTCCTCTTAAGCCTCGATTGGTAAAAACTGCCAGGCTTCAATTATACCGTGCAAAATTCTTACTAATAAACATACACATGGAAGGAGACAAATGCCTGTTCCTATCCCAGAAGTTGAAAAAAATATTTGAGATTTTACATCGAGGGCTCAGCACATGTTGCAGGGCCAGTGTTATAACATGAGATACCTGAAAGCATCCATTAAATACTGCATGTGAAATATGGTCTGAATCATTGTAAAATGATATCTTCTCTTCCTTCTCAGTAGAGTTTAAACCCCCAGATGATTAAATTTAGTGAAAAGTTTGGGGTTTTTTTTCCCAGAAGACTGCAGTCTTCAGCTGTCCAGATTTGGAAATGCAACTTTTCACACAAATTTGCAATGTGCAGATGTTGAATGGAATTTGGGTTGCGGTGGTGGTTTGTGCCCGTAGGCTCTCAGGGCCACCCCAAAGATTCTCTGAATCCCAAAGATTCATTCTCAAAGAATTAATAGTTTTACCCTTGGAGAGCAGGTTATCCAAGGAACAATTGTGGCTTTCCAGAATACATTGCACACTCCTCTACCTGAAAGGAATTTGAGTTAGGGCTGTGTTGGTAAAATCCATGAATGTCTCAAGCTTTCAATAGATACCATGTTTTCTTCTCTCCTCTGTTTGCTGATGGCTACAGCTACTCTGCAACTCCCAAACTGGTTATTAACAGTGCCAAAACAATCACTGATTTGGGGTACCAATCTCTGGACAACTATAGTGCTTTCCACTGAAAATACACTTAAAATATTAGAGACTTTGAGTTCAAAGAAAGAAGTACCTGAGATTAATAACCTCTGCTCCCTGAGACTTCTCTGCTTTCTCAGTTTCTCCTTCATCATGACCCTCTCTGATCTTCTCTAATGTTCCTTCATCTCCTTTTGCACAATTTCTTTTTGTTTGAGCTCACACTTTTCAGGCCAGCCTGGCTTCTGACAAGGTCTCTCTATGGTGCTCCAACCCGCACAGTAATTCTACTTTTTCTTGCTTGAGGATCTCTGCTTTCCACAAGGTATGGTTACAGTCTTTCTCTGGTGGTCTGCTAACATTTAACAATGTAGATGTAAATTAAATTATGGGAGATTGTGCCATAAATGGGCTTATTATCATCAAAGAATCATAGGATCATCAAATGGTTTGGGTTGGAAGGGACCGTAAAGATCATCTAATTCTAACCAATGTATAAAGTAGGTGGAGTATTCTATATACTTCTGTTCTACTACAGCTTCATCTCCCCTCAACAGAAGTATGAAGTGAATATGAAAGAGTTAAAAGTCAAGTATTCCCTGAAAGAGTATGGAAAAGTAGACACAAACAATACCAGCTGGCTAAGCAGTGTTTTGTGGTCATAGACTTAGCATGAATTAAAACTTCATTGTGAATGATGTACTTTTAAAACATTTTTTGAAAAATATTCATGTACTAAAGAAGACATGGAAAAAGAGGCTTATGGCGTTTTCATAGAAAGTTTTGGCATTATAGAAAATACAGATGAACACCTGCCAAGCAGTGATTTTCAGAACTGATGTGAATACACAGAAATTGAGTGGATGGAAACAATATAAACTCAATAGATAGGAGTTTATAAAACTTTAGAAGTAAGACTTCTTTTCATTGTAGCTTTGCCTGCATGCTTGGGTGTAAAAGGTGTCATGTTGGACAGGGTTTGGAGCAACCTGGTCTAGTGGAAGGTGTCCCTGCCCATGGCAGGGGGGTGGGACTGGATGATCTTTAAGGTCCCTTCCAACCCAAACCATTGTGTGATTCTATGTACACACCTGGTTCATCTCAGCCGTCCAAAGGTGATGAGATGTTCACACAAGCTTAGTTGTAACTGCTCTAAATTCACATTTTCTAAGCCCCACTGCAATGTTCACTCAAAAGATGTCATTCCTTTCTATGCTCAATAGAGAAGAGCAAACGAAGGTAGGAAGAGTTGAAGAGACTTGGTCAAGGCATCCCAGCTGGAAGCAGCTGGAACTAAAAACCGAAAACTAATAAAACCGGAGGTCATATTACGATCCTGGTTACCTCTGCACGGTCCCAGAGCCACTCTGTGGGTGGGCATCCTTTACATTTTGTCCATTCTTTGACTCTAACTCTAGAAGCAGAACAAGGCCTCCAATGATAGGGTGGAAAAATGGTGGAACACAACCCCGCTGTCGACCTGACTGATGGTCCTTCCACCGAGATCACAGCAGCTTCTTCAGAGACTTTTACAGTCTCTGCAGAAGTGTGGGAGGCGCTGCCAATATCCGCAGATCATTGGCATGATAGACCGTAACGGCTTCTTCGGAGCCGTTCCGGTCTATCGTGTCAATGCGTACTCGGGGAGTCCTCAATGCATGGATCATTGACACGGCACTACATAACGGCTCCTTAGAAGCCATTACTGGGTATCAAGTCAATGCATACTTAGGGAGCCCTTAATGCACGGACCCACGCAAGTTGACTTGCTCTGAATACTAACAATCCTGGGGAAGAGTAGTTACTGCCTATGCCACGGAGGGGGATTATTAATACCCGCCTGCAACGGCTGGGCTTGGGCTCCACGCTCCCGATGCCTCCCCGGGAGAGGTGAGGGTGCTCCCAGGCTGGAGCACGGCAAGGGAGAGCCCAAAATCACTGAACTTTCGCTCCTTCACTGACATCTTTTCGTTTCATAAAATATGCACGAAAGAGAAACGCTCTCAATTTGAGATGGGAGAGCCAAGAGGCAGCCCGGGATGAAACATTTAAAGTTAAAGCCTTGAGAGTAAGCAGTTGCAGTGGGAATGCTGGCAGATCCTTGCACATGGAGCAGTAGTTCTGTGAATTTTTCTCCTCTCAACTACTTCACTATAGTTATCAAATATTCCATATATTTATGATGACCCTTGCAAGATGCTTAGCATCGAGCTGGCAAAAGTGACCCTCTAGAAGGAGAAATCGTTAAATATCCCACCATCCAGTGAGCAGTTTGTCTTGGATTTGTTGACCCAGTCCCGGGGGAACGTTGGCTGAGACTTTCCAAATCGTCACCGCGCCTCTGCTTTGACCTGCAAAGACGCATCCCCTTCCTTTGGCTTCCCCCAGACAAGAGATCTCCGTTCCGAGTTAAAAATGCTTCTAGTTTGCTGTTGTTGATATTTTTCTTTTGTGTTCTGCTTGCTGACTGACATCTGCTATCATGCTAAGCAGGTGTTCCTGTGTAAACGAACGTGCCCTGTTTGTGTTTCGCCATCCTCGCTACTGCGCACCCAAATGAGCAGCATGATTAAGAATCCTGTAAATTTTTGAAAGGAAACGGATGGCTGCCCTACTAGAACATAATTACACCGTTCCAACATCCGCAGCTCACTGCTGCAGCCGAGTTGGAGAACAGCAGAAATTAATAATATATAATAGCATCATTCTCGTAATTTATAAATGAAATAAAGTAGAGAGGAGATTCTGCTGATATGCGTTTTCTTCTTAACTCTGCAAGACAAAGTATAGATTAGAATTTTACTGGGGTGAAACCTGGCCAGCAATATCACACTAGTTGCAAGTGTAGGGCCTGATTCATGAGAGGGATTTTGCTTAGGGAAAAGAGCTAATATCTTTTATTGGACTAGGGGAAAAAAATGAGTATACAAAGCCCTCTAAAGACAGCCCCTAAAGCAAGAAGGCCAGGAAGCCTCCACAGATCCTCTACCCACTTTTTAGCTTAATTCATTTGTAGGTACCGCAGGAAGAGTTTGCTGCGTGGTAGAATTTTCTTTCCCTGGCTAAAACAATACGCTATCATAGGTCACCCCCTCAGAGAGCAGAGAG
The DNA here is from genome assembly GCA_013400435.1 of Pycnonotus jocosus. Lineage (NCBI taxonomy): Eukaryota > Metazoa > Chordata > Aves > Passeriformes > Pycnonotidae > Pycnonotus > Pycnonotus jocosus. Next base: position 123,223 of record VWYP01006771.1, on the reverse strand, counting down.
GATTAATCAGCTAAAGATGTTGTCTAATCTCCCATTTTTGTTGAAAAACAGCAATGTTTTCAAAAACAATATTTTGAGCTCCAGAGATGTGCCAAAAGGAGCTGTACTGTGAATCCTTTCTCAAGCCAAGCCTTGGAGTTGATGCTCTAATCTCGTCTCTCAACCCCTGCTTAAAAAAAAGATACAACTTTCTGAAGACAAAGACATATTATTTGTAAAGACTAGGCTGTATGACTTTTATTTTTTCCACTGCATGTTAAATGCCTTTTATTTTACTTCTGCAGCTGCCCAGATATATTTGTCTGGGTGATGGCCCAGCTGAGTTCTACTCTTCCTGGGATAAACTCATTTGGGAGAGCTACCAAAACCCCACAACAGTGTTTACCTACAGGTTATTTAGGGACATTTTTATCAATTTTGACACCATAAGACTCTAAAGAATCATAACTGCTTTGACAGGAAAGATCAGCATGGACTCCCTAAGTTTAGCACAGCAAACACAAATGTACACAGAAATATTTCTATTTTAAACTAAGGAATATGTTTGAGTCTTATTCTACTAAAGGGCCCCCTTAATAATTTGTTTCTGAGGAAATATGTGCATATACAGATTTATTTCATTAACAGGTATTTATTTAAGTGGGCTGCACTGTATTTAAATCTCTGAATAGTTTCCATTACTTCCTCAGCTCACTTACTTCAAGTTGACTAATTTTAATAAGGCTAAGGTGCCTAGGGTCTTATTGAGTGTTCAGTTTGATCAATATGGCTAAATTAAAATAGTGCAAAATATAAGCAAATGTACTCTAACAACTCAGTGAAAAATGTGGAGTGCACCAAACATTGATTAGTGTTCCACAGACATTAATTTGTTGTTTTAAGTACACTAATGCTGCTCAGAAGCTGCATCCACCTCAGGCACACCATCTACCCCTGTGCAGCTTTCATGGCACTGCTCTCAGGCACAGACAGAGTTTGGCTCTGTATCCTGCACAAAGCAGCTCTGCACAGCCTGGGCTCACCAAAGCTGGCCCATTCCAGGAGGAATAACATTCCTGCACTGCTCACAGAGAAAGCTTGGATCGCACCTAAGGGAAGCAGAAGGAGGACAGGTCCGATTATTTGCACGAGTGGAGACTGGTTAATAATCATATTCATTATGAATTTGGGGCCATACATCAACCCTATACGTGCATTTTTGAGACAGGCACAGACTCTTAGGGAAGTGGTTCTATGTGCAAGGAGGTATTTGTTTTTGCCCTCCTGTAACACCACAATATTATTGTCATGAAAGATTAATGTCAACCCCCACCTGGTATTAAATTGCTTTTGGTAGCCCTCGCATTCATGTCTTTCCGCACAAGACAAAACCACTTTTAAAGTAACTATATGCATTCTCAAGTGGAATGACTTTTATTACGGGGTTATATTTTATTTTTTATATGCTTTAGTTGTTGTGGTAGGTGTTTTTTTCCCATGGATGTGATGTTCGGAGCAAGGATATGGGATCGGGAACTTAATTTTAGGGCAGGAAAAAAGACATGCTTTAGAAAACAGGGTCTTATCATAGTCTTGTTGATAGATGTTGTACATGTTAATTATATGATCTTTTTTTCATACTGTAACAAAAAGCTGAGTTTTCCACACACTAAGAATAATTTGGTTTTCCTTCTCATTCCCCTCTCTTGGTTAGCAAAAGCCTGAGATTATCGTACTTTGACATCCAATGCTTGCACAGACAGTTTTTAATGATTTCTAAAAATACAACAACAGCTCTTAAACAATTATACTTTCACATAATTTTAAACAGTTTCTGATGTCTTTCTTGGTTTTTCAGTAGTTTTTTCCTCTACCTGTAGTGTGACCTTTCTGCTTATCTTTAATCTCCTTGGTAAGTGATATTTTCTCTAACAGTTCTTCCTTTCCTTGATACCATCTTGTCCTACATGGCCAAAAAACAATTTCACATGAGCAGAAGCTGATTTAATGGGAGCTAAATCAGCAAAGAAAGAAAGAATGATAAAAAGAAATAAACAGGAGTGAGTTCATGTGTTTAAAAAAAAAAAAAGGAAAAGAAAAATAAAACTTGAAAGCAAATGCAGTCACATTTAGGAGAAGTAAATTCTGTGAAGATGTAGTCAAATATGAAAAGCATTTTTCTAGTTTAAACTCCCCAAGTAGAGTTATAAACAGCAGAAACATTTGAAAGTTCCCCCACACTACTTCTTTCTTTTTTTTTTTTCTTTTTTTTTTTTTTTTCTTTTTTTTTTTTTTTTCTTTTTTTTTTTTTTTTAAATAAAGCTGAGTCTTCAGTTTCTCAACCTTCCACATGACAAGTAGAGCACACTGTGCAAAAAAAATTTGTAAGTCTCTCAACAAATGTCTCAAGTGAGGAGAACAGCCCAGGTGCAGAAGAATTGACTTTTCATTTATAACTATGCCAAAAAAATTGCTTAGGGTTTCTTGTTGTTGTTGTTGATGTTTAGCTTTGGTGCGTGACAATCTTGATTTTTTCCAGTATTTTACATGTTTGGAGTTTTTAATATCAAAGGTATTGCTCTCTATAAACAAGTGTAGGTTTACCAAGGCAGCTTCACTTACACTCTTCCCTTGTAATCAGATGTGAAAATTACACCCTCCCTTTTGGCTACATGATAATTATACATTTCAACATACAAAGGATTGTCTCTGTTTCAGTTGCTGGGATGAAACAGTGAAGGCACTTGAGAAAATATATTATTATTTTAAAGAACAGTGTCATAGCTGTTTTTAGTAAAAGTGAAGTTTGTAATCACAACTATGAACAAGATACTTTGATATTTACATATACAAACATATATATCTATCTATGAGAGAGAGAGCAGTTAAAAATAAAATTAAATTAAGTTACATGAACACAGAAGGTGAAACTTAGGCCATGTGCCCAGGGCCAGCAGTCAACCTTCTCCCTGCTTAAATCTCGCCGAAACTCTATCTTGAGGGTGAATTTTATCTCAAAAACATAATTTATCTGGAAAGTTTAACAAAATTTCTCTGGCTTTGTCTTGCTTTTCTCCTCATTTTTTCTCCTGGCTGTTCTATTTCACTCACTTAGAAACTTAGCCTGAGTTGCTTGTGCATCTATCAATTTTTTTGCAAAGGCTGGGTGCAGAAAGAATTCAGAATTAAGCATTGCTCGGAAAGAGCTGTGGGAAAAAAATTACATATGCAGCAAAACATGTTAGAGTTGTGTTTTGACAGTTTCATGACCAAGCCAAAAAATATACATTTTTTTTTTGTACCTGGCGCAGTTTCACAAAAATGTCCCCTCAGGGAATAGTCATTTTTTGTCAGAATCAACTGTTTATTTACTTAAAAATCCAAAAGTTTTGCCTTGCATTAGAATCAGAGTTGCTGAAGGTTAAAGTGCAAAATCAGCTCGCTGTGTTGCCTTTGGTGTAAAAGCATGGTTTGTGTCACAAGAGAGGGATAAAAGCATTAGCAGGGACACAGGATGCGGTGAAAGTGGGACAAATGTTAAAAATGGGGAAGGTGAGGTTTGTGAGGTCTCTGGCTGTGCATCCCCAGCAGATCCCTGACCCCATGGCCAGTGGTGGGGACCACCTGGTCCTGCCCCATTGTGACTGAGCATGGCAGCAGAGCTTTGGGCTGGACACCATGGCTTTGTACAGCTCAGCCAAAGCCTGGCAGGGTTTATATGGTGACAAGAGTGTTGGGAGCTTTGCAGTTGTCTATGGAGATGTTCATGGCAGACAGGACTTTGAGTGTCCTTCCTCTTGTGCACCTTTCTGGGCAGGAGGAATCAGGATCATGGGATTTCCCATCAGGATAGTGTGCACCACTGGAAGAATTAACCCGAGGCTGACCTTGTGTCCTGCTCCAAGTGTGTTTCTGTCCTGCTTCTGTGTCCAAACACAACCTAAATATCCTGCAAATGTACAGAGTGAGGCTGAGGGAGACCAGAGAGGGACTGTGACCCCGCTGCCTGCAGTGAGGGGGTGTCCCCCACCTCCCTCTCATTATTCAGGCCATACAGGCATGCTTAGGACACAACCCCAGGTCATAAACAACTCCTGAGATCACAGGAATATCAGAAGATTTAATGATGTTTAAATCAATGTAATTGTACCAGTAAAGAAGAGTTAGGTCTCCCACCCTGAAGTTTTTTCTCTGGGGTAAAACTTGGTGTTCACAGCTGAGGGATGATTTTTCTTTCATTGTTACTTTTATCTGTGTACGCACATAAACAATTAATACTTTCTGCCTGTATCAGTTGATAAGAGTGCAGATTAACAGAAATGCACTGTGTCAGATGCACTTTTGCCTATATAGTTACCTCGACTGCAGCTGCAAACTGTTGGGGCTGGCAGGCTGACCTCTCACACTGGCTGCCAGCCATGGTCAGTGAAGGATTTTGAAACAGTTTTTTTACTAGGATTTTTAACATAACTATTTATTTGGGGAAGCAATTTGCATCAGGGAAAAAAAAAAAAAGGAAAAAACCAACCCAAATGTAAATACAGATTTCCTCAGGAGATTAAATGTAGTCCAAAACTAATAGCCTAATCTAATTCACATAATGGTCATCATGAAATATATCCAAGGGGTCTAATCCTGCCGTTGTGGTCTCTCTTTGAAGTCAGGGACTCAATATACCTGCCTAGATTTGAGCTTACCCTTCATATCCCAGTTATAGCAGAGGAGTAGCTTTTGTCTCTATGGTGAATAATATTTTGCAAATTAGTCTTCACTTGAAAAAAAAAATGCAATATATAAGGTGGGGAGGGAATCTCTCCTGACTCACACTCACGGGGCGGAGGTCACAGCCGGAGCTACTCTGGTAGGAAAGAATTGAGCATCACACCAAAAAATAACATGAAAACCGTGAGTCAAACTGAGGAAAAGGGAGTTATTCACAGATAAGGACAGTTCTTCTTCCTGGCCAAGCATTATCATTAGTGTGGCAGTTAAAGGTGTTCCTCCAGCCTCCTTAAGTTTGCCTTTGTCCCCCTGGATTTATTACTTGTTGCTTTTCCCTGTCCATCTCAGAGGCTGTGTGTTTCCCTAGCCTGATATGTCAATACCCAATCCACAGGGTTATCACTGCTCTGAAACAGGCAGGACTGAGCCCAAAACAGGCAGGACCAAGCCCAAAGCAGTGCTGTGGTGGGATGAGGCACTGTCAGCCATGGAGGAGTGGGGTCTCTCTGGGCTCTGTGGGAAAAGTTCTGTCCCAACTTCCCACAAGTCAGGTGGCCTTTGCATTTGTATTTTTCTTGAGTGGGGTATCTGGGAGCCCAACTAATGTGCATATGGCTGTACCATGTACCTTGTGAGATGATGAAGGAGCATATTGCTTATTTCCACAACAACGAGCTAGGAAGTATTTACAGGGACCACGCTACGCTACCTGGGGAATTTCTCCCCAGGTGACAGAATGAAGCAACATCTGCTTTTTTTTTTTTTCCAAAAGCAAATTAAAAATAACCCCCACAAAACTCCCCAGCAAACCAAAGTTGTTAGTCAGGGCAGAGACACCTCTTTCGCCAGCACACAGATATGATATAGCTTTAATTTGTATTCATCTTGTCCACTGGGGCTAGAAGATGGAGGAGCTATTATGAAACCTTTTTTTTTTCTTTTTTTTCCCTTTTTTTTTTTTTTGAATTTGCTTTATTCACTGTTTACTATGCCGGGCTGACATGATATGATTTGTGCATTGCAGGGTCACAACAAGCTACTTGCAGGACAATTTGCTGAATCAAGAGGGTGATTGTGTCTGGTGCCAGTCAGTCGCAATTAGGGCCAGGATCAGGGAGGCCCAGAGCTTGTGTATCGTCTTGGGCAAACCTCATAGAAATCAGCTCACCTGAAACTAATTGTCACAACAGAGACCTTATGCAAATGAGCCCTAGGGTTAGCGTGGGAAAAGAAAAACTGTCGCAAAGATAGGTGACCTGCTGAGCAGGGGGTCTGTTGCTGGGGAAATCTTTGTTCAATGAGTTAAAAAAATGTTCGCATTGTTCCAAATCCAAGAAAAACGTAGCAGATCCTCTCCCTAAGAAAGCGTGGCCAGCACACTCATCTGAAAGTCCAATAAAGTGGCAGCCAGCTTTCGAGCCGGTAATAAATTGGAAGTCTTTATTCTTTATAAGGGCTGCAGAAGGAAAATGATTTTCCTTTGCAAAATGGCCTTTAAAGTTTAGCTGCTCACAGTGAGCCGGCGCTTAAAACTTCGCTGCCTGCCTAACCTGTTGGATCCCAGCGGATTTCCCGACCTGAGGTTTTAGCAGCTGGAAAAAAACATCCCTCTTGCTCCCAGGACTGCTTTTGGGAAGGTCTGGCTCTTGTACCGCAGCAAGACATTGGGTGTGGAGGGAGCAGATCCATGCAGATTCTCCTGTAGAAATCTCCAGGGATCTGAGAACTCTCCAACTTTGAATGTCTCTTCTCTCCTGCCAGTGAGACAGGCAGGTTTGAGTGTTGGAAACACAATCGTGTATTAGGCACATTTAACAACAAGATCACTGATGTCTGCACACCAAAACGGCTGTTTCTGACATGCTTCCCCTCTCCCTTTTTCTCCTCTGCCTCCAGCCCAGGCAGAGAAACGCATGATTTTCAGCGCGCGCATTACACAACATTTGTCTTGTTCGCTCCTTCCTCTTTAACAATTTTTATGGGGGTTGCTCAACACGTCCTAAAATAGGACTGGAGACGATATAATAAAGTGCTGAACCGATGATATACGCGGCAGTTTATGCTGTCAATGGCAAATTCAAAAGAAAAGGGGATGCAACACGCTCCAAGTGAAGAAATGCAAGCCCGTGCCCTATAAGCACAGAGTGAGAGGCAGCCAGGGTACTTTTGCACGTTAGGCTTTTCCAAAGAGGTTGACGGGGACAGAAGCGAGATTAATTGCACTAAGAGATGCTGGACAAATTTCAGAGCCACGAGCGGCTTCGCGCTATCATCAGAGGCAAAAGAATAGTTATTTTGTTTGGTTAATAATTAGAGCTGTGTTTTCGATGGGGCTGCTTTAAAGGGGTGAAATGTAGATGGTATCAGACCAGCAAGTTCGGAAATTAACTTCCTACTCACCAAACATCATGGAATAAGGAAGGCTTAAAAGAAATGCAGATTAATCACCAACTTTTTTTTTTTTTTGATCTCTTTTGTCCCTTTACCACTGTCTGAAATAATTTCCACAAATAGGAGACGTTTCACAGTGGGTATGAAGTGCTCAGCTTTCACTCATCAAACTTTAATCGGAACTGCATTTTAGTTTTTGAATAAAGAACACTTAAAAAATTTAGATGCAAATTATTTTGCATTATTCATGCTCTAAGTGTCCTTGTAGATTTAAACACTTCTGAGGCCACCTTGATTCAAGTAATTACCTAGGCCCTCACTGCTCCATCATGAATAAGGTATTTTGTACAAGTAAAGTATGCACCCGATGAGCTTTTAAAGTGGCTTTACACTGAACTTGTGTATTGCTTCTCCTGCATGAGTGATTCGAACATGCGTCGCAATCTGTCTCAGGTGGGAAATCCTGGCAGAGCATCCATGAGTGACGGAAGGAAGCCTACCAGCCTCGGCGCACACTATTTCTTTGTCTTCGCAGAAGAATCTCAAAGTGATTCTCTCACTCGAGTCTTGTGGCTCCTCTTGAAAGTCTGAGGGAGCAATAGCTGCTGGGAGGGAGAGAAATGACAGTCATTTTTTGGTTAACTCTTCCTTCCCCGCCCCGGCGCCCCTCCGCCTGCTGCCTGCGCTCAGTCACTTAAGGCATTCGCAGAAGATAATATAAGTCTTTCTACTTTTATGTAGCTTTGTACATCTGCCTCCCCATCTGTCCGCTCAGCCTCCCTCCCCTACCAGCTCTAGGTACCACCTGAGCGGGATTTTTCGTACAATAGAGCCAGCCCAGCCCCGAGCAGCCTGGCTGGGAGTTGCTCCCAACAAAATTGGCTGTGGGAGGGCAGGCTGAACCCACATCTACACATGTATTGCCAGGGAAATAAGCTCGCAAGAGTTAAATTTAATTGGCTGAATCTCATAGTTGGCGTTTGTTGCAAAGTGCCCATAGTTTTTGGTGATTTTTTTGTTTTTTTTTTTTCTTTCTCAGCTACATTGCTTTGAAGAATTATAGGAATTTTATGATGTGCTATTGGAGTTCCACTGGCAGAGATTACAGTAAAGGGGTTAAAGTTGGTTTATATTAAAAAAAATTATGCAGAAACCAATAAAAATAAACACACTCCAGTAGACTAAACTTGCTGGGCTTTTAGTTTTAGCTTAACAATAGAAGTTTAGACGACATCCAACATTGCAGCTTTTAGAAAATTAGTTGACACTCACAGTTGATCATCTTTACTACACAGCGGTATAATTAATATTTAAACATTCTAATAATGCAGCTTGCTTTGCATGCACTTTTCAGCCCCACCACAATATATTTTATCAGGAATACTGCTAGCTTTTTCTTAGGTAATGTCATTTTTAAAAGTTATATTTAAAATAGGTTATTGGCTTCTTGCTCAGTGCAAAAGAAATATCAATAGGCCAATAGGCAGGTTTCATATGTCAGTTTGTGATTAAAGTGTGTCTTTATTGAAGACAATAGAAAATATATAAGGGAGTACTTCATTGCCATCATCATAAAATAAATATACCCAGAGACTATCAGTTTAGTTGGAGTTGGTCATCTTTCTCCATGCTTTCTGTAATAAGAGAAACTTTTAATATCTTGATACAGAGCAAAATGAGGCAGTGCCCCACAGATCTGTGAAATACTGCACCTCTGACACCCACACACAGCCAGAAAGCCTTTAATAAAGAAGTGAGGCAAGTAAAAAAAAAAAAAAAGAAAACCGGGAGTTTTCACTTAAGTGTCGTCAGGGTTAAGGCTTCTGTCTGCCTGGCAGTTGAGTAAAATGATGAGAAATGGTCAAAATGAGAAAGGACTGTGCTGGTTTATTTACTTAGGAGAGCTCTTTCCTCTGCAGGCGAGGTGAGGAGGAAAAGTTGTTTCAGGTGCTTTGCTCATCAGCTTAATCTGCCTGATTAGAGCGAAGTGCCCTTTATTCCTCAAGTTATAACTTCTAGCAAGGGAGGCTGTTCTTCTCTGAACTGGTCTGGACTCTTCCAGAGCTTTCTCCTGGAGTATTTCACACCCATGGGTGCTGCTGATGCCAGGCAGAAGGTTGGAGCTGCCTGGCTATTATTAATGACTGTAGATGAGTGGGCACCGCTGGCAAAAGTCATTCCCATGGCTCCTTTGGGCTGACCCAAGGGAAAAAAAAAAACCAAACCAAAATCACACAGGCAGGTCAAACATACCTATTCTGGCTGCTGTGTCAAGCAAGGAGGATCTCCTGAATTTCCCAGCTGGAAAAAGCATCCTGCAAAATGAGCTCCTGGTCTAGCTCCTGGCTTTGCAGGAATTTAGTGGGATGCTCAGAGGTGGGGTTTTTTTTCACAAGGGATGGAGTTTGTTGGCAGGCCTGCACTGGGTTGCAAAGGTGCATGAAGCTTCAGNTCCTGAATTTCCCAGCTGGAAAAAGCATCCTGCAAAATGAGCTCCTGGTCTAGCTCCTGGCTTTGCAGGAATTTAGTGGGATGCTCAGAGGTGGGGTTTTTTTCACAAGGGATGGAGTTTGTTAGGCAGGCCTGCACTGGGTTGCAAAGGTGCATGAAGCTCAGCTGAGAACCCAGCCCTGGGTTTTGTCACATTTCATTGCAAATTTGAAAGCAGACCTATTTCTATTAATACTGTTAATAAGAGACATATGTTTTGTCAAGCAAAACCACCCTTTCACTAAAATGGAGCATAATTTCATGGCTGTTTTTTTTTTTAACATTCATGCCAAAATAGCCATTTCCCCAACATGTCCCAAAAAGCCAAGTTGGAGAGCGTGTGTGCAAAATTTTACCAAGCCACCAATATTCCCAGGCCAGATACCACTGAACGCAAACTCTCAGCGCCTTTAAGCTTTAAGCCAGTCCTAGGGCCTCAGCCTAATTGCCTGGGAGGCAAAGGGAGTTTTTAATTTACTTAAAAAGTAGCAGGAACGGGCTTTAAATACTTTGTGTGTGCAGTGACCGTATGACTGACGCCATGAGATCCATAGCATGTGTGAAAATGGATTGCATATTGCTGGGAGCTTTCCCTGGGCTCTGCCATGGATCGCCTCGTGTCACGTGCTCCTGAGAAGAATTTGGGGATAGGGTTTGGCTGGGAGGTGCCTTTGGGTGCAAAACAAAGTCTCCTTGTCTTGGAAAAGGGCGCGTGGGAGCCGCGGTGCCGCGTGCGCGCCGTCCATGGGGCAGGGGTGGAAGTGGGAGTTTTAAGGAAACAGATAAACAGCACATAGAAAGTGCTTAAAAATAGGGCCACAATTTCCAGCCTGGCCACGTTGTGACCTGAGTCATGGGTGAGAACTGCCCTGGGTTGTACTTGTCAAAAGAAACCAGAGCTGTGAGATGCTGTGGCAGAGACTTTTGGGGTTGAGTTGGGAGCAAACCGCCTCCCATGGGGTGTCTTGCTCCTCCTTTATCAAGTTTTTCTCAGGAAGGGAGTTACACACACCTTGGCTGCAAATAACTAGAAGAGCATGATCTATTTTAAACCTGCTGCTGAGGTGGTAAAGAAGAGATAAGTCGAAACCTAACTGCTATCTCGCTTGTGTGCGTGACAGATATGGCCAGAAATGGATAAAATTAAAAGCATTTTTCATATGCTAATAGCAACCTGGACGAGGGGAAAACACAGAGAAGGGAGCACCAAAGTCAAGAGGTTTCTACCCCAAGTATATTTCTCCCATTACCTAAATTATAGGCCTCCTTTCCCCAAACTGATATACATATTTTTGCTGCGTCTAAAAGCAAATTCTATAGTAGAGTTTGATTTCAGCATCAACCTTATGGCAGCCATGTGGGAGTGAGATTATGGGACATGTGGAACAAAAGTCTTCCAGCCAGAGGAGGCCTTCTGAGCATAATGATTCTTATTTAAATCAGTCTATGTTTTATTACTCAGCTGGGGAGGGGGGAAGGAAACCAAGGAAAAGAATATTTCTTTAAAACCACCGTCACCTGAATTGCAGATGAAGAGAAATTAAGTAGTTTTCAGCCTGCAGAATGGACAAACATTTTCATATCATAATAATAATTTCAAGCAATCCTCAATTTTATTCTTTTGGGGTTTTTTTTGAATTTTACATTTAAACTTGTTTTTCCTGTTGGCGTGCCTGCCGATTCATTTGTAAATGTGCTTTAAATTCCTTTGTATATTACAATGAATGCCACCTCTTTAAACGCTCTTAGTAATTTAGCGAACTTCTTTGCCAGTGGGTGAAAGTACAGTATTGTACATGCATAAGAAAAGGTACATTCATTATGCTTCACGTATGAAAAGGTATATTAGGAACGGTTTTGCTTAAAGTGGAGGGGTGAATGAAGGAGCCCCTGATCCATCACAGGGCTTTTGCATGTGTGAGAATGTGTCTCTGTGAGCCCCGACGTCCCGAAATGCTGGGTTGGGAACCTACCGGCAAATGTGTGCCTGTGAAACCTGAGAAGATTTATAACAAGTAGGTAATCGGTTCAGGCCCATGCCAGGGGAGCTCGAGCGAAAAGCTCACGCTGGGACTGAGCTGGAGTTTTAGGGAGAGGGACAGAAAACCTGAGGGTCTGGTTTCTCCCATCTCCCACCATGGCTGTCACGAGTCTTCTCCATGCTGTGCCGTGGGAAAAGGGTGGTGGCAGGCAGAGGCTTGGGATATTCCTGTGATTTTAAACGTGTCTTGGTGTCGGAGCTGATGCCTGGAGCTTGCCACACGAGCCATTTGTGGTGTGCCATAAGCAGAGGGACAGAATTGAGGTGGCCCTGGGAGCTTGGTCTTGCACTGCTTCCCACCTCCTTCCCGCAGCTTCTGGCTCTCTCCACATGAACGGGAAGGTTTGGTTAATGGCATTTTCCTTAGTGTGGGAAATACATCCTGTGCTGTGATGAAAGGTAGAGGGTGGATATGGCCAGGCAGGGACAGCATCTCTGAGGAGTGCATGGCCACACTGGGACAAACCCTGCTAGTTCCCTCCCCCTTTTTTCTTGAGACTCCTCACGTCAGTAAGGTTAGTGGGGTTCAGGCCCTCGGTTCAGCATTTCTGTGAAGAGCAACCACAGCCTTGCAGAGAAGGTTGGTCAGTTTATGGCCAATAAACATAAAAGCTGAGAGGATTTCAATGAAACATTATTCTCCAAACCAGAGGTCATTCATTTTGCACTTATTCCTTCATGTGGTTTCTGAAAGTTTAATTTTAAGGAGAGGATGTGGGTACGCTCTGTTTGTTTTCTTTCTCTTTCCTTCTCTTTCTTTCTTTCTGAGCTCCTTACTTCGAATTAATTTCAGGGAAACTCGTGCAAACGCTTTCCAGTGCCATGCCAGCTGTCATTTTTTGATCAGGGCAGGGGGATTTTATTTACAGGACACAGTTTTAAGCTCTATTCAATGTAATAAGTGTCACTGTAAGGCAGGCGAGGCAGAGTTAGCTTTCATTAACATTCTTAATTCTGGAGCCCATCAGGAGGTAGATAAGGTACCACCGGGTCCATCCACCTCCCAGACCACAGGAGGACAATGCCAGGAATGTTTGCAATGTGTTTCTATTTTTGTCACACCTATGTGTGGCCATCCATCTGGTCTTAATCAATCAGTCTCATCCCGGAGCTTTGCTGTTCTCCCAGCTGAAATAATACACTTCTTCAGCAAGAGCTGTGCCTCAAGGAGGGTCACTACTCACCATTCCCCAGACAAGGCATATTAACAAGGCTTACATATTTGTAAACATAGGTAAACCCAGGAGGGGTGGTTGGGAAAGAACATTTTGAAATATGAATATTTTATGAATAAACCACTGTGTTGTTTACTTAGCGATATTACACAGGAAAACTTGATGAAGTACTAGAGGTAAATTTGTTTTAGCAAAAAAAACAACAACCTCAACCCCTCAGAAGCACTGAGACAAAGATAAATGATGAAAGAGAGAATGATCCACCATCCTATTCAAGCAGAGGTAGCATATATAAAGTATGTTTTTGAAAGAGCAGAGAAGTGGGTGGCGAACACTGTAAAGTGTGCCATTTATTTATTTAGATTGCACATCAGGAGATAAAACAAATGAAAACTCTGACTTGTTAATAATTTACATTTAAGTGGAAAATTCTTACATGCTGTTAAGATACCTCCAAGACCTGACACTGCAAATGCAAATAATTTACATTCTTTGTGTGCACACAACTTCGCTTGTCTGGAAGAAGAAAAAAAAAATTCAAATATGTGTTCAGGGGGCGATGAAAACCAGGAGACATTATAATTATGTTTATTAATTTCGGATGCCTCTTTTGAAGCATTCAGGGAGCTGACCTTCCCCATTCATCAGGTGTTCCTGGCTGAGAATCTGCTGGGCCATACCTCCCAACCTAGGAGGTAGGAGATGCAAAAAGGGGGGATTTCTTTTCAATAAGCAGCACTATTACTTCTCCCCCGAACAGCTTATGCAAAAAGTTTTGTGGGGGAGAAAAAAAAGCCCCAGAAAAAAAAAAAAAAAAAGAGGAGTGTGCATAACAATAACTACCTCTGTCCCTTCTGTTTTTGTTCTTTTCATGTCAGGGAACTTTTTAGCCGTGCTGCCCGGGTAACTGCTCTGGAAGGTTGGAATATCTCTTGTTGAAGGAGGTTTGTGATTGAGGGCCCTCTGACACAACCTTTTGTTGCTCTGAGGTGTTTGATCCTCTTTCCCTTTCTTCTAAAACCAATCCCATCCCTTTAAAAAATGGATAACCAGCACTTCTTTTACTTATTGTCAGCTTTTGGAAAGTTACTGTGGGGGGTTGTAGAAGTTTAACTAGTTAACCCCTTGCATCCTGATAGCGGGGCGCTGTTAGTCCTTCTCTCTCGCCCCTTCCCGGGTGGGGAATATTTCCATAGCTCTGTCAGGTATGCAAATCCTCTTTACAGGGAGCCATGTGACGGGTTGGCTTGCAGACAGTTTGCTCGCTGATCTTTCTTTCCCCAGGAGCTTGCTAAGGAAAACCAGATTCAGCCAGGAGCTCTGAGCATGAGCAGGGGCTGAGCACTCGGTCCCCAAATCAGGACGGTCGCTTCTCAATCGCGCTGAAATTTCAAAATGAGTCAGAGTTTGTAGCTGCTGATTTTCTTCTCTTTCCTTGAACTGAAACTTGTGAGAGTCACCACAGGCGTAGGCTGATCTGATACAATTTTTTTTCCCCTCTCTCTCTCTTTGAGAGCAGCTCTGAATAACAAGAATTCACAGAGAGTCGCTCTTCAAAAGTGTGTGGCCAAATCTGAAAGTAACAAAGGAAGAACACCTTAAAATGAGATGTGTAATAAGGACGCTTGCTCAGAGCCTTGAGATTAAAAATGAGACTGTTTTTTGGTTTGTTTTTTTTCAAAGAGAAGGGACACAACCCAAGCTATAGGAAAGAAAAGCGGCTTAAATGGATTATTTAACAAAAAGCAACTTCTAGCTCCTAGATAGTGACCTACATTCTGCACACAATGATGATGTTTTACGGTGGTGATAGGGTTAATAACCTAACATCATTCATATAGTGTTTTTTGAAAATTGAATTTTACTGCTACAAAGTAAATGTAACAGCCCTCTGGAGACAATATTACAGGCACTTTATTGTTTGCTAAGCTGATGTCATCTTTCTACGGACTGACTTTAAAACAAAGGCAGAACATTTATTACAAATATCACTGTGTGAAAGGAAATCTACTGAAATATTGTTTAGAAGGTGGACTGATAAAAATGTATTAATACTTGGCTTTGATTATCCGCAAAGTTATGCCTGTGGAATGCTTTCTCGCGTGATCTCTGCTCATAAGAAATGTTCATCTTGGGTATTGCACCTACTTTTATTTTAATGTTATCCATCTCTGAGCATGTGTTACTTTTAAAATGTGTTTTATAATATACTCTACAGCTCATTTATAACTCTTCGCAGTTTCTTTGTAAGAATGTAAATGAGGTTTTGATCAAAACCTAAAATATTTCCCTTCAAAGCATTTTCATGTAAACAGGGCCATGCCCTCCTTGCTGAAATCACTGCAATTCTCACGTGAATGAAACCAAGAGACTTGGCCCTGTCTTGCAGTCATGCTTTGGCTCTGATTTGCCTTCTGCTGTGACCTCTCCCAGTGTCTGCAGTCCCTGCAGGCTATGGACCCATTAAAACCACTGCTTTCCAACCTGGAATGCCAATAAGGTGCCTACAGCACCGTCTCCCAGCATGGCAAATATGCTGGAGACTGAAGATCCAGTGCCTACAAGTGAAGTTATACTCCTTGGAGAACCACACCATGTGTTTCTATATGCAGTATTAATGAAGTGACCAGTTCTGAAAATTTTAACCTGGTTGTAGATGACCCTGAGCTTTGAGTTTTATCACTCCCATGCAGCTTCTCTAAGTAGGTTTCAAGTGAACAAAATGCATTTGTGCCTTTTGAGAAGAGCAAACGATTCATTTGCAAATAATTTAATATCCATTAAAGTTTAAATTTCCTTTGTTTACTCGCTTGCAGAGTGAATCAATGACCATTGCAAAGTAATAAGTACAATGAGGGAAAATATATTTTCCTGCATCACAGTACCACTGTTGTGGCTTTTGCAGGTGAAGCATAAAAAAGATGTGAACAGCTTTATGAGGACGGGTGTCTAAGCAACTGATTAGCTCATCTCTGTTGAAGGAAGACTTCAAGAGAAGTGTAGGAAAGAGGGACAAATTTAGAAAGTGAGTAGTGGAGTTAGCAGTAAAACTAGTAACTTAGTAGGAGTCTGTGATATTAGTATCACTTCTGCAGTCTGTGAACGTGTAATGCCCTTTGCAAAGGTGGACATCTACCTACGCTCTCCAGCAGGAATTTATATTCATAACCCCCCTTGTTATATATTTAATGCTGACAGGTTGTGGCAGCTTCTATCAGTAGGATTAAAACTGGCAATCAGATGATAACAGTTTACTTTTAATATCCTCAGAGCAAAGTTTTCAGATTGCCAACAATTATCAAAGGGTGTCTTGCCTGGTTCATTAATGCTAATATTCTTAGATGTTTGAATGTGATTTTGCATGTCAAGCCAATCTCTCTGGCATACCTCTGGACATTCTTTGACTGGGGCTGTGTGGCATTTTTTGTTTGATCTTTGGGGTTGCTCAGATAAATTTAATCCTGACATAAGCAATACTCATTCTGACATCAGTAGGATCTGCTCATAGGTAGAGCAGGGACAGCAGGCTCTGTCAGAATGTTGGAAAGAAGTTCTACTATTTAAAAATATAATTAAGAGCAGACTATTAACCTTTGGCTTAACCCAGAAGTGGAGGTTTTGTCTTAACATGACTGAATACAAATATCCTTGCTTTTCTATGTAAAATACCTTCCAGAGGCTTTATTCAGAAAAACTGAGTGGATCTGATCCAGGTTCTGCAGAAGTCACCTCAAAGGTTAACTGTGCCAAGGTACCTCTTCAGTCAAGATGGGAGCCAAGGCTGGAGCTGAGCCTAAAGCTCTGAGGCCTTAGAAGAGGAGAAAGGTCTCTGTGTGGAGGCTGAGACCACAGCTTTTATCCAACAGTTTCCATTTCTGTGAGAATCAGAGGGAAGGGATGGAGGGCTCCTGGCTCGTATCATTCGGTGCTTCCCGGTGAGAATCAGTTGACTTGCGGCTGTTGATCCCAGCTCTGGCTTTGACTCATAGTGGCCACTATTCCCAAGGCCTACAAGAGAGCTATATATAACTACAATGTATAATGGTTGCTGTTAAATGCCTCAGCTTTGCAAATAGATGCGCCAGACATCTCCTTTCTGTCTCATGTACTACAATTGTTTCAATTGTTTGAAGTCGAGTGCTTGACGCCGCTGAGAAAGAAGCCTCTGTAATGTCTCCCACAGTAGATAAGGCCAGTTGTAATGAAAATAAAGGTGATTCTTTATTGAACCCTGGACACAGACGGGACTCTGTAGTTCTCTGGCTGCCTGACTGGAATAGTGCAGTCCCAATGCCACTGTGGAGGGCTCTGAGCACTGACCTGGAGCTTGTAGTCTTGAAAAAGAGCCCCCAAACACAGAGCAAATGCATGCAGAAAGGGAAAATAAGTACTTTCTTGCAGAGAAAATGTTGAAACAGCACGCCAGGTTATACAATCAGCATTTCTTCATTATTTTAGTAGTACTCTAGAATTCAGAGAGGGTTTGGCCTTAAAAAAACCCATCCCAGCAGCAACAATGCTATAATCACACATTTGAATGTAAGAATTAGTTTTATGCGGCGCGCTAGAAAAAAAACCCCAAAATCTTGAGAACACTTTCAAAATAACCAGAGAAAAATAAACCATTCCTTATGTCAGTCTTGTTAGAGAGGGATTAAGAAACTGGCAATTATTTTGGCGACCTTAATTGTTGCTCTGCAGGAAAATATGTAATTAGAGCACGTTCGCAGGCCTGCACACCTGCAGCACATCCTACAGTATAATGTCAGCTTTCAGTGCTTGCTGGTGCCAGGTTCTATCACAACCAGGCACAGTGATGCTCTGAGAACATTTCGGACTCGTGTAATGTAGCTTCTGTGTATGAAAGAAGCAGGCATTTACACTGCCATACAATGGAGTGCATTACTGCAACACTGGTTTCATTCTTTCCCGACGCCTACCTTCAGCACTGCTCTGGTTTACTCAGTTTGAGGTTTTATTGTTACGGTATAATAGTCCTGTACATTTCTGAAATTCCCTTATTATTCAGCTTATTAATACAGTACTGGCTTGATTATCAGGCTGCAGTTGTGAAGGGGAAGATTCAGCATGCTAGCAAAGTCAGAAGCTGGGTAAATTCCTGGGATAATGAGAACAATTGTTTGACGTGTTTGAGCCCGGCTCTGTGTGTGCACACAGCCGCCAATGCCAACGTACATGTGTGCGTGCATGGGGTGCCCCTGCCTAAAAACAGAGTGAGAAACGCTGGAAGTCAGCTTTAATTCCTTGACAGAATGGGGGGGGAAATAATCCCTCCTTGCTCCACTCCTCGCCTTTGCCTCTTCCCCGCGTTGCTCCTCTGGAAAACTGGAAAGCGAGTTAAAATAAAGGCGCAGTGGAGGGAATAGCTGTCTTCCAGCTAAATTCAGTAATCTGGCACGCTGATAGTTAACAGACTTCTCCCCCTAAGGGAGATACACTGTATTTTGCTATCTGACATGTTGTCATATATAAAGAAATCAATTGGTAATTAAATGATGCACCTTGTGAAGATGACAAAAGGCATTTGGTTGCGAAAAGAGAACTGGGTTGTGAGGGGTTTGTAATGAAGGCCTAATGACTATTCATAAGAGATTTTCAGTCCGTTGATCCACTTGACTGGAAAGTTCTGCCCTGGAGAGTTAGTGCTGTCAGATTCTCTCACCTCAGAAAGCCGCCGCGATCGACGGTGTGGAGTATGAGCGAGAAATTATCTAGTTGTTGCTTCAGGCCTGTCTTAGGTCACATGCAGAAGGCACACATCTGGCTTCCTGTAGGTGCAACCTCGGGACATAAACTTTGACTAATTTTTAAACTATAAATATGTAAGGCTGACACTGAATAAGTTACCTTTTATTCATGTTTTCATAAATTTTCTAGTGCGTTAAAGGCTTTAGTGGAGCTCCCATTTTGGACTTCGCGGCTTCTGTTGCTCTTGCAACAATTTTGTTTTCCTCTCCCCCGACAAATGACATTTTAAGAGATTTCTGTGGCGCAGACACTGCCCACGTTACCTCCCTTCTCCTCGCCCACGACCGATGGGCCAGCCAGGATTGTCATGGTGGGGTCACCTACAGAGAGGACCTGGTAGAGATGTCAGGAAGCATTATAGGGTCTCAACACAGATTTTGCCCCCAGTGAAGCTTTTTTTGTTGGTATGCATTTCTTTGGTCACTAGCACTCAGGATAATCATACCAGACCAAGGAGTGCCTCCTCCTCCTCTGAGATATTTCCTGATCTTTTCCATTTGCAGAATGTCCCTTGGATGGGATTGCTTGGAGGTGACACATCAGGAGGCAGATACCCACAGTGTCCTAGTTAAACTGAGAGTTGCACCCTAATTGCTGAGAGTACAGAGATGAGCACCTTTTGCACGTCCGTCTCCAATGTTGCACCCTCTTGAGTGAATAAATCTCTCTCTAGCGAGTGGTATTTTATAATTAAAACTGAAAAGGAACAAATTGATTTCAGGAAGCTATTCCAGAGCGAGTAGACGTTTCCTTATGCTGATCAAATCCAGCACAGCTCCTGGGTGAAAGCTCTGAGCTCTGTGCATGTTTGCTTTTGAAAAGTGGCCATCCACCTTATCTTATCAGGCAGCTCACCTTATCAAAGGTAAACATATTTACCACCTCGTTAAAGGTTCTTTGCAACAGCACTCCAAAGCTGTATTTGTGGACAAAAACCTGTCAAAGTCATTGTTTAAGATGGACAGGAGGACAGTTATGGTCAACTTTGGGGGTTTCAGTCTGTCAATAGTGGAGCAGCAAAGTAATTCAATACATTCTGCTTATTTGAGATGGCCTCATTGGTGTTTCCTTCTTGTGTATTGTGGTTACTGAATTTTGCTGATGTGTTTGCTGGAGCTGACAAGGTAGACCAAATGAATGGACAAATGCCAAAAAAACAATTATGTTTATTAATGTACATTGATTGCTTGTTTAGGGTATAAAACAAATTAAAAAATACATTAGTATTTAAACCTTCTTTTTATAGCTGGCCTAATGACTACACGTAATAGAGTGTCTAGTAAAGGACAATCTGCAGTACCTATAACTCCTGGCTTTATTGTCATATTATTTGAGTTGAGTTTAAAAGGATGGTTCTTTTATCATTTCTTTAAAAGACAGTCTCTATTTTTCATCTTTTTAATTTTTTTTTTTTTAATAGAGGCCTTAAGTCAACTCGTTAAGTCCAGAATTAGCTAATCTTATTTACTTTAGACCCAATGTTGACCTCAGGTGTGACAATGTTCTGGTTTTGTGTCACCCACCCACTCTTGGCCCCTAAGGAAAGCATGATGGGACCCCAGCGCTGCAGGGGGATGACTTCCCCCAAACCCACCATCTTTCTGCCACACCACTTTCCCCAAGGAAGGAGAACTCCTCAAGGAGAGGACAAAAGCCCAAACCTTTGCCTATATTTATTGCTCTTTCCCCCCATTTTCCCCATCCTCTCAAGCATCCAAACTTGCCAGGAGTGTAAACCATTTCAAGGAAGAGATGAACGTGCTCAGTCTTTCCTCTTTACCCCAATTCCCACGAATGTCCCCAAGACCCACCACACACCCACCATCAAGCTGCAGTATTTAAAGCAGAGCTGACTGACACTCAGGAGAGGACTCTGGGTTTATGGCCCAAGAAGTTGCTAAATAATTTTACAGTATCTCTTTTAAGTTTGGGCAAGAAAGTTATAGTGCTTTAAGTTAAGGGCAACATCACTCAGTACAGCCTTAGAAGTTCTGCCAAATAGCAAAGTGAAAGCCATAAAGTAAACATGACTTAGCGACACCTGGACCTTTCAGGTTTTATAGCAATTGTTTATAATGTTGGACTGGCCTCTAAAATACGTCTGCAGAAACGGTGCCGGAGCTTTATTTTACCTAACTTGCTCACTTTTTATGTTCTACTCAGGTTCTACCCTTCATTATTTGCACTTATTTAAGGAGTCCTGCTTTCTTTCCTTGCTCTTTTACTTGCCTTTTTATTCACTGGCCAAGGCGGTGACGTAGATTTAACAGCGCGGTTTCCATGTTTAATGGGTGTCTCTCAGAATTCCTCAGCATTATCAGCACATGTGGCTCAGAACACAGCTAAACTGGCTCCAAAATATGTTTTTACCATTTTCTGAGTTCCCTTCTGAAAAGAAAAGCAGAAATGCTGTTGTTTCAAACAGCAGTAATTGGTTAAACTAGCTCCAAAATATACTTTTACTGTTTTCTGGGTTTCCTTCTGAAAGAAAAGCAGAGGTGTCGTTGTCTCAAACAGCAGCTAAGATTAAAAAAAAAAAAAAAATCTAATTCTGAATCCACAAAAGTTCTCTTATTTTTTTTTTTTTTTTCTTCTCTGTTGGAAACTCTTCTAATACAAAGCCCCAATAAACCCACCTCAGTGCTACCAGGCCCTATTGGAACTAATGGTGCTTGACAGTTCTTCAGTTAAAAATTATACATGAGGGTCACTTTCCCTTAAATTATCTATTGTATGCCAGCTGTTCACAACTACAATGGTCTTACTTTCTTCCCATTGCCTAAAATGGTTAACTTCACCACAAAGCTGTCCTGACTCTCTCTGCAGAGAGCTTTTAAAGGCACTTCTTCAGCCCAAGCAGCACCTTGATGGCACTACTAATTTCAGATAGATTTTTATCGGTTTCGGGGAATGTTGGGAGTGTTTGTTTTGCTTGTTTCGTGTCACAACACTTGAGTTATATCATAATTTCTCGTTTGCTGTACAACTTTATTCTATTTTTATGCTTCTGAGTGATGCTGCTTTAAGTGCCCATGAGTGGTACTTCCGGACCGTAAGCACTATCAGAGGCAACCTCAGGCAGATAAAACTCCTTGTCTTTTTTGTTGGGGAGGGGAGAAAGGGTCATCGTCAAGTGCTGTGGGGTTTTTTTCCTATTTTTTTTCTTTTCTTCTTGCCTATTAAAACTGAAGCAACCACAGCTTCATAAAGGGAGACTACTCTTAGGTCAGACTTATTTCAGAATCAAAGCCTTCATCCTCAAGTGCTTCTCATTACTTGCTAAAGGCTTCAGTGGTCATTTTGGGGCTGTAATTAGAAAGCCTGACACTTTTAAAGGATGCCTGTAGAATGAAATATTCCTCAAAGTTTATTTTTGGGTGGATTTTTTTTTTTTTGTCCTGATTTGAAAACAAGAAGCAACCAACTTTCCCGGCCTCCTAGATACTTAAATAAACCTGCCACCCTTATTTCCATAGATTAATGAATAGTGGAAAGTACGTGGCAAAGGTTTATTCTCATACTCCTCCCTGCCTTATCAAGGGCATTCTTTTTAATTATAAGATAAGCATGATTTAGTGGTTATTTTTGCAACCTGGCAGAGCTACCACATCTGTAGGGCTGTTTGATTTTTGACATCCAGCTTTGATGACCCACGCTTCCCATACCTCTGGGCAACTAGAGGAGCCTCCAGCAACACAACCAGTTGCAGCCGAAACCTGGCGCAGCTGCATATGGATGCTTATCATTAATTTATTTAAAAACCCAGTCACTGATCCACAGGCTGCGGCAGCTGGACAAGATCCCATATTGGTTGCAGTTACACGTTTCTCCCGCTCCATTATGTGATCTTTCAGGGGTTGGGTGCATTAATATGCAACTGTTCTGTTTTCTTTCAGCTGGCTTGTAAACTCTTTAACCAGCCGAACAGAGTTTGCAATTGTTGCGGGGTTGAGTGGGTGGATAGGAGCTGGGGCTGCAGCCTTGTCCAGTTGTAGATAGAATAAAATTGACAATGATGCAATGGAGCTGGCATCTGGACAACTCCGTGGGATGAATGGCACTGCTCTCGCGGTCCCTCCGGTGGTTGCACGCCTTGTAATAGCTAGCGTAGGAAGGGTGGTGAAAATTGATATGCACTATTACTACGTGTATAAAACTTAACACTGGGGCCATAGCACAGGTGGGGGGTTCCTGTTTATTGATTTTTATGACTCGGTTAGAACATACGGCTAATGCTTTTATACTCCAGGAGCTCTGGGAGTGCTCACCTCAGGTAATAAACCTCTCCGTACTTTGCAGTAGTTCACGATTTACATGTGAGCTTACGTTCCACTGTGCAAAGCCATCCCTCTCCCTTCAGGAAAAGGTGGCTGAAAGGGAAAAGAAAGCGACTTAAAGCATTTTTATTTCAGAATTTTGCAAGCTACCCATTCCTGCGATGGCAATGGTCCCTTATTCTAATTACTCATATTTCCAAGAAAATTAGTCACACAAACTTATGTTATGTGTTGTCTCAGAGGTTGAAAGCAAATTAGGTTTCCAATAAGACAGTACATCAAACAAAGTAGCATGTTCTTGATGCAGATGACTTTTTTTTTAGAATTATGGTTGGACACTTTTGGCAGACAGATTGTCTTTTACTCTATCAAAATGACAGTTTCTTTTGTAACTGCTACATTCATAATTAGAAGGAGAGAAGCAATCTGCCCAATTTAATATACTAAAAGAAGTTTAGTGTCTTGTGCTAGTAATTTCATTATTTTTAAATATGAATTAATTGTCTTAAAATAATATTGTTAGAAGTATAACTAGTAGGATTATGGAGCTAATTCTCTTCTTTTTTAAACAGAAAAATCAAAGCTCCTATTAATGCACTTCAGGCTAGATGAGGATTTTAGGTTTATATCAGGTGTTCTGTTTGAAGATTCAGGGGAACAGGCTGGAGGCGGGGGGAAATGAATCCTTAATGTGAAATTCCTCTGTACAAAACCTGAGCTCTCCCAGGTTTACTGTAAGCTTGCACAGCTTAACTCGGAGTAATGAATAAGGAGAGCTAGATGGTTTAGCAGCCTGGGAATAGAAGAAAAGGCCTTTCACCTCGGGTTCACGCAGTTTCCTCAGGGAGCTCGGTGCCAAATGGGCTGCCTCTTTATTTTTTGGGTTGTTGTGAGAGGAGTTTCACACAGTCCCTGAGCTTTCTTTGTTCCTGGTGTTGATATAATGGTTATTCTACTGCCCAAAATTGCACAGGTTTGCAAACACAAGGTCTCCAGTTCTCATCAAAACTCATGGGTGCAAGGCATAAGTCAGGAGAAAGGCCTCCAAAAAATCTGATATATACTTTGCTCAGAAACAATATTAACCTTGAAAGTTTAACTTTCTCCCATGAAATGCGATCCTGACACGGGTCATGCTTCGGTATTGCATTGAAAGAGGGAATAACTTTTAATTTCAAGTCAGATCTTTTTTGTTAAAAATTTGTATTCTCTTTTGACCTCAGGGTAGGTGCTGGCTGAAACCTGAACCCACTCAATGGCATGCAAAGGATGTTCCTATCCCAAAGCAATGAGATGGGAATTTTGGGCAGGTACCTGGTGCAGGAGGCAGCACATCCTCAGAATAACTACTGTACATTTTGACACATTAATTAGAGGATGATCCCATCCTGCCAGTCCAGGTAGGAGTACCACCTGTAAGGGAATCAGGGAAAGGAGAATTTCTTTCCTCTGGTAGCAGAGAGATTCTGGAGCACCCAGGAGCACCCAGGACACCCATATGTTCCTGCAGTGGAGGTGGGGTCTGGGAGGCTGCTATTAATACCACTTTTAGAAAAGGGAAAATACAGAAGGTCGAAAGAAAGGGAAAATACTCGAAGGCTTGAGGTCTGAAGCCTCATTCCACATCCCTTCTTTTACCTCTTAACCACAGGCAATGCTTCTGAAGTTTGCACACTTAAAGCAACACAAATAATGCATTTTTAACAGAGATGTTTTCTCTGTTGGGACATCCCCCTTCTTGCTGCTGTTCCTTTTTTGCTCGGTATCAGCCGAGTCCTTGCCCTTTGCCATCAGCTCCATAGGAAAACAGCTGCAGAAAGCCTTATCCCAACCAGAATAAAATCATTATGACACAGCAAACCCAAACATGACATGTGGTTTCAACAGCCTCTTATGCCCTACTCCGCATTTCCTTTTGGCTGCAAGGATAAGGTTGGGGACCTGCCTAATAAGAGCATTTCAGCTGACCATGAAGCACATGCAGATAGGAGAAACTTTGAGCCATTTTAAGCTCAAGTTCTGGTGGGAAGCGAGCTCTGGAGGTGGTGTTACTTCACACACACACATGCTGGCAGCCAGGAGCTCCTCATGAGCACAGCAACAAAAATCTATGCTGAAAGAGCATCAGTTTCAACACCAATTGCAGCATTTCTAGTGCTGCAAGGCATGAATTTTGCCCTTTTTTGCATTGATCAGGATATATTGAGTGAGACACCTGGTAGAAAAAAATAAAAAAGAGAAATAGGCCATGGAAAATATGTAGTCAATGGAGGGGCAGCCAGAGGAGCATGGCTTATTTCTCGCTTCCCTTCTCATGTGTCTGGCAGAGGAGTAGGAAATCCCAGGTGAAGAGCGCTGGGGAAAATCCCACATGAAGGCATGGCTGGGTTTGACCTCCCCTCTTTTTCTTCCTCCTCCTTCTCCTCCCCACGGCACCTCCTGTTTGCTCCTGATGCCACGTGAGCTCTGGATTGGGACCAGCTTGGCTGTGGAGGGACGGGCACCGTTATTAATTTGGTGTTCTACCACCATTCCCTTGAGGAACATGAGCAATGAAGGAAGGGATCTCGGACATTCAGGAGTTCTTGTCTCTGCAAAACTCGAGGAGAATGCCAGGGGCATGCAGAAGGCATCTCTCCAGCCCTGGGACATTGTTCCCTGCCATGTTTTGAAGGCTCACGCCGAACAATAGAGGCTTTAAAGCCCGTTAGAAAGGACAATCAGATATTTTTTTCCCTAACAGAAAATGCTGGTGGTTTAGATATATGGGTCACTGCTAACTCTCCCTCTAATACTTTCTGGTCGATACATACCAAAGGGGAGAGAAGTCCGAGGCATGTCTGTCCTTGGGACGGAGCCAAATGTTCATTTCAGTAATGCTATTTACTGGGAGACATCTTGATTAACAGAGCTTAATACTATGTGAAATCATTACCAGTTATCTAGTTCTAGCAATAACCACACTGTTGGCTCTTTCTTTCTGGATTTGGGAGGGGTTTTTTAAGTGTTTCTGCCCATAACCATCAGCTCCCACTGGGCATCCTGTCCTTCCCCAGGACATCTTGCCGTTGCCTATGTGCTCACACAAAGCGAAACCCAACATGAGGGCGATGGACACTGACTCAGAGGGCTGTTCTTACCTGTCTTGAAGCTGATAAATTTCTGCATGTGTCTCAGGGGTTTCACATCTGCCATCTAATGTGGGAAAGAGTGAAGTAGCCCAGGTACTTTTTCATTTCTCGCTGGCACAGAGCTGCTGGGCTGGGAGTCGAGTGTCGTACTCATTTCTGTAAATTCAGAAGCCGGTGCTGGTGGTGCAGTTTTTCACACAGCTTCTTCAGTGACCCCTAACATCTGCCTAACCCTTAAGCGTACACAAACCATTTCTGACTTGGGTTAGAGGGCAGAGGGATATTTTTGCCGTGCTCTTTTGCAAAGCATGTTTGTTGTAGCTCTAGGCCAATGATTTTTTTTTCCTAAGCGTTTTTACCTAGTGGATTTATGTACTGTGAGCATCTCTCCGGTCATATTTTTTCAGCGAACAATGCCGGATTTCCCCTCAATATTAAATGTGTCCGAGGTTGGCTCTTTTATCACTCCTTTGCTTCTCAGTATCTCAGAGTTTTGGGGTCTTCCTCCTTTGTGTCAGAAAGGAGCGACACTGAAAGCATTTCCACCTGGATGTTTAAATTATTTAAGTTGCAGGAACCAGACCTTTTCCCTCCTGAGTAGTTGTGGGTTTTAAAGGCTAAAATTGCTTCATCATGCCAAAGTGAAAGTATGCATAAATTATTTAGTTAAACCTGAGAAAATACAGACTTTTCTCAGTGATTTTTCAAGGGCTGCCTACTTAAATTTCAGAAGAATGGGCAGGGGTTTCTCTTTCTCTCGCCTCTTTCTTTTTCTTGAAAAATATTTTAAGTACCTATTCAGTCTTTTCTGAGATAAAGCTGTGACCAAAAAATTGGAGGGCTGGGTTTTTGAGCAAGTTTCAGAATAGAAAGGAAAATGCTGTACAAATCCTGAGTGCCCCCACTTCAGCACGGACCTATGAATGCTCTCACCAGAGCAGGTAACAGGAGGTCGTGCCTGCTCCCAGTGCCAAGCAGAGGTTTGTGTCAACATTTCCACCATGGCCTCTGTTCATCAGGAGTTTATAGCTTGACTGTAAAAATACAGAGGAGAAGTTTTTGGGTTGGTTTTTTTTAGCTAACTTCCAAGGGGTTTTTAATTAATCTCGGGCCAGACTGTGGTATTCTTTGTACTCTGCAACAGAGAAACATCTTGTTGTGGGCACTAAGAGTCAGGTCATGTTCTTCCTGTGGCAGGATCCATCCCTATTTATTTTTAAGGTGTAATGATGCTGGTGCTAAAGTTGATGAGAAAGCTGCCTTGGCTACGGGGGAGCAGGAATGGTGTTTAAACCTTCTCCAGGCCAGCACAAGGACCCACCAGCACGGGACCTGGTTCTGTCAACACAGCAGAGTTTACAGGACTTGTCCCCTGTGTAAAGAAACCTGATCTTTTCCCGGCTGATGTCAATATTTCTGTCACTGGCTGGGGGATCTAGATTAGGGTCAGATATAAGGATGTAAAAGAGAGGGGGAAAAACCCAAACCTTTCCCTGTGAAGGCAGTTATTTATTTTACAGTGGTTTTTTTTTTCATATAGTCTGTCTCCCTTGTAGTGTGTGGTGGTGGGAAAGGAAGGAGGAAAAAACACTCTTAGAAGAAGAAATACAGACCCTGCTCCGTGGCTGAGGCTAGAGGGAACTCGGTTGCAAATTGTGAGGAGTTATCAGAGGGATAAGATTGCTGCAGGATCCCTTTCTTAATTTCACAAACAATTAATTTGGCCTTGTAGAAACTGAAATTTAGAAAATAGCAAAAAAAGAAAAATCATCTGAAGGAAAGGCTGTGGTTTGAGGGAGGTGGCTGGTGGTGAGGGCAGCCAGGTCCTTGTCCTTTGGCTGGAGTCAGGGACGTTTCTGGGAGCTGGAGGGTGACAGCAGCCACTGCAGGAGGGTGAAGTGTCAGGGGTCCATCCGCCGGTGATTCATTGCGGGAGAGACGCAGACACCAGGCAGGGCAGTGACTTCACGTTTAGGGGATTGTGGCATGCCCTGCCATGAATATGTATTCTCAGAATGAGTGCATACACCAAAATCCCTTCAGTTTTTAGTCAATGGAGCCCTTACAATCAATCAGGTAGATGATACCATATGTGCAAAACCAATAGAGATCACAAAAATACATATTTATCCAAGCTGGTCCTTCAAGCTGTTGTGGTAAGTCAGATAAATTTTGCATGTTTTCAAAACTGGAGCAGCAGCGAGCAGAAAGCTGGAAAGGATGTTAGGAGCTGGTTCCTAATATAAATTCTGCTTAGCTGCTAGAAACTCTTCCTAGTTCCTCCTACCAACTCCAATCTACTTTAATCAACAGTTTGGGGGGTTTATCTCTTTTGCACTTCGAGGGAAAAAGGAGCACAGCAGAAATAAGAGGAGAAATAACTTTTGTAGCTGTGGTTCAGCGAGAAAGTGGAGACAGGAGTGGGGAAATAAATTGTTAAAAATCACAGTGTGAGATGGGGAATCAGCTGTAGCAGCAAATCTCATTGCTTTGGTTTAGTTTCTGCCACAACCTGCACATTAGCATTTTCTCTCTCTGAATTATTGTGAAGATTTGTATTATATGTAATTACAATACAAAGAGGCTCTGCCAGATAAAGCTATTTGCTGAAGTACTGTTTTCAAAAAACACAGAGTCCTTTCACACTTTAACTTACACCTTTTCATTACCTGCTAATAAAAGTACAGTGGATAGATTTGCCTAAACATGTCTCGCTAAGAACATTAACCCCATGGGTAACTCTGGCCTTTTGAGATACAAGCTTTCAATTTTAATAATGTCTCCTTACCAAAAAAAAAAAAAAAGTCAAGCAAAGATACTGAACTATTTGTGCCCCTTTTTGCCAATGTTGCAAACGTCCTCATACTGTAGATAACAGAGTTAAGTACAGAAAATGCACTGTGGCCAGGCTCCCAGATTCACTACTGCCATGTGAATTATAAATCTTACAAACAGGGGTGATACATCATTTTTTATTAAACTTATAACATGACTGCTGCACAAATAGTGTTTACATAGAAGAGTATACATTTAATTTACTCTCTGGGAACATTTCTAAAGAATATAAATTGCATTTTGAAAGCTTCCTTCTCCATAAAGTTCATCAATTTTTCCCCACTCTTTTTTTTTTAATTTTTTTTTTTTTTGGCATTTTAATTGGAGCATCCAAACCCCACATCCTTACTCAAAGTATCAAGGACCAAATATCTGTTGTGCGGTTATAAAATCAACTCTAATTTTCTTCCTAAGAAGTAGCAGATAATCAGCCTGTAAATTTTACCTACATTACTGTGGGGATGCGGAGCTATAAATTCCAACCAGTATGCAGGTTGGTGAAAATTGAGGTCTAGGCAGCAATGCATGTCCATAAACTTTTCTCAGGTTATTGGAACAGAACAAATCAAAAGCTGTTCCTGGTTGTATGATATTCTCTTTTGATAGACCGGGCTGCTTGTTGTTAGCAATCCAAGTGCAGAGGTTAGTCAGAGCAGAATGTAATTTCTAGCAATCTGACAGACCTGCGGATTGAAGCGGCAGGTTTTCCCTTCCGATTTCAGGGAATTGCTTCTTACTGTGACAAATGATTAGCTGTTATCTCGGACTGAATTTGATTTCTACAAGCAGCTGAGTCAGGTAACTTTGTGGTATTCGAGGGGGTTTTACAGGAAATGAAATCAGCTCCCCTGTCACATGCAGATTAAATAAAATCTTCCTGTTGGGGTAAAAATTGTGCTTTTTGGTTAACTACAGGCAAGTTTACCAAATACACATCTATATATTGGCCATTTAATGGATTTTATTGTTTTTAGCATCCCAATCAAGCCCGTGCTCCACTGGTGCTGAGTGCCAGCATGGACGGAGGGTGTTGAGGGTAAAGTTAAAGCTGACAGTGCCAGATGTGCACTATGAACAAAGGTACCCAGGGTGATGTGGCATAAACTACAGTTACTAAATTTGGCTCCACATTGTTTCCACACAAGGGAGCGAATGGTGATGTTAATCAGATTAGACTCATTAAGAGGAAAAAAAAAAAAACCCTCGCCCTTCACACAATGCCTTCTGCATCACTTAACCCCACACGGGAGGCGGAGGTGTTGTCACGCTGGGGTGGTGGCTCTTGCACCGGTCCTGCGCCCGCAGGTGAAAATCCCCCTGCCTTGTGCTGTGGGGAGGTGAAAGAAAAAGCATTTTCCCTGCTGAAATGGGGTGTAAAACAGGGGGATGGGGTCAGCATGTAGATAAAATATTACACCCTGCTTTGGGGAGTGCTTTGAGAGCACTCAAAACAGTTTTGCTGCCTCAAAACTGTGTGCATCTTCCAGAGGCCCATCGGACACACCAGCCCTGAAGCTGGGCAGTTCACAGGGAGGGCTGTAGGAACAGCCTCTCTGTGTAAAATAAATATTAATAATAGGGCTATTCTCTTCTTCCTCACCCAACAAAAGTTGGGTTTCCTGAGAAGTGCCCGGGCAGCCCCTCGGAGCTGCTGAGATCACTGCCGGTCCCCTTGGCGTGGAAGGGGCTATGGAAAATGGCAGAGAGATCTGAGCACTTGATCTCCCCATAGCTTATGAAACAAGAAACAACTTAATAAGTGATTACATGAGATTCCTTTCGCTTTCTGACTTTCAGCGCTGCCGCCTATGGTGTCTGGCTTAAGCCTCAGGCTTGGTTTCACCCAGACTTTTGTTTGCACAAGTAGCGTTGCCACCCTCATCACTGCTGCTAATAATCTTTGTTTTATTTTTACATTCGAAGAACACTCCAAAAATTCAGGTGCCCTCAGACTCCTGGCCTTGCCTGGCTGGTTCTTGTTTTCTCAACTCCTTTTTGCCACGTACTGAGCGATGCAAAATGACAACGCAGCGGGAGCAAGAGGCAGCAG
>VWYP01006771.1:83764-88764 GCA_013400435.1 Pycnonotus jocosus | reverse complement strand
TTAGACAGTTAGAGTGTAAATATGTAACGATATCTCTATCATCTCAAGTAGGGTGCGAGCCGTGGGTGACAACCAGCCCAGCTTTGGGGCGCTTTTTAAAAACCAGCAGCGAGACGGAGCTAACCAGATGAGTGCTTTTTTCTTCACTTATCTCACTCCGAAGCAGCAAAGAGAGGGGGTGACCTTTGTTAGCACGGTGACCTTGATGTGCTAAGTGAGGCTGGCCAGAGCGCAGTGCCACCAGGGGCACTCGGGCTCGGGGACCAGCGTGCCGGGGGTGTCCTTTGCACCCGTGTACACGCATGCACACACACAGGGCACTTTATGCAGGCCTGCAAAGGCACAATGGGGCCCATTATACAGATAATGGCAAATTGGCCAACAGGCCGTGGCGTACAGAGCCGTACACAGCCCGGGCCTCGTGAAAGGGCCTCGTCTCTGTCTGCATCACAAGACCGGTAACATAGTGGAGCGGCTTGTCCTGCGGCGCACAGAGAAATGTGTGGTCCCAAAAAAAGCACAAAGCTGCCTTTCAGCACCCTGCAGAAGGCCCAAGCAGACCCCCAGGTCAGGTCGATCCAGCAGGCTTTCTGGTGTCCCATCCCTCCTCTCAGAGCCTTGGAGATGGCCTGTGCAGGGTGAGGGTTTTTCACCTCTGCCCCCGAGGAGGGGAAGAGGAAACACGGGAGGGAGAGGAAATGCGGCGGTGAGGCCACCCCACGTGCAGGGTTGGTGGTCACACCATGTCCTCATAAAGGGATGGGGAAGTGGCCCAGAGGCAGTTTGGCTGAGCACAGCAAAGAGTAAATCTCGGCCTTTGGGGCCCTGAGGGTGCAGGGATTCAGCAGAGGGAAGCTGAATGCCGTAGGCAGGTCAAGTGGGCTGGTGGGCAACTTGGGACAGACCATGGAGGTCAGGAGAGGGACACAGGTCCCACCATCTCAGCCTGCATGGGCAACAAGGGGACACCCACTCTCAAGTGACTTGGGTGAGGTTCCTGGTGCACCAGGATGCTGGGCACTGAGATGTCGTGCTTGGTCCCTCTACCTTGAAGCCTTTTTATGGTGGTCCTTGGTGTCCTTGACCATCGTGCAACAAAACCCATGCCATGGGCTTATCCTGAAGCCATTTCAAGGAACTCATAGATGGAGATCTCAGATCAGGCCTGTGGCGCCAAGTGGGGACTTTGCAGCTTCCCTGGGTGGGTTGATATCTGTGCAAGGGCATGAATTCTGGAAAAGAGCACCTTATCCTGCTTTTTCTCCTTGGCTGTGCATGCCTTGTGTGGCTTTTCTGCAGGATTTCCATCTGTGTGCATATGCAGGCCCTTGGCCCATGGCATCCAGGAGGTGTCTGCCACACCTTCAGCTTCATCATGCTGAAATTTGGAGTACCCATTTATTTTAAGGTTTGTTTTTTTCCTGCCCTTTTGACAGCATGCACATGACAAAATGAACTTATCAAAAGAGAAACAGCAAATTCCAGTCAGGATACCATGAGCTTATAGAGAGTCCTCTGAAAATCAGTATCTCTTTTCCCCGTGTTTTAAAAGTATTTTAAGTTTTGACACATGCTGGCCCAAAATAATTATTTACTCTGTACAACCAGTAGTAAAGAGAACCCAGAGGGAAATTCTGGCAGCGTTATTTCTACACAGCTTCAACTGAGCCTGATTCTAGTCAAAGTTATATTGATGTAAATCATGGGCTAAGAAGGTTGATTTAAGTCAATAGTTACCCTGGCATAAAATCTGCGTGAATATAATTAAAATCAGGCCTCCTTGGAGCTGTGCATGTGTGGCAAAATTCAGGCCTAAATGTTGCAGAAATGAATTAATAAATGCAAAGAAGGTTCAAAAGTTGTAAAATTAAATATACATCTGTGAAAACATCCATCCAATTACGTAGCTGCACATTTGTGGGATGCATTTTACACTTCATGTGGAATTAAACCATTAGTAAAAATCTGTCTGCAAATAGTGACACTTACTTTAAAGGATCACATGGACTTATATTGTTTCATAATGCATCTAAAATAGCAGTTCCTGAAACATCACTTCCACTTTAACAAAATGTGTTACTCTCACACTGGCTAAAGCTGTATTTTCCTGAGGAAGGACTATTGAAGTATTTAGCTGGGAAGGGTTGGGTTAATACATGTAATTTCTTTTCTTTCATTGGACTTCCTTTTGCCAACTTTACCTTGTATAAATAATTTTGCCTGTGAGAGTCTTTACATGGAATGCAGATTGACTATTACTTCCTGAATAGATTTAAATTTAACACCAATTTAGTCACTGTAGTATTCCTATATTGGAAATAACAGCTTCCATAGGACTTCTGCAAAGTGCCAGAAACATGATCTCATACGTGGAAACAAATTTAAATGTGTTTTCTTTTACATGTTTTCTTTTCGTATATTTTTCCCACCTATGTTTCCCTTGTTTCCCAAATTCTCTCCTGTGTTTCAGGACTGTGAGAAATCTGGAAAATTACCCAGTGAAAAAAAGCTCTAGCTTTTAATAAGAATTGCCAGTCTCGCAAGAGTTTTTATGTTTAAAACTTTTTTCTTTTTATTTCTAATATCAGGGTATTTGTGCTTCCCAAAAACCAGATGCTTTTAAGATAAAACTGGGCTGTCCTGTTCATAATTTCTGAACTGAAACATGAATGAGAGGTTTGATCAGGAGTCTGGAAACCATTTATTTAGCTTGGATGTTGCAGGAGTGATTGGCTCCTGCTTTGGGAAGTGGCATTTCCCATGAGCTGCTGGGATAGCCCTGACACCTGGGCAGGGATCACCACCAGAGAAGGGGTTTGGAGAGGACCATGGCTCCTGACTTTGTCCTCTCCTTTCCACGGGGACAGGGAGGGGACAGGTTTTGACTCATAGCTGTCAGCTCACATGGGAGGGCAGTGGAAGTTGTCACTTCACCATCCCTATGGTAGAGCTGGAGAAAACCCTTCCTCCCACAAAACACAAACCCTGTGGAGAAGGGACTGACAGTGATGGTCCCTGTTCTACCTCCTAATGTAAGGTTTAATACTTGTTTCCTCTCTTAATTTTTTTTTAACTCAAAGAACCAAAACCAAATAAAACAAAATTAAAAAAAAAAAAAAGAAAAAAAAAGAAAAGAAAAAAAAAAAGAAAAGAAAAAGCTCACCTCGGGATGAGATCATAGCTCAATGCATTATGGCTTGGATGCAAATGTACATTTTCAGTGGGTTCCTTGGCTCATGTGTCAGGCACTATTGGAATTTTTTAAGTTATTTGGCAGTTAAATGTTACAGTTTCCAACTTCTTCTTCATCAGCGTTTGAGGGAAAGAGAAAAGAGCTAATAATACACTTCAGTTTGCTCTCCAGGCTTGGAAAGCTAGCAGGCAACTTGCTGGAACTCTAATACTCCTCTAGCCTGCCTCCCACTTTCTGCGGTCAGAAACCTCTGTAGGTGCAGATGAAGACCACCCTCCATCAGTGGCAGGGCCTTGCCTGCTCCCTGGCAGGAAGATAAATTGCTGTAAGTCAGCAAGGTGCCCCACCTTGTCATGAATCCTCTCTGTATTCAGCTTTCTGCAAGGCTTTGCTTGATGCAGGGCTGGGCATGAAACTCCCTTGCTGAAAAGGGTTTTATTCATGTTCCTGTATGATTCCTTTCCTGGGAGTTTTACTGGTGGAGTTTATCTTTGCTGAGGATGCTAAAGACTTACATATTTCCTAAAAGTCATGGCAAAAGAGGGATGAACTAGGAGACAAGGAAGCATCTCCCATGTGGGACAAGTGGAGGGGGCCTTCTCAAATATCTCATGTATTTCTAAAGGCTCTGGTGCTCTAATGACCATGAAACTCCCAATGGCTCTCAAACTCACCTACCGAGGGCTGTGCAGGGGAAAAAATGACACTGATAAGCAGTTTTTCTGCCTGATGGTTTGCCTTGCTGCCTTTTCCCTTCTACAGCCCCCATCAAATTGTCTTGAGTTAACCAGAAAAGCTTCTTCCATGATTGTCATTATCCACACAACCAACAGGAGGTGACAGAATGATTTTGGTTGGAATGGACCTTAAACATCATCTCATTCCAACCCCTCTGCCATGGGCATGGACACCTTCCACTATCCCAGGTTACTCCAAGCCCTGTCCAACCTGGCCTTGGACATTTCCAGGGATGGGGCAGCCACAGCCTCTCTGGGAAATGGTCTGAGGTGCTCCAGGGTTGCAATCAGCCTGTTGTGTTAGCAGGCAGGCTCATAGAGTAGCTAAACAGGATTATCTCCAATGGAGCAGGGGCCCAACTGGCAGCAGGAGAAGCCACAGCAAGACACTGGGATCAGCCATCATCGTGTGTGTTTAGCCTGCAAAAGTAAAGCTAATTGCTCCTGAGTTAGGAGCAAGGAGGAGGTTTGCACACTTTCTGCAGGTAGCACAGCACAGGAGCTTCAAAAAGCTGGTTTGGCAATTAGATAAGCAGATGCAGAACTGCCATAAAAGTTCTAAGCATGTCCAAGGGCAACAGTTACTGCGAAAAAAGTATAATTTTATCATTAGGTCTAAATCTGTCCCCAGAACAAGCAGCGGTTTGTAACTTGAGTCTATGGCTGGCAAAATGTAAATTACCAATATCAGCTCCTGTAGCTAATGGCAGTTTTACCAGAGGGAGCATTGCAGGATTGGGCTCAGAACAGATTTTACAGGCGAGGGATCCCTATTCAGCACCGAGCCCTGCACAGGAGCAGGGATCTCTGCCATGTGGAGCTCATCTCTGATTCAGGGTGACATGTGTCCACTCCCAGGACGTAATGGCTAATACGCCACGCATTAAGTTAAAAATATAACAGCAAGTCTGCATAGTCTGCGTGCCATTCGGGGAGCAAAACACTCACCCGGGCATATTAAACTGAATTTCTAGGCTCGTTTTTACATCTCTTCTCCCCACGCACCCCAAAGGATCGTTAGGGACGAATGGCCTGTGCATCATCATTTTAGGAAACAAAAATGTGTTTGT
>VWYP01006771.1:67336-74836 GCA_013400435.1 Pycnonotus jocosus | reverse complement strand
TCAGTATAATATTTCTCTCTTTTTAATATTTTTTTTTCCTCCATGGGTTAAATAAGATAGTTAAATTTTTTCTCCATGGGTTAAATGGTATCACCATTAGAAATTTACTAGAGTGAAAGAAAAGCATGTTTAAAGAAAAGCATGTTTTTCTGTTTTGTTTTATTTTAATGTGTAGTTGCAGGCTGAGTATAAAGTTACAGTCTGGGAATAAGCAAATATGGGTGATTTAAAGTCTGGCTGAGTGATGTGCAGGATGAGATCCTGATTCTACTGAAATTAAGGAGGTTACATCAAAGAGCCAGAGAAGAAACAATTGATATTGAAAACAAGCAGTTGTCCCAGAATGATTTCATTCTTTTCAGTGCTTCTAGTAAAATGCAGAACTCATTTAAATGATTTTTTTTTTTTGTATTTATTCCACTTGAACTTAAATATTAGGGCCCACAAGCCAGGCTGCTCAGGATCTTGCCACAAGTCTGAAGTGTCCAGGCCCTCCTTGCTGGTGCAGAATCCCAAGTTCCCAGGTTTTGGCCTGGGAAAATCTGAGGATTTTCCTCTGAAACCCGAGGTGAGAGGAAGTGGGAGTGTGATAGTGATTTGTTTTGTTGGGAATATATCAGGTACTGTGCCGTTGGCTCCTAGTCAGTGCTTCCCACTTGCAGGAATTGCTGCTGCAGCTGAAGTTTTGCAGGGATTGAGATTTATCCTGGACATTGAATGATCTTGTCTCTGATGTGTTCATTCATGAAGGACCTTCTCATTCCCCTCAGGTAACCAAGGTGGTACTTTTGTATTAAAAAGCAGGTTATGTAATAGTTTATAACTCCTGCTCAATAGTCCACCATTCAGAAAGATGACTCTAAATCCAGGCTTACATAGCACATAATGACAAATGACAATAAATCTCATTTGAAATTCTCGAGGGATTTCAGAAAAGTTCTATCTGATTGGTTTTTTTAAGTACTAAAATCTTCAACCTACAATATTTGGGTAATTCTACTTCACTCCCACCTGTCTGTTTACTAGGAATTAGATATGCAGCAACTCTCTCTGCCATTGTGTTAGCAGTGGATTTGACTTCCTCTTGCTTGAGGGTGAGGGACAAGTTGACTCATTTGACAAGAACATACAAACCACTCAGCCACAACCACTCAGCCACCATCCCAGACTTTCTTGACCAGAACAACAACCAAAAATTGCTCTGTTGATCTAGATTTACTTAGTGTGAGTAAGATATGATTTTTTTTTCTTTATTTCTACTTTTTATACAAAATTCATGCTAGATGAATAACCTTAGGACAATCTTATTTTTATCTATGAAGTCAAGTGGCTGGGGGCTCCCTTCCCAGGTATCTCCCTCATAACTGGAAGACCCACTCAGATTCTTCAACTCAGCATGGCTGGAGGAGAATTATTCTGTTAGCAATCATTTAAGTTAGAAATTATGAACTTAAATTCTTCCAAAGAGACAGCATGAGAGCTGAGTCCTTAAAAAATAACCATGATCAGCTGTTGCAGCTCTTACCTGGGTGTGACAGCATTATACAATCTGTGTTTCAGGGCCTCCACAGCAAAAGAAAAAGTTCTCAGCAAGCTGACAGACATTATGGTGGATAAATTGCAATTTACTATCTTCCAGAAACTGCCAAGCCGATATTTCAACAGAAATTATTCTTTGCTGGAAAAGTTGTACTATTGTATAACTAGAGAGAGGCACCAACATTTTTTCTGAGGACTCTTCAAGAATGTAAGATTCTATTCCCTATAAAGTCACACACAAAAATGCATAGACCTCAGAAAAAACCATATTTTCCTTCAGTTAAGAATCTTTTCATTCTACATAAAAGCTGAAAACAATAATGAAAATAATAAAAGTATCTTTTGGACAAAAAGATAATAGACAGCGATGCACAGTTCCAGCACCTCTTTCATCTCCTCTGTCCCTCATCATCAGTCACCACAGCGAGGAAAGAGAACTATCAGACTTGGAACTGTTCTAGTCCAGTAAAAGCTTTGATTTTCTCTCCTCTGCCACAATTCTTAGGCGTGCTGCATAGGAGTTATCACTGCTGTTTGCAAACAGCCAGGAAAAGGAAAGGGGATAAAATATTCACCTCCAAAGTCAACACAGAATGAGGCTATGCATCTATATTTCTCTTTCAAGGACATCATCAAAACTCATGGAAGCAAAGCCATCCACAGCAAACCACGAGGCTGTATAGATTTTAAGGTAATAAAGCTAACATTAACTGTCAGTCTCCAAACTGCAACCATGGTAGCCCTTTTAACTAAAGAGAAAGTTATTTTTTCTTCTCTGAAGAGGCTTCTTCTTCAAAGGCCCTATTGATGGGAAGGTAGAAGGAAACCTGACATCATTTTGGATTCTTCCCAGCCTACCTTCAGGCATCTCTTTCTACTGCTTCTTTCATGGAGGCACTCAAGTCTTAGTGTGACAATTTTAAAAATACGAAGCCTCTGGGCTATTATGAATTTCTGTCCCCAGAGCAAAACACGGCACAAATCCTACAAGTGAGAAGACTCAGAGGAACTGAGTCTGTTTTCTCTTGTTTTGAGGTGGTCAGCTTGAGGCTGAAGGTGATATTGTGAAGGGGAGGGGGGGGTGAAAGCCACATCACTTTTTACAAGGGGCAACTCCTGGCTGCACTGGAATACTTCAAACAGGGAAATGAGGGAAGAGGAGCGAGGAAGAGAAAGTGAGAAAAAAGAAAGAGAGAGGTGATGGAGGATATGCTGGCAGATGTCAATGGACAGCTTGGGTGATTCTGAGGATGACATGTGTTTTCCAGACAGAACAATGGCATCCAAACTGCTAATCAGAACACAGGGTTGGCTCCGTCTCTCCGCTGTAAATCTTGCATTCTTCTGTCTTTGCTGTAGCCAGCTCTTTCAGTTGGTCAGTGGAAAAAGTGGGCTAAATTCTGCAGTTTTCTGGAGCCTTTTTGTTCCAGCCAGTGAAGTGGCTTAAAATTACTGTGAAAGTAAGAGGCAGGTAATGTAGTCAAAATGCAGGTATGAAAAAACTGGTGATTTCTCCTGTATAAAACACAAATAAGTGTTGTGAACTAGGGGCTCTGCAGCCAGATCCATTCAAGTTTTCTACTTCCCCAACATTGAGAACACAGGAGCAAATACTGATTTTGCAAAATGAAAGTGATTATTTTGTGCCTATTCATCAGAGGCACATCTAAATTGAACTAAATGGCATTAAATATAAGAGAGTCTCTCAGTACATCTCACAACTGTTCTTCCTCCATCTTCTGTTCTTTTGTCTGTTCAGTCCTGAGAAAGATTATTCTTATATTTTTAAACCAATCAGTAGGATAACTCCGAGAATAGTTCAGTTCTCTATGTTTAAAAAAGAAAAAAAAACAGAGTTTGCACAGAGAAAATGAAGTTGCACTGTTATGGACAGAATTTTCTTCTGTAGTTTGATTCCTCATAAGATAATGTGCTTGTAATTTCTTGCTGCTTAGAAGGAATGTCCCTAAATACTTAAAAATCATTGAAATCAGATCAGGGATACAGTTAAGCAGCAACAAGATCTTCTTGAACATCCTGAGCAATAGACTCATGCCAATTCCATACTGATTTCAAGCAAAAGCTGAAGGTATATTGTCTTCCTCCAGGCTATGCTTTTGCTTCTCCTGTGAACAAGCTCTGTAATCTACCAGGAGAGAGGGCTATCTTGAAGGATAAATAAATAATCAATTATTTATGTTCCTAAAAGCATTCAGCTGTGCTCTTACTGCTGTGTAACCATTTAAAAGTATGTATTCAGCAGAGAAATTCCAGTCTGGGAATCTAGTGTATGTGATTTAATCAGCACCCTCAAGATTCACAGGAAGATGAGGCTCCTCCTGGTTGTCAGCATCCAAAAACTGGCCTCTCCCTGCAGTGCAGAGGCAGCTACAAGGATAGCAGAGGCTGGCTGACCACACAACTGCCAAAATTAATGTCTCCCAGTCAAGATATATAAACTTTGATGAATCCCATTGTCGTTAGCAGGAACAAAGCAACAAACACTTCCTGAGAGGAGAAGCCAAGAGGGAGCCAAGAGCCTCACCAATGTGTAGTGTATCTCATCTGACAGAGCAACTTTGGTAGCAGCCTCAGGACTCTGGCTAAAAATAGAAATAAAAATGAAGTCATTTGCCTACACAGTACAGGAGTGCTCCTTGTTATTGGAGTTTGAAGTGGTATCACAGGCTCTTCTTCATTGGTTATCACAGTTTCCTGCTGAAGTCTGTAGTGGTTTCAACTATTTTCACTGAAGGCCTGTTCCAAAGGGTGAGCATGTAAAGGCAACTTGAGAGGTGAGACACTGACCTAAGCATCAGCTTTTAGGCTTTGGGATTAAGCAACCCTTAATCTGCATTTCAAATTGCTCTATTTCTTGCACCCTTCTAATATCACCTCTTCAGGACGGCGGAGGTCCTGTCTGTTGGCAAAATGTTGCCTCTCAGATCCTAAGCCATCTTATTTGTGGAAGTTTACATTTTAAAGGTACATTCTATTAGAGTCACCATTCCCATAGCAATTACAGTTGCCTGAGAAATTTCTAAAAATGTATTTTTATTATCAATGTACCTTCCCTGAGAACAGTGTTTATTCTAGGGGGAAAGGAGTGGGTGTACCCTGAGCTTCCTGTTGCCATTGCTTGTATCATCCTCATTTCTCTTAGGATGAGAGACACTCATCATTAGTAACAGAACAGAGGGGATGGCAATCACACACTCACACAAAGCAGGTAGGGCCTTCTCTGGTTAGGAGCTGGAGATGACAAAAGCAAAGAAATGCAGAGGGAATGTTATTACTTCATTCTTAGATTGTATCTTTTATAGTTAAGTATATAGTGTGCTTCACTGTGTTCTGAGCATTACAGGATTCTGTTATCTAAGAAAGCATAAAAAAGTACTCTCCTGTCTGTATGCAGAATTTAGCCATGTGTGAGTCTTTTTGCCCTAAACCTACACCAAGCCAGGGTACATGCTCATGGCTTGGGATTTCCAAGAACCAGTTGGGAGAAAGCACTTCCCTCTCTCCTGTTTCCAAGCCTGCTGCTCCTAAGACTCATCCTGTGGTTTCTCCTCTGGTCATCCCACTGGCTGCTCCTGAGCAGGGCTGTGTGTAGACAGGTCATAAGGAGTGTGCAATTCTTCAGCACCCAAAGAGGAGAAAGGCACATTTTTGTCCTTCCGCGGATACTTTCGTTTTCAGCTTGCTCTGCGAATTATTGCCACTTTTTAGCAGCCACCCACTTTCATGCCACATAAAGAGCAGGGAGCGATGGGGCCAGACCTTCCAGCACACCTGAGGTGACTGGGCACTCCTCAAAAGGTTAAGATGCCCTGGCTGAGGCTGTGCACAATGGGCCAGGGCAGGAGGGAACCAGCAGCTCCCATCCGGTGGCGCGACCCGCGCCGCCGCCTTTCCCATCCCTCCTTCTGCAGGGAGCCGTTTGCATAAATTCCTCTCGGAACAGGGAGAAAATTGATCCCCTACTTTTCAGCTCCCTTCTTTTACTGGTTGTCACAACCTTAACAGTACTTGACATCAATGGGAGTTACATTGTGGACTGGGGGCAGTGTTTGGCCCTTAAGCATAGTTTTTGCATGTTAATACATTAGCAACTGATGTCTTATTTGTTCAGTAACTGACAGAATAATGTACAGAGAGCACGTAAGAATGAAAAGGGGCTAGTTAGGTAATGTTGAGCAGAACATCTTCAAGACAACAGTGCAACCACTGTATTTCAAATGTCAGGCTAATTATTATCAACATTTAAATGTTAGCGTGGGCCATTTTTAATGGTGGAATTTTTTCTCAGCAGGTACCATTTAGGGGAGAAAATGTCACATGTAGTTCTGCCATTGCATTGTTCAAAAAAAAAAAAAGTACATAAAACAAGGAAAGTCTTCATAGAGACAGCAAAAAGAACATCTTGTTTGCTTAAATGTGACTGTAAAATTAATCTGTCTGATGATAACATTTGAGGTATCGTTTGTTTTAAGGAGGCATGGAGAAGGTTTGCTAGAATATAACAATTTCAACTGAAAATTACACTCACCAGAGATAAAGCAAATAGTTTTTTCTGGAGATTCATACTTGTGCAGGTCCCTGTTGTTCTGGAGGCAGTCGAAGTCTGAGCTGTGCACTCCCCGGTAACCCCTGAACCGAAAATGAAACTTGAATATGATTCAGCACAAAATGGAATGCAATGCCAATGATTCAGATGCTTCTCCTCTGGTCTGGTCCATCCCTTACCATGTAAACACAGCACTAAATGGCAAACACCACTGCAGTCCAGGGCAGAAGCTGGGAATAATCATGGGCAGGATTTGCTAGTCCAACTCTTACACAGAATTATGTGCATTAATCAAAGAATTAATCCCTGTATTGAGCTCAACATTTATTTCTGCTCTCTAGTTGGCTTTTTGCTGCACTTTAGAGTCAGATGTGAAATGAGTGCCTGTTTTGTGCTGGCCATCGTTGTGTTTTCTCTCCTGTTTGTGGAGTTGCAGGGAGGATTTCTTTGGGCTCTTTTCTGTGGACTTGAAGTAACTTGTTCCTGTGTTGTTTCTGCAGCTCCATCTCACACATAAGGTTTGGGTGAAGCTTGAAATCTCTTGTTTGACCCAGTGGAAAGAACAGAGTGGAGTTCGGATGTGTTGTGTAGGAGGGCTTTCATTTCTCGACACTGAGTACAACTTTATGCATCATGAGTGAGAAAATAGTAATCAGCTCGAAATGCATTAAGCATGCTTTGCCCAGTGACCCACATTTAAAGAAACTATTTTCAGTTATTATAATTTAAAAAAAAATCATCTTTTTGTTTTCCTGTAAAGGCAGAGCTGGGGTGCTGAGGTGTGCTTGTGCTGACAGCGGTGACAACACTTAACTTCTGAAAATGGTAAAGCAAAGATCGTGGTGATATTATATTGAATTTCACATGGTGAGACCGGGGTTTTTTTAATGCTTCCGTGTCTGATTTGACACACAGAAACAACAAACGCACTTAGTTGGTTGCCAAACTTCACAAAAGTCTGAAACAGCAAGGAAAAATCCCCTGGCATGAGCAGCGCTGAAATAGATGTAATTAGTGTGCAGAAAGATCCTCCCAGCCTTGTCTCTACCCACATGAATAATTATTGTCGCCGTCTGAAATTGTTTTACCTGACTGACGGATCCTGTCCAGGGGCTGTGGACACGGGCATCCTCGGCTAATGCAGCTCTGTAAAAGATGGCAGAGGGCTTCTGTAAGTGAAGTTGACAGCAGTTATTTATTTAGTTTAAAAGTATTTACTACTATTTGTGAGAGAGAACCCTAAAGGTTGTGAAGTATTGTTGGCCTGTGAAGGTGATGGATGTTCTGCTCCTGACCCTATATAGTGAGACATGACTTCATTGCATGTTTAGATTGTTCTGATATTTGGGACTCCTCAAGGGCTGTTCATAAATCATTTATCTCTCTCTCTCTCT
>VWYP01006771.1:37100-62100 GCA_013400435.1 Pycnonotus jocosus | reverse complement strand
TGCAAACTTTTACAAGTGTTTTCAAAATAAATACAGTATGTGGTTTTAGACAGACATATTACATTTGGTCAGATGTGCTCCAAATAGCGAGGTGCTCTCCAAAAAATAAACCAGCAAAGCCCCCACTTAGGATCCATTCAGATTAAATAAATGCTGAGCGCGTGTTTGTGGATCCTCTGCCTCATTGCACTGTCCTGCTTTTATTCTGGCTCCAACGCCCAGAGCTTTGCTCTGGATTTACAGCAGCAGCCCTGGATATTCAGAGTTTATATTTTACCAAATTAATGCTGAGAGGAAGAAAACGCTTTGAATATATGTTGTTTTTTTTGTTTGTTTGAAATTTTTTTCATTTTTTTTTTTTCCCAGCAAGACAGAAAGTGCAGGGTCACAGATTTTAGGAAGAGGGCAGGTTAAGGTAAAGAAAAGTCATGTTTGAGTGTCGCAATGCTAGAGGTTAAATTGTGCAAGAGTCAGCTAAATGAGAATTAAAATGTACATGAAAAATTGCAGCGTGCACCCCGGTGACCTGTACAAAGCGAGAAGCAGAGCAGAGCCTTCGTGAGCCTTGAATAATTTTTGGGAAGCAACTAGACACTGTAACTTCTCTTTACCACAGAAGAAAATGGCAATGAGGAAGGAAGTGCAGCAAAAAAATAAAACCAACAAAAAACCAACTTGAACATTACCACTATTATGCAAAAAAAAAAAAAAAAAGTTAAAAAAAAAAAAAAAGCTGTTAACTGTTTTCCCCTTTGCTGACTGGGTAGACATGCCCTCAGATGGAAAACTTCTGATACTTGTGACTCCTTAGTACCAGAAATCACATGAGATGATCAAGGAAGAAAATCACAAT
The DNA here is from genome assembly GCA_013400435.1 of Pycnonotus jocosus. Lineage (NCBI taxonomy): Eukaryota > Metazoa > Chordata > Aves > Passeriformes > Pycnonotidae > Pycnonotus > Pycnonotus jocosus. The sequence continues at coordinate 61,247 of VWYP01006771.1, read as the reverse complement.
GGCTATATTTATATCGAAGGCTGAACTTCTCAGAAACACTGTACCTTGATTAAAATTTCTGGGAGGCTGCAATAAAAATATCAGATGTGAGACTGGCTCAGCAGATCAATTATCATAATTGACAACATTTTATTAATACATATTGAACTCCTAAATGTTTTGGATGCAAGATAACCCCGTGAAAATGATCCTCAGAGAGGCAGAATGCCAGATCTGGGAAAAGAATCAAGGCTGGCTTGTCTGCTGTACAGTTTAAACAAATATTTTTCATCTGGTCTGCATATTCTATGCTTTTGTACAAATTTAGCATCTGTTTGTACCTGCATATTTTAACTTAAGAGCTTTCATTTTTTTTTCTCTTTTTTTTAAGCTTCAAAGCCATAAACATGTATATTTATACCACAGTATTGTATGCTGGTTGTAAAGATCTGAATTAAGTCATTCTGTGCTTTAGTTTTGATTAGAATGATACAATTAGAACCTGTTATTCTACCAACTAATTACTTGTAGAGTGTGGCATCTGAAGAATACTACAAGATTACAAATTTAGGAATGAACTGAGAATGTGCTCTGTTTATATTATTCCCCTATCTTCAGTCAAATCATTGTCATGGAAATGGATTAATACTGGGCCAGTCTCTGTCCTCATCAAAATCTTCCTCACAAAAAAAAAAAGAAAAAAAAAAGAAAAAAAAAAGAGTAATAAGAATTTTAATGCTTCATGTATCAATAACATTTTAATAGCATGCTTTGATTTTCTTGCCAGTCTATCACTTGTTTGGCCGAGCAGCATCCATCTTCCTGAATCATCATCGACTGGTGTTTGTTTCTGGGAAATTCTCTCCTTTTTTTAAATTCATTTGGTCATTGTTGAACCACTTCTGGGTGCCTCGTGCCATTTTATTTCTTGTAATTGCATCTCAATGAATGACTGAAGGAGATTTTTTCACCTAAATCTCAAACACTAAATTCTCTCACTTAAAAAAAAGGAAAGGGAGAGGTTGAGTGTTTGTGCATGTCTTCAGATAGAGAAAGGCTGGCATTTAAAAGTTGAAAAGGCGAGAAAGAAACACTCTGTATAATATTTTTTTGCCTGTGAAAACCCTTTGGAAGGCTAAATCCTATCCAGGCTGCATGTGTGAATACCTGTTGCACATGAACTAACAAATTAGCAGCAAGAAACCAAGTTTGACAGGCAGTGCCAGGCAGGCTGAAACATCCAGGAAAATAAGAGTTCTCCCCAGTGATGGAGCCCCTTTGAAAAGCTATTTTTGCTCACTCTGAACCCCCAGATTCATGGAAAGTAAACTGATCCATAAAAATCCATAATAAGTAATTTTACACGTATCGTGCTCATTTGCATGTGAATTAACCCAATTTATGGCCATAAAGGCAGACTTTGTCAGTGCATAGAAGATGCAAACAAGCAGTAAGGGCAGAGAAGAACTGCCCACGGTTGAAGATTTGTCACATCTTTGCACCACTCAATATTAATACTTGCTGTGCCTCAAAGGAGGTTAAAAAGACGGTGACAGCTCAGATCTGTGTGGTGATAAATAGAGAGGGAGATACAAGAAGTTCTTACATCTTCCTTTTGCATTTGCATTTTCTTCCAGGTAGAGATCTCACAGTGTCTGTTAACTGATTATTTCTTTTAAATAAGTAGGGGAAAAAAAAAAAAGAACAAAAAAAAAAATCCCTTTTTCTCACCCGACTGCTTATTAGAGTTGATATTGGGAAAAGCCCTTAGTTTAGTGCGAACAAATAGTTCTGTTTTCCACCGCTCGCTGTCGTGTTTAAAGTAAATAAGTTCTCGTCCCTCCAGCACTGCTGAACTCATTCACTTCCCAGAACAAAGCCATTGTGTGGAGGTCCACAACAGCCCTTTTCTCTCCTTCCCCGAGCGGGATCTTCCCCGGCACCGCAGCGTGCTCCCCAGCTTTGTGAGCCATTCACCGCCGTGCCAGTGCTAAACGTGTGCATGCTTTATTTCACAGAAGAAATGAAAGAAGATTATGACACTATGGGGCCTGAAGCCACAATTCAGACCGCTGGAAACAATGGTACAGGTAAGGCTTTGCATGGAGTGAGCATCACTTTTCTTTGGGATCACGTAGAGAATGCTGTGCATGGAGAGTGAGAGTGACAAAACAATCTATTTCTTGTTTTCAGTGGAAAAAAAAATGGAAAATACTGACATAATTCTCCTGGTTTTTAATATCTTCCCCCAACTTGATCATGAGAGTGCAGTGTCCAATTCATGCAGTGAAGAGCCTTTGCTACCCCTCCTGTGTCCCACAATATTTTAGCTCCAGCTCCTTGTAGCTGCATCCTTGGGAGATAATAGTTCTCTGCAGTGTGAGGGGATGTTTTCCCAGATAGGGTGAACCTTGGATAGTTTAAAAGAGCTGGGCCAAGATACAGCAGCCTTTTAATGAGAAGGACTGTACAAAGAACTTGATAATGAGGATGGGGTGCACCCTCCTTGGCAGCCCCAAATTTGGGTGGTGCACAGAGTGAGCTGCTTCAAAGACTGAAAACATCTTTTCAGCAAGACACACATAAACCCCTTACATAGATCTGTAGACACAGACACTTTAAATACATATTTATGAGATTATAATGTTTTTGGCTAATATTTTTTTTCCACTTTTAGCATCTCTTTCTTTCCCCTCTTCTTAGAAATCAATACATTTGGTGGCACAAGAAGTGTGACAAAGATATTTAGCAGGTATCACCTCTGAGCCATCTTTCTTTTTTCTGTAGCAGAGCGAATCAGCAAAAGGTTTCTGTTGCTATTTTCTAATCCAAATGAATTCAGGGGTTTACCATGTTCTTTTCAAAGGCTCCACTCTATCCTCAGCACAGCTGAGTGTCATATATCACCCAGTGTTCCTTCTGCATTTTGTCACAATTTGAGACGTTGCAGATAGATTTACGCAGCTAAAAGAAAGAGTTTTCTAGTATAAGTACATTTCTATGCATTCCATTATGAAATGTAGTTCATAGGTAATACTCTCCACAAATATTACTGTAAAAGGTGGTACCAAAGTCTCACAAGGATTTTATTACTCACACTTTCCTAATGTTGGTAACACCCACATAAAACCCCAGTGCTCTTATTAAGCAACACAAGAAATTTACTTTATCATTCTTGAGGGGGAAAATAATAGGAAAATAAAACCGTGTCACTGCTTTCTTCATCCATTAGATTTATTATGCATGAAAGGAGGGTGGCACCGAGGCACAGTTCATCATTACGTATGTACTTAATGATGTTGCTGTGCACAACTGGCTACATATGTATCTCAAAAGCTTATTTTATTTCCAAGAGACGGCAATAAAGTGACAAATTGTGCTTAGCCCTTGGAGAAACAGGATTTTAAAAGACATCCGATTCAGAAACAAGGCTTGATGCTTATCTGGATTACCATTACCAGAGCCTTTGAGGTCCCCTATCAGTCCGTGTGACTTCCTTTGAGCATATTTTCCTTACCATAACAGCCCTTGACTCTTTCATGCTTGCAATGTGGTCTGCTTGAAGGGGAAGGCTTCATGTCCTCTTAGTCCCTTCCCTTCCAGTAGCTCATGTCCTTGTCTTCCAGCTCATCACTGACCTCACAAAATCTCTCTGGGGGTGCCACTGAGCCCTGGCACAGCCCCTCTGCTATCCCTGAGTGGGGTCCATGGGGTGTCCTGCCTCTACTGGAATCAGTTTTCCATGGAAAAAATAAGGATTACCCCTACCCAGCTTGAGGCACTGCAAACCCATGGCTCAAGGCATGCATTGTATTGAGGTGGTCTGCATTTAAAATGTGTGTTGCTACTATCAATTCCTTCCCCAAACGTCCTGTGCAAGTCCCAGGCTCCTCTTTACTCTGGCTATGATGGGAAGCTCGCTCAAATAACCACCACAAGTTGCTCTGACAGTGTTTAATTCAAGTCTTTTGTCACTGAGGTGTTCAGAGCCTCTCTCAGTGGAGGCTGATGCCTTCTCAGGTTGGGTAGAACAGGTTTCTTTAGTTGCTGCAATCTCCATAGACTCTTAAGAGCAATGTCAGATTACTTAGGCATAACAAACACGCTGATAAATTAAATGCTTATGCCCACCTTTTCACCTTGAGTGGGAGATGCCAGGTGACTATGAGGACCTGTAGTTTCCTTTATTAGGAGTAAAAGCTCCCATTCATGCCCAAGGAGGTGCCTCAACCATTATTTGGCAATGAAAGGGAAGAAATCAGTCCCTGAGGTGTTGGAGATCCTTCCTGGATAGTTTGGAAACTGTTCAAAGTTTTCTTTTCCAGCCTCACTATCGGCTTTGGGTATTTGGCCTCATTTTTTACCTGCAGGTTATAGGGAGATCTTATATTGGTGTTCAATAAAGTGGTGAGGTGAGGCTGAGACTCAACCCAATGAAAACATGCATCCAACCACAAAGTTTCTGTATACAATATCTGTGGTACACTTATAGCACCAAATTCTCTGCAAAATGTCATTAATAGAGAAAGAAAACTAAAAGAAAAGGTCTCCATTATGAAATTATTCTGCTATTGTCAGAGAGGCCACTTCTTAGTGGTACTTAAAGAGAAATCTTGTTATCCACACATTAATCAGCTGCGTTTTTATAATGAGCCATGGAGGCTTCATAGTGAAAAAGCAGAAGAGAAAATAGGGTGAAAATTTAGGATTTTGGTCCTACTAAATGAATTTGTAAATATTTCTGAGGATTTCTGCAATATAGACTTGAAAAGGTGATGTTTAGCAGAAGAGGTTTTTAAAATGTGAATGAAGAAATTCTCACAGTTTATTTTATTCTACCTTTTATGGTTATTGCAACTGGGATGCTTGCAGAGAATACATTAACAAAATCCCTGCAAACAAACAGAAAAATTTTCCTGATTGCGATTAGTAACATCTGACAGAATTCAAGTAAAGGTCTCTTAACGTAATTTAAAGAAAGGAAAGAAAAACTTTCAGGAGGAGGAAAACAGAACCAAAACTTGGCAGGTTGGAGGACAGGCCGTTTTCAGGCTGTAATCTGTGTGTACCAATGGGGGCCTCTCACTTCCTGGCTAATGAAGGCTGTGGTTTTATTAGCTTTGTTTGTGATTAAGGGCAGCTATCACCATCTCGCAGGAAGAGTTCCCACACAAAATAACTGGTCTCCCAAGCTCCTTGGACCTCTCTCCCACTTTATCTTGAAAGGCCCTAAATGCCTCCAAAGATAGCTTTCCTTAATGTGTTTTATTTTTATGTGACACAGCCTCATCAGCTTTTGGAGCTGAAAATATTTCTGCTCTCCAGACTCCAATAATCAACTAAAAAAGAGAGACTTATTTGGTGAGGTCATCCACCATAGATTTTGATGGAATTCTTGCCTCACAGGAGGGGAAGAGCAATGTGTGTGCAGTGTCAACCCACAAGGAAGCTGGGAACGTGGCTTTGTACATGGAAAATAAATCAGGGCATGGAGGGGGGAAGCAAGTCTTCCACTCAGAAGTCAAGAGAGAAACCTAATGGTTGTCAGATGGGTCTTTTTAGTACCTCTGGGTGAGCTTCCAGCCATGTCTGAATTGTCAGTAACGTCGCTGGTGAGAAACCAGACCCACATGGAAACCTTTCACTATTTGTGTTAATCTGCAGCGTTGCAGCACTGGTTGTATTGTTTCAGTGAAGGATCTATCAGCTTTTCCACTAAATCCCCTTGTTTTTAGGGGTTTATAATGTAGACATAAACATTTGCTTTAGCTCTTGGATTGCATGCACAGACATAGAAGCTAAATAATCCCGAGAATTAGGAAGCCAAGGCCAGTAATATCACAGCAGTCCTCCACAGCCTGTTGGATCAGCCTCCAGATAGACTTGGGGGCACAAAGGAAGAACCTCATTTGGGTTTGATTTGGGGATGGAAGCTCCTAATATTAACTCAGGGCTTGCTTGGTGGCTTGAATCCTAATCCTATAAATGCAGTTGCAAACTCCAAGTACCCCTAGTTTACCTGGAGCAGAAAAGGGACACATGGAATCATCCTATGGAGCCATTCCACTTCTCCTCTCTGGAGAAAAACTCCCTCTCCTTGCTTCACAGGTAGCATTTATTGGCTCATGGCCTAGATTTGGTAAAAGTAAACTTGCTATCCTTGGATCTATTGCTAAGACAAGAGAAGGAGTGGAGCTTGGGTAGTGTTAAGCCAGAGGGTAGATGATCTTGTAACCCTTAGAAGATCTAGGCATAACAGGGGAATGAAAAGTTAGATTTACAGCATAAAAAGTAATGCCTCAGCGTTTTTGGGGGTTTTTTTCTGATAAAAACAAGAAGTCCTCCACCTACTGTGATGCTCTTGTGTGTGAGATGTACTCAGTAACCACCATTTTGTTATATTTCTCTCCCAGAACAAAATGGAGGTAAAGTACTCTACACTCACACTCCCTTTCTCTAAAAGTTGCTTTATTTTGGGGTTGAAAGAGGAAAATGGTTTCTCATACTAATAACAAATGGTAACTGGAGCTGCAGTAGGACCAAGAGGAACTCCGCAGTGGTGTAGCCATTCCCTACAAAACCATTGTGATAGGAACAGAAGTTTCCTTCCAAAGCTATGGTCCCGTGCCCTGTGCCATTTGGTCACTGTCACTAAAATACTGCAGAACAGTTGAGAAGCTGCTCAGCTCATATGAAAAATAGGGCATATTTGTCTCAGCCAGAGGATTTGATTTTATCGGCTAAAGGGATGAGGTTTACAGAGACGGATATCTACTTTTATCAATGACGCCGAGATCAGAGCTTCAAATCAGGTGCTGCAGGCTCCCAGTTGTGCCTCAGTCAGAGGTCATGTCTCATTTTCACTGCCAGCATCACTGCCTTGCATTTTCATAGGAAACTGAGGCAAAGGATTTTCCCATTTCTAAATACCAAGGAGCTGGTTAGTCTCTCATTTCCAGTGTTTATAAACCATAACTCCCTTGATTTCCAGGTGTTTACTCCATTTTGCTCCTTGGCATCTCTGACAGCAGAATTGTGCTGTTCAGTGTTTTACTTTTACATGAACTCCAGAACAGTCCATGGTGTTTCCTCATTTTCTTATTTCACCTCAGCAGAAATACATTAAAAATTTAATCAATCATAAGGTTTTCTTTTCATTTATGGTCAGTTAAAAACAAGTATCTTTAGTTCCCTGCCACCAGCTGTGTCTTTCAAGACTTGTTAATAAACAAAGAAACACAATTTAGAGGAAGAAAATCATAATCTCCTTTTTTTTTTCTTTTCCCGTATAATTATATTATTATTTGTCTGTAACATCCCAGAGTTTTAAGGTCTTTCCTGTAAGCAGTGTTCATACTTGGAGGAGAAAAGCACATTTTTTAGTAACAGGATTCTTTGTGGTTGTACATGTATTATGTTTCATGGACATTGCATGGATAATAAAAAATTGAGGTTACATTTAAAGAAAAGAAGGAAAACTCTGTATGGACTGTCAATTTTCAGCTTGGTGACCCTGTTATGGTCTAAACCATGTGGCTCTATTGCAGAAATCATGAAGCAGTAAGTTTTTAAAACAACCCATTCTCTCATTATAAGTTAATTTTTCAGGGAGGAAAGAAAAAGCAGGAAGATCTGAGCAATTTTCCTCTTGTGCCTGACAGAAAGCAGCCTGAGGCAGGCCCTGTCTCAGAAAAATTTGGTCTTTTGCTACCTGCAAGTGCCATCTCCCACACGGGCACTGTCTTGGGGTCTGTGGAATCCAGGGGTGGCTGAGCTCAATCCTGTAGGTTGAGCTGAGCTCATGCCAAAAGCTGAGGGACCCCCAGGAGCCCCATGAAGGTTGTTCAGGTTCCAGCAATGAAAGATTACCTGCATTACCCAAGCCTCATAAACTTCTCCTGCTGCCCTGTAGAGCCCCGTGTTCTTGTTAATTTAACTGCCTGCCCTTACTTCCCTCCACACTGGTGGAAAGCCCACATTAATTTTATTGGGAGCTGGAGCAAGGCCGATGAGAGCAAGGATCCAGCTGCAGCCCCAGCCTTGTAGCTCTGGTACATCTGCTCAACCTCTAACATTGCTGACCGGCCCAAGCTTTCTGGGGCGATGCACTCAACCATCTTTTCTTTTCCCCTTCTCTTATTTTAGTGAAGAACGCAAATTGCACGTCGGACTTCGAGGATTATTTTGCCAAAAGGAAACTGGAGGAAGGAGATGGGCATGCAGTCAGCATAGCAGAGTACCTGCAGCGCAGCGACACAGCCATTATTTACCCTGAAGCCCCTGAGGAACTGTCTCGCCTTGGCACTCCAGAGGCCAATGGGCAAGAAGAAAATGGTGAGGCTGTAATTCATTTTTAGCCAGTATCCTGACCTCGTGCAGCTGTTGCAATTATAAATGCACTACATGCCTGGGTGTTTACCTTAAAAATTGAAGAACAGCTGCAGCGGCATGGAATTTCATGAGCAAAGATTGGGGCTGTAATTTCAGTGTATTGTGATTTTTTAGTCAGCACATTTGTATTATTTGGTGGATGAACTGAAGAGCTGAATTTAAACAGGAGAAAGGCTGTTGCTCTGCTTGGGAGTTTGGGAAGTTTTAATAGAGTTTTAACGCAACCAAAGACAGAGTAGCCAGCCTATTGCTCTCCAATGCCTTGATAAATAATTGGAGAAGAATCAGTAGGAAAGATTCGGTCAATGGCATAAGTAACGTAATGAGCTGGGGCTGGAATGCAAATTGCCAATTGATCAGGAGAAGTCTTTCTTAGTTTTCCAGCCAGCCAGGTCTGTGGGAGGAGTGATGCCCACAATTAATTTCCTGGCGGGGCCCAGAGCGGGCCCTGCGAGTCTGCCGTGGGCGTGCGCGGGTGCCGGTGCCTCCCGCCGCTGGTTGGAAGCACCGTCCCTCCCTCCCGGGCAGCAGATTGCCGCGATTCCTCTCATACCATCCCGGGCAATCAGCCCATGAGCTGCCATTGATTTGCTGACCTTTTGGCCTGCCTCTCTTTCCTCCCCCCGCTACCCCATCCCGGGGCGCAGACCTGCCACCTGGAACTCCAGATGCCTTCGCCCAACTGCTGACCTGCCCCTACTGCGACCGGGGCTACAAGCGCCTGACGTCCCTCAAGGAGCACATCAAGTACCGCCACGAGAAGAACGAGGAGAACTTCTCGTGCCCTCTCTGTAACTACACGTTTGCCTACCGCACCCAGCTCGAGCGGCATATGGTGACACACAAGCCAGGGACAGATCAGGTGGGGGGCTGGTTTTAAGTGATTTCTTTCTGTAATAACCCCTTAGAGAAACGATATTGCTTTGATTGGCAATCATTATTAATTTTTCATGGCATTTTGAAGATGCAGATCTTTTAATGGTAATAGCTTTAATTGAGGTCTAAATGATTTTTTGATGGTCTCTTCTAATATGATTTAATAGTCTTATGTTCACGATCGAATGAGTGTGTTAATTTCTAATTTAGAAATTTTATTTGCACTTTAACTTGACTTTAGTTTCGTTTTTATGTTCCTCAAAAAGTGAATGAAACTGTAGCATTTTAATTATACATTATTAAACATCTCAGCAATTTTAATTCCATTTTTCACCTAGTTTTACTTTGCAGTGTTGCAAATAGGAGCTCCAAGACATACTAAAAGAGCCGCTAATATTTTTTCATTACTTTTTGAGTAACCTTTTCAATCACATGAAATTATGCGTATTTTGTATAATCGTTTGTTAGACATAATTACACATTTTGAGAAGAACTCTTCCGACAGTACATATAGGCTATCATTTGTGATTGTGCCACTAGAATTGGGCATTGCTCTCATTTGTACAGCCTGGCAGCATATCTGCAATAAATCAAACCCATTTTTTCCTCTGTGAGGTACGTGTAATATTATATCAGTGCCACATTTAAGGAAATGCTGGTGTCTCAAACAGGTGACTGAGCTTCCCTAGTGCTCCTAGATGGGCTGGCAATAGACCTGAGTCACAGAATTCTTTACACACCAGCAGAAAAACTGCTCCTAGCTGGAGAACTACTTCTAAAAGCTCATCTTAAGGAGGGCTGTAATGGAAACTCAAATGGCATGGTTAGAAATTGAATAAATAGATGTGTGCATTGTGTCAAATTATAAAGGCTTTATGCCGTATTTATTTTTCTTAAAAACCTGAAAATCACAATCAACTAGATTTCTCTTGGTAGGTTTTTCTCAGCAGAAGGTAAATTCAGTTAGGCAAACACACATCTTCCTAATCACGCAATTTTTGCAATTAGCATTTTTAAAAGAACTGTATCTTTTTCTTGATCTTAAATCAATATAAATGACTCCAGAGCACTTTCTCCTATTCTTTCCTTCCCATGGCTTTTCCAGTAGGCAAACATATTTTCCCATGTATGTTTTTTCCTAACCTGATCCACCGTAAGGTTCTTCCTTTTGCCTCGTATCATTAAAAACACCAGGGGAGGGAACAAAACCCGCCTGGATATTTATCCAACGTAACTGCCTGAAATTTCACATGCGAGAGCGCGCTGGTACTGGCGCATTATGAATGGTAGCTTTGGTGTTGAAAAGTCCCCTCATTTGCTCGTGGCATTTACAATTAGTAAATTAAAATGATTGTATCATATTAACAGTGGCACAACTAAAGTTTATAGTAGTCCTCAGAGGGCGATGGGGGGAGACAAAACAGCTGTTGCTGTTTGTTTATGCAACTCAGCAACATATGAGCGCGGGTCCCTCAATGGCGCGCGGCGGGCTGGGCTCTGCTTGATCTTTGAAGGTTGCTGCTGTTTGAACAAACCTCCCTGTGTCCCATGTAACACCATCTGTCTCGCCAGGAATGTGGGAAGAGGCAGCACACCCTCGCAGTTGTCATACCGTTTCGGCGCTGCCTTTTTTTTTTTTCCCCCCTCCCTTTTTTTTTTTTTTTCCGCCCTTTTTCCCCCCCCTCCCTGCTCATGCAAAAGGCTTTTGTGTCGTGGTCGCCTGCAAAAGGCTGGCCTCCTACCTTGAGCATCCAGAGTGGCTGGCTACATGATTATCAAGATAATAATTAGTTTTTAATTAATTATTTTTTTTCTCTTCAAAGTCATGAGGCTTTCCTTGCTTGTTGCAAAAAGGTCAGCTGCCTTTGATTATATCTTTACACCACTTTTAACTTTCAACTTTCCCTCGCCCCTCAGAAGAACACTGGGGGAAAACATGGCACAAAACGTAGCTCAAGTCTTTCCTGCTGCTCTGTGATTTTAAAAAACATTTCCACCAGCAGCTTATGCTGAAGATGCAGTCTCTCCTGCTTGATAATGAATTAAATCTTACACGAAATGCCACTAACGACAGTGTTTCTCTCTTTCCTCCACATGCAGTAAACAGAATTTTTAAACAAGCTGAGTCCCACATGTTCAGAATCTGCTAGGAATATTAAGAGCCACAAATCTTCTTATAAAACTGTTTCTCTCATCGTAAGATACCTTAAAGCAACACATTTCTGATGAGAGACTTAGGAAATAATTCTAAAGCAAATATCGAATGCTCGTGTGAAAGTACTTTCTCATTTGTTTCGGTTTACTGCCAACATTTTGATTTTTATTGCAACACTGATGAGACAAATAAATGTACATGCAGACCTTTTGGTCTGCTTGATGAATTCAGAGTCGCATTAATTTAATTTTTGTTTTTAAGCCTGAAATTCATGGTTTCTCTTGCATAAAATTCATGTTGGTATCTCTTTTTTTTCTTCTTTTCCTCCCAGCACCAAATGCTGACCCAAGGAGCAGGCAATCGCAAGTTCAAATGCACTGAGTGTGGCAAGGCCTTCAAATATAAACACCATCTGAAGGAACACCTGCGAATTCACAGTGGTGAGTAGCGGAGGTGCTGGTGTGCTCATTTGCATTTTGTTTAATTAGCTGAGTTTTAAAGACTGCTTAAAATTTACACAGTTCTGCTTCTGGCTTCTTGGAGCTACCAAGGTATTTCATAAGTGATATCTGAGTCATCCTCATTTATCATGCTGTTAATACCATGGTCTCGCTAAAAGATTTGGAAATAGTAAAGCTTCCTGCAAATAATATAGATTGTTTGGCAGTTTGAGTTCAGAAGTGTTCATTCATGGCTGTGCAGCAGGAACCTGAAGAGACCATTATATTTTTCAAAATAAAACGTCCCCCTGAGTGAAATGCAACTCATATTCTCACATAACAAGAAACTGCCAAGTCTCTCATATTGAATGACTTGGGCATTTTGGCTCTTCTACTTGATGCAGAATTCAGCACACAAAATGTCACCAGGCTCAGCCCAGGCACAAACTGACGTGGATGTTCTAACATCAGAACTCAGTTTCTCATACTGGTGCTCATACCTGGTGAAAATTCCATTTTGGGGGAGAAAAAAAAGAAACAAATCAAATTTGAACAGTCTTGATTTGATTTGACTGCCATCCTCACAGGGTGCTTACCTGTGACTCGCCCTGGTCAGTCTGGAGCCAATCTCACACTTTGATGGCTGTTGCCACCTGGAGACCCTGGGTCCAAACTGACCTCAAAACCTGTGGAAAGAGGAGGGTAAAGCAGTGGTGGTGTGTGGTCATGTTCATAGAATTAATATTTCCCTCACTACTAATCACTGGATACACAGGTGATCAGTTAGATACCAAACGCAATCTCTTGCAATTATAGCAGCAAGAATGATAATTAACATTTGGTTTTAATTATCATTTTAGGTGAAAAACCATATGAGTGTCCAAACTGCAAGAAACGTTTCTCCCATTCTGGCTCCTACAGTTCGCACATCAGCAGCAAGAAGTGTATTGGTTTAATTTCTGTAAATGGCAGAATGAGAAACAATATCAAGACGGGTTCTTCTCCTAATTCTGTATCTTCCTCTCCTACTAATTCAGCCATCACACAGCTGAGAAACAAGCTGGAGAATGGCAAACCACTTAGTATGTCTGAGCAAACAGGCCTACTGAAAATTAAAACAGAACCACTAGATTTCAATGAGTACAAGGTTCTTATGGCCTCACATGGGTTTAGTGCAACTAGTCCTTTTATGAATGGTGGACTTGGAGCAACCAGCCCCTTAGGAGTTCACGCGTCTGCTCAAAGTCCAATGCAGCACTTAGGTGTAGGGATGGAAGCACCGTTGCTCGGGTTTCCTGCGGTAGGCAGCAATTTAAGCGAGGTGCAGAAGGTCCTACAGATTGTGGACAACACGGTTTCCAGGCAGAAAATGGACTGCAAGGCTGAAGAGATCTCCAAGTTGAAGGTTTACCATATGAAGGATTCATGCTCTCAAGCCGAGGAACAAGGAGTTACCTCCCCCAATATTCCCCCCGTGGGTCTTCCAGTAGTAAGTCATAATGGTGCCACTAAAAGTATTATTGACTACACATTAGAGAAAGTCAATGAAGCCAAAGCTTGCCTCCAGAGCTTGACCACAGACTCAAGGAGGCAGCTCAATAACATTAAAAAAGAGAAGCTGCGAACCCTAATAGACCTGGTAACTGAAGACAAGATGATAGAGAACCACAACGTATCCACTCCATTTTCATGCCAGTTCTGTAAAGAAAGCTTTCCTGGTCCCATTCCGTTGCATCAGCATGAGCGTTACCTGTGTAAAATGAACGAAGAAATCAAGGCAGTCCTTCAGCCTCACGAGAACATGGTTCCCAACAAACCTGGAGTGTTTGATAAGCAAACCCTCTTGCTGTCATCAGTACTTTCTGAGAAAGGAATGACTAGCCCCATCAACCCATACAAGGACCACATGTCTGTACTTAAAGCATATTATGCTATGAATATGGAACCCAACTCTGATGAACTACTGAAAATTTCCATTGCTGTTGGCCTTCCTCAGGAATTCGTGAAGGAATGGTTTGAACAAAGAAAAGTCTACCAGTATTCAAGTTCCAGGTCACCATCACTGGAAAGGGCCAGTGCCAAGGTGGCGCTGGCTGCCACCAACAACACTCCCACTAAAGACTCTTTGTCAGCCAGATCTCCAATAAAGCCTGTGGACTCTATAACTTCACCATCTATAGCTGAACTCCATAACAGTGTTACTAATTGTGATACTCCTCTCAGGCTAACAAAACCTCCTCATTTTACCAATATTAAGCCAGTTGATAAATTGGACCACTCTAGGAGCAATACTCCTTCTCCTTTAAATCTTTCTTCCACATCTTCTAAAAACTCCCACAGTAGTTCTTACACTCCAAACAGTTTCTCTTCTGAGGAGCTTCAGGCTGAGCCATTGGACTTGTCTTTACCAAAACAAATGAAGGAACCCAAAAGTATTATAGCCACAAAGAACAAAACAAAATCTAATAGTGTAAATTTAGAACACAACAGTGTTTCTTCATCATCTGAAAACTCAGATGAGCCGCTGAACTTGACTTTTATCAAGAAGGAGTTTTCTAATTCAAATAACCTGGATAAAAGCACTAACCCAGTATTTGGTATGAACCCATTTAGTGCCAAACCTTTATACACAACACTTCCACCACAGAGCGCATTTCCCCCAGCCACTTTTATGCCACCAGTCCAGACCAGTATTCCTGGGCTGCGACCATACCCAGGACTAGATCAGATGAGCTTCCTACCACATATGGCCTATACCTACCCAACTGGAGCAGCTACTTTTGCCGATATGCAGCAAAGGAGAAAGTACCAGCGGAAACAAGGATTTCAGGTAAATGCTTTCAACTGTTTTCTCCTTTGAAAGGCTAGAGTTTAGTAATTTGTGACATGTTCTCTTAAGAGAAGAAAAAGCCCAAAGCTATAATCAGAATTTCCAATGAAATTAGCAGAGTTTATTTAAGTCTGAACTTGGAAAGACATGATGGAGTAGGAAAATAAACTGCAGTTAACTTAAGAGTACCTCTACTTGGATTCAAAAGCAGTACCGATCACTTTGAACAGGCATAATGACCTTTGTTCTCTTAAGAGTTCAGCCATTTCTCATTCAATTTGTATAGCATAATGATGATAATAATAATAATAATAATAGCCATAAAAATGCATCCTAGAGAGAAAAAAAAAATCATAGAGAGAAAAAAAAGGAAACTTTGTAGGGAAATTTATCTCTTCAGGGTATATCTACATTTCATCACAGAGAAAAGGAGCAGTGGGAGACCCCTCTGGAGTCACCTCCACACTCAGACACAAAGTTGTGTCCCTCTAAGCAGATGTCCATACAGCCTCATAGACACTGTAATCCATTGAAAGCCTTCAGAGCTTCCTTCTCCATATTTTGGGGGGATTGTTCACCCACCATTCCATGAGAAAGTTGTCCTCTCTTCTCACGAATGTCTGGGAGATAAGAAACATTGACCCATAGCCCCTTCCTTTGGGCCACCTACTGCTCTTCCTAGACCTTTAGTCCTCTAATCCTGCCAGTCATCTGGAACAGCTTTGAAAAAAACCCAGAGATTAAATGAAATTATTTGGAGAGGTAGCAGCCAGGGCCCTTAATTGCAGACAAAGTCTTTCCCTGGACATGTAATCTGGGTCATCACTTTTTTCATGCCCAGGTACAACCCAAATTCTTCTCTCAGGTTGTCCCAGAATCAACACAGGTGTAGCAAAGGATTTTATCCCTTGCATGCCTGCAGTGAAGACCAGCTCCACAGAAGTCTTGTACTTTTATAGCCTTTTGCAGGGTGTATTCAGATATAATGTACAGAGTTTAGTTAAATGAGATTAACTGATTATAGATTAATAATTTTTTCTTACATTTGCGCCTGTTCCCCCATGTCCTATTACCGTCCATTAGTAATTTTACTGACTAGTAAATGTTTTATAGTTTCAAATGTGAAAATCAGGTATGGTTTTACATTACAGACTGTAATCCCTCTTTGCACAATAGGAGCATAAATAGCACTGCACCTCCATAACAGCTGTTCCACTATTCCAATTTACAGTACATCTGCCCTCTTTGTAAATGTATTTAAGCTTATTTAATCTTCTCTAATATTAATTAGTGCAAACCTAGTCTAAGAAAACTGAACTGTGTGATAGCAAATGGAAATGTATGTTATCATGCAAGTTTGCACTCTCTTTGGATCGAGACAAAATAAATATCAAGAAATTTAATAATTTACTGATCCACATTCATTATTGCTTAATGCTGAAGGCTGTTTTAACATAGATAGAACATTGATAAAAAGTGTTATTAATATTCCCTATTTCAAATTACAAAATTAAATATAAAAATATAGCTTGAGGCCTTTAGTCGGGAGACATACATTTAAATGGATTGCATAATAATAACATTTGTACCTAAATATAAAATTCAATTAAAACCTTTCTACAGATACAGAATACATCCAAGTTTTGGAATTTTGAAAGGAATGGTCCCTTAGCTGTTGCTTATATTTACTTCTGTAAAATAATACAATATCTTTTGCTGGCTATGAAGAGCCTCCTCTCCACACTTTCTTGAAAGTATTTAGCGCTGATATGATAAATACTGTTGGCTTGTGCAAACTACATTACTGCAGAGTGCTCAAAGACAGAAAGTTGGTCTGAGGCATAGAAGTAGAAGTCTCCTCATTATTTCCATACTTTCCACCAGCTGTAGTTTCATTAATCAGAATTCCAAGCTGAGAGGGACCATGGAGGCATGATTTTAACTTCCCTGGGATGGTTGGCGGGCAGGATCCGTGGTGGCAGCAGCGGTTGGTGACGAGTGTTTCCCTCACAGGGAGAATTGCTTGATGGAACCCCAGACTACATGTCCGGCCTCGACGACATGACGGACTCTGACTCCTGTCTGTCCCGAAAGAAGATCAAGAAGACAGAAAGTGGCATGTACGCGTGTGACTTATGTGACAAGACATTCCAGAAGAGCAGTTCCCTGCTGCGACACAAATACGAGCACACAGGTAGGGCAGCCGCGTACGCCGAGGGCAGGGTTGAGGGTCGTGCTCTGTTCTTTACAGTCTTTTGTGAGCTCATTTGTGCAGCTGCTGAGGTTTTCAAAAAATTCTTTTGCTCTTATTTTTTTATTTTTTCTTGATGGCCGGTGCTTGGTGAAGGACAGTTGGGTGTGATGGGGTGAATGTTGTAGGTGCTGTGGCAATCCTCATCTCCCAGGTCAAGCCCTCTTGAAATGAGACAGGTCCTATCACTCAGAAACAACTGCAACTTGGTCAATGCAAAGTCTGGCATGGGAAGGAAGAGTGACAGTGTATTTCTTGTTTCTTAGACACCATCTGACCCTGCTCCATTTGATCCAATAGGAAAAGTGCCACTGATGTTAGCACTATGAGAGCTGGCTCTGGCCAAATTATCTGAAAGTCAACAGCTCAGAGGGGTTTCCTCTCGCCGTGATTTTGCCCACCAGCAGCACGAGCAGGTTGCAGTTCACTTTTTCACTTCCCAGTTAATGCCCAGGGAACGTTCCCTTCTTTCCTGAGTAGGAAGTGATTTTTGGTCTTGTTCAAGGAAGCTTGCCAGAGCTCACCACACACTGTCAGCTTAAAAAATAGTTTGGTTTGAAAAAGACCTTCCATCACACCTATGCTGGCTGTGGCTCCCCTTACAGACAGTGCTCCCTTCCCCACTGTCAGCCAGGACAGAGCTCTCTGAGGGCCACACATTGGCTCAGCATGTTTCAGTTACGGGAAAGTGGGACCGGAGCTTCCCAAATAATAGAGATATCAAGTTATGTTGGACAAAGGGAATGTGAATTATCATCTGAATTATTGTGCAGCAGGACATAAACCAAACTCCAACTTCCTAGAGTTAGAAAAAGTTTACTCAGGAGGAAACTTGCCTTAACTTTGAAAGCTGAGTCCCGCTTCAGGAAATGAAGCAAGTCACATCATCCTTCAATCTCACCACGTGAGGGTAAAAACATTATACCTCTCTATTAATACATCTTCCAGGCCCCACATAACCCTTTGGCTTTTCACAGATGAAAAATTTACAATTCAGAAGCAGACTGTGCCTTTAAAACAAAATCCTTTACTTTGTTATTTTTCCTTCTTATACTTTTCTTCCAAATTTTAAGCTAATCCCACAAAGGAAAATACAAAAGGAAGTTAAAATACACGTGGGATTAGGAAAGAAAATTAAAAGCAACATTTTGGACTGGATCAGCCAGTTCACTGGCAGAATGTGCTTCCCACTGCATTATTCAGATCAAATTGTTTATTCAGTAGAAGAAGCTTTGAAGGCTTTACGTCCCTGCACCTTTCCTCTCCTGAATGATTTTATTACAGCCATCTGCAAACATTATGGTTTACTACACTACTACTGTAAAGCTCTTATGTTAGAACTGGCCTTCATATATATCAGGATCTGGACATATGGTTGAATCCCATAAAGTTGGTAGTCCATAAGGTCGACAGACATATGGTTGAAAGGCTGAAAATTTGACAAGCTGAAATGTGTGCAATCACCTTGATTTGCAAAATAAACTGCATTTGTAATAGCAAAAATATGTTATGGTCTTGAAGTAGCATGGGAACCTACTGCCTAGAGAAATGCCACACAGCTGCAATGCAGGGACTCTTCTCCTGCTTCTTTCCTCTGTCCCTTTTGGCTTCCCAACTCCATGCCCATCAGTTTTATGGGACTCAGCCTTATGATCCAGAACATGTATAGGGTGTCAGATTTAATATGCTAGAGCTACAGCACATCATCAGGCTGGAGCCTGGCATTTAGGGACAGGAAGGATGGTCTTGTGGCAGAGGCACAGGCAGTGAGAGCGCTGCACTCTCCCCTGCCTCACCACAGACTTCCTCTATGAATTACAGCAAATTGCTTCAGCTTTCTCTCACCTTCGCCCATCTTTGAAACACAGGGAAATGATACCAGCCTGCCTCTCTGGGGGGTTGTAAATATTAATTCATGATATCCTGCGATGGAGCTCACTGGATGAAGTGGGAAATACTATTATCAGGGATATATTTGCTTTTATGGAGCCTCAGTGCATCGTGCCAGTGTTTGAGTGGTTGGGAGTTCTGACAGGCATGGCTGGGCCAGCCTCAGTACCTCCTGCACAGCTTTCAGGAGGCACACTGCACTGGCACCCTGGCTAATGGCTCAGGTGCATCTGAAGTGAATTTCAAATTAATTTGATAGTTTCAGGCAGAGCTTGGTAATTACATTAATAACACAGGTGTGAAACTGCAGTCTGTGTTCAGTGGAAGGAACCGAATTGAAAGTAACACTCTGCCTTTGGGGTCATTGTAGGAGCAGGCCCAGGTTTTTCAACCAACTTTTTGGAACCTAAAAAAGAGAAAAAGGCCTTTTTTTCTGAGGGTGTTGCTGTTTTCTGAGCAATTGATCATGACCTGTTTTAGCTTCATTAAAAACATGTTTCAGGAGGAATTGGAAAGCTTCCTGTCTTTCCTGGAGAAGCACAAAATAATGGAGGTTGTTTATAAGAATCTCCTTTTTTCTGTGTATAAAGAATATATGTGTTTTATTAGAACTTTGGGACAATCAGATTCTTATTTGTAGCCTCTTCTCAAGATCTTATTGCAGCCAATGATAGAACAAAGGTTAAAAGAGTCAGACAGAGGCCCCTAAAAATTTATCACAAATAAATCATTTGAAGCAAATCATTGACAGATAAAACTACATAACCTGTCTGAATCATTGTTTATTGTGAATCAAGTGTTGTAAAGGAGAAAACAGGAATGTTTAGGTGTTGCAGTGGAGGTGAGTTTCTGTGCCAGGGCAAAAAGAATGGGATTTAGCCAGTTCTTTTTGTCAACCCAAAAACTTCTGGTAGGACCGTGTGGCCAGTTGCTGGACAAAGAGCTCTTTGATTACCTCTGTACATCATGCCTGCCACAGCTGGACCACAGCAGAAAAAAGGGCCACAAATTTCACAATCCATAGTTGCTAATTTGTGCAGTATTGGTGGTATTCTGTAATAGCTTTCAGCTTCATGGGGAGAAGGAAAAATTACTGTGTTACTGCAATGAGTGAATTGCGTTGGTTCTGGCCCGTCTGAAATTTAGTGCAGAGGCCAGCGTTTGTTGCAGAACCAAATTCTGACAATTTAATTTTGGGATGCCATTGAATTTTGAGAGAAGTCATGTGTCCCTCTCAGAGTATGAGCTTCACAAGCTCCTGTTTCCTTAAAGCCAGGGGATGCAGAGTATGGCAGGTAGCATGGACATTCAATGCTCACATGATTTTCCCGTGGAGCCTTACGGACTCATCCTAATTTGGATAGGCTGAAATTAGTTGAGCCAATATGGGATGTGTCTAATCTCAGATTTTTCCAAGCTGCTTAGCACACAAGGTTCAAGACACTTTCCTTATGAAAGGTGAAGAAGGTGGTTGCCTTCATGGCAAAGCATCGATGCTTTGGCGAGCACAACAATTTCTTTGTGCTACTGATAAGGAGGGAAACCAGGAGTGGATGAGCAAACAGAATGGAGCACCTAGAAATACAGAAATATCCTGGCTCCTGGTCCAGTGATGGAGGAGTAAGGTGAAGGTTAATGTTTGTTCTGCCCTAGTCAACACCCGTGTCTGCCACACACCAGCTTTGTTGGAGCTTCGCAGGGGAACTCTCAGCGTGCCTGCTCCGCAACAAAAGCTGGAAACAGTTTTTCAGAATCCTACCTAGAAATTTAAAATCCTTTCATTGTTGTTCTATATTACATCATATTCTATTTTATTACTTGTGCGGGCCTCATAGCTGTGCTAGGGCTTTTATCCTTTCCTTTTCCACTGTATATTTTATTAAGACCTCTTTTTTATTTTTGTAGCTTTCATGCTGATGCAAGCACTGGTTTTATTTCCAGATTGATTCTGTAAACTAAATATTGTTCTTGAGCCTGGTAGCAAATCAGCTCTCTCTGGCTAGTATTTTGAATTCCCAGCTTGGGAGTTTTCTTTATTTAGAGCTTGATTCATAAAAAATTTACATGCTATTTAAAGGTTATTTTTTCTTGCTTTACTCTGATACAAGTTTAGAATTCCCCATTTTACACTCAAATAAAGGGGAGAAAAAAAGGATATATTCTATGTTTGTGTCTGCAGACTAGGTCTCCTGTTGAAAAAGGAACAGGTGCAGCTTGGGCAATTATATATAAATTGCATTTATCTTGCACCTTTGACCGCTTTGCTATGCTCTGGCCACTAATCCATCTCCATTGGGACTACATCTAACATCCAAACCCCCGAGCAGCTTCAAAAGAGCTGCCTTTAAAAAAAATAAAAACAAACTGTCACAAAAATGTTTCTTTCTTTCCTCCGAAGAGTGGGATTTCTATTTGGCCCCCTCCCATGGAAAAGAGACCCACTTGCCTTAGGCAAAGGATGGGTGATATTTAGTCTGGGACCAGTGACAGCTTGTGATCTGATATCTTGTGACTTTTATACCACTGCAAATGGGAAATGCACAGCTTTTCAGTCAAAGACTTTTAGCCCAGGAAGATTGAGAGATACTCACTATCAGAGATGTTTTTGTTGTTGTCTTGTTTTAACAGAAATGTGATTTTAGAGACTTTGCAAACAGATTAGTTATAATTTCCCCTCTGTAGATTGAGCGTGGGCCCCCATGGGAACCTGTGTTTCACAATGAAGAAAAAAAAGCCCCAAACATTTCCTCTAGATATCTGAGAGAGATTTATCATGTAATTTTGTTGCAAAATGCGGCATCTACATCTCTCATCCATCTGACGAAACACAAATGTTTCATGAGCCCTTCTGTGAGCTTCCTTGGGTCCGTCCATCTCTCCGAGTTCCATCCCCCATGGGTGACACAGGGGATCTTGGATGGGATTGGATACAACCTGTGGGGTGTACCTGTGGGGTCAGATCTGCTTCCTTTTGACTCATCTCTAGTTCCAATGATATTATGAATGTTGTGACACTGCATGACAGTGCTCTAGGACAAGGTGATGGCTTCAAAATGAACAAGAATGGGTTAAGATATCAGGATTTTAGATGCTAGGGAGATATTATTAGATATTAAGAAGAAAGTCTTCACTGTGAGGGCAGTGAGCCTCTAGCCAGGTTGGATGGGGCTTGGAGTAACCTGGGCTAGTGGAAGGTGTCCCTTCCCATGGCAGGGGGTGAAATGAGTTTTAAGGGTCCTTCCAACCCAAACCAGCTGGGGATCCTATGGTTTCCTATAGTTGTAGGTCCTCCTCATCCACCTAGAATTGCAGACTTATCCCCATCCCCAGTGTAAAATACCTTAGCCCAGTTTTATTTTATGACCTACTAACACATTGTAGGGATTAAACACTCATTTTAAAGGGCTGAAACACTGGGTTTTGCACATGAGGGGGAAGAAAATAATTCTGCAAATGTCCAGAAACCTGATACATTTAAAAACATATTTCAATTAGTGTTGTAACAGCTGCACACTGAGCACTGCTAAGGTATGTTGTGTGGTGTCTGAACAAAGAACTTTGCCCAAGCTGTCAGGTTCCCTCAGATCAAAACTGAGGCCTTGATATGGATGTGGTAGACTAAATAGCTCTAGCATTTCCTTTTCGGTACTAACATAAATTAATATGAAAATATAAAGTATTTTAATCTATTCATTTCTAAATTAATTCATAAAATATGGATGATTCCCTGCCAGGCTACATCTGTGTGTGGCACGAATGCCACGTTCAAGGGATGAGCAAAGCAGGCAAAGACTGAGGGATGAGCACATCACCCAGCCTTTGGAAGGGTGGGTGGAAGCAAGTCTGGATGAGAGCAGTGGAGGTGGTTGACTTCTGTTTGAGGAAAGGAATCCAGTTTTGGGAGCTGGATGGAGCACAACTGTGGGGAGAGAATCATAGATAGAATGGTTTGGGTTGAAAGGGACCACTAAAAGTCATCTAGACACTGCAATGACCAGGGAAAACTTCAGCTGGACCAGGTTGCTCAGGGCCACATCCAATCTGACCTCAAATGTTTCCCAGGACACACAGAGAAGGGTGTAGTGGGCATCAGATGCAGTGTGCCTTAAAAAAAATCAGGGAATTCGAAGTAATGGAGAAGTGATGGTGGAGAAGTGGAACAAGACAAGGGTCGGGCTTGTTGACTTTAGGGAAAAGCAAGCCAGAGGGAGGGACTGAGATAATGTGGGCAGTTCTGTGAGGAGGACGCAAAAAAGGTGCTGAGGAAAAGGAGAAAGTCTGCAAGGAGCAGAAAAGAAAAGAAATTAGCAATTATTGAGGTATTAGTGAGGGGACACCAATGTGTTGCTCTGAGGGTAATCAGCAGGACAACTGGGTCAGGGCAGAGGTTGATCCTGTTGGGTGTTGGTGGCACTGGGAAATCTCCCAGCTCACCCTGAGGGTTTTCCATTGGCAGTGCTGGGGTTTGAGAGCGCTTAGGCTGAGAGTGCTTTGGGATTTTAAGCTAATTCGAGTAAGTGACTTGATCGTGCTTAAATCTCCTGAGCTAAGACTCTGGGATTTCCCCTTCATGGCTAAACTTGTGCCCTGAATCGCAGGTAGCTGACTCCAGCTCTGGATTTGGTGCACCCCTAGGTCAAGGCTGGAGGTTCAAAGCCAAAATACATTTATAGCTCAATGCCCAGAGTTTTCTCTGAGTTTGACTTTTAACCAACAGGTTGGCAGAAATGTAGATTTAGGAAGCAGTTCACGCAAGTAATACTGCTATAATTCAATATATCAAGTTTGAATTTTCAATTTTACTATAAAGAGAAATAAAGGAAAAAAAAGAAACCTTGTATGTGTGCAAACCTAGGAAACTTTCTTATAAAGAAATGCAGTCTGAGCCCTAATTTCCAGGCATCTACTAGTTTCCCTGTCACTTGGGTTACTTTAGCTGTGGTTTCTCCTGTATTTTCCTTGCTGCCAGATCTCCCCTCCATTTCATAACACAATTTTGGCTTCCTTGAGGATTCGTTAATCACACCTTATTAAATGTGAACTTTCACAGTGGGACTTGAAGGTAGTTGTGAGTAGATAGAAAAAAAAAATAGCATACTCCTTGGTATTCATTCTTAACAACTTTGCTATGAAAGTGGAGTTTTTTTCTAAGCCTGACTTTCTCTGCTCTCATGTCCCAGGGAAAAAAATCAGATCAGGTTCATAAAGGAGCAGCTTGAGTTTTTCTGGAAGCTGAGATCCTTCAGTGTTCTGAAAGCATTTATATTTTTTCCTGCTGGATTTCCTTCCATGCTGGTGTTTCCTAGCCCTTTGCTCTTGGCCAGCAGTCCACCAT
>VWYP01006771.1:2100-32100 GCA_013400435.1 Pycnonotus jocosus | reverse complement strand
ATTCTGCTTCTTAAATCTAATTGCCAAGTGAAGAGTAACAGAAGAGAAGAAGCAGATTACCTTATCAAATTTGCAGCTCTTGAATATACAGTGCTATAATATAGTGTCTACCCACATCATTTTTCTACTTCAGCATCAAAGAGGCAAAGCATTATTTTACTATTGAATTTGCTCAAACTTTAAATTAGGATATTTAAAGTTAGCAGGAAGTTGTGTTTGTAAGTATTGTCTCAATGTATAAAATCATAGAGTATTTACCAGAGCTTCTATCCAAAGACCCAGCCCTGCTTTGTCCTTCATATAGGGTGGGTTCTGATATCCATTGTACCCTTGTACCCCATAAACAAGGCTTCTCAGGTCTGCTAGAGTTGTTTCAGTACAACTGATGGAAGAATAAATTATATACAGATGACCCTATTCTTGGCTAGGCTGAATCCTAATCATTCATTCTTGTGCAAAGCAGACACAAAGAGCATATTAAATGCTACCAAATCATGCTATTCCTCTTAAATTCAGCAGCTATGGAACACGAGATTCATGTTTGCATTTACTTTTATCCAGATGTTAACATACAGCTCAAGGCAGAGAACACCCAGAAACTCGAACAAAGGTGTACAGCAGTTTGGGAAGGTAAATCAGAGCCTGCTTTACTTCAAACAGTTTGGAATTATCATAATAAATGAGCCGTGCACTCTGGATATTTACCACGGGGGCTGGCTGCTGTGTTGCCCCACTGTTAACACTATGACAGCTCTGAGTTACCCACATTCCATTAGCTCAGATCCATCACATCTCCGTGCTGGAATGTGGCTCTTCTGCCACTGGGCCAAATGCTGCTCTCTGTAACTCATTAACTCAGGCTTTAGTGCAGTGCAAATGCAAGCAGCAGGACACACTGGTTTGCTTTTCTCTGGCTTTGCATGGCTGAGCTCTGGTTCTGCTTTATCACACAGGGAAATTCAGAGCAACCTCCCAGGTTTCACTGACTTCCAACAGGAAAGGGCACACAGTGCTTTCTGTGGGTGTCCATGCTCTACATTACATGGTACCTAGGTTTCTGTGGGTCTTTGCTATCCTACCAACACTATATAGGGCTAGGCGTTATCAAAAGTCACTAATTTTTGTTGTTCTGGCTTCAAGAAGAGGAGGAGAACAGACTCCTGTTGAATTCCTCCAGTGGTAAGTATTCATCAGCCATCTCCTGGTCCTGAGCTCAGCTTTGAGTTCTCTTGAGTTTCCATATACATAAGGAAGACAGTATCTCCCAAGCTGTCCTGGAGAATGACTTTCTCTAATCCACTGAAAGCCCAGCTACTCTCAATTGAGAGGATCTGTATCACATCTACCCTTAGCATCTGCATGAAACACAGTTCAGCAGAACATAAGCCTTGAGCACAGAGTGTAGGAAACACAGTTATTATGAAGCCCTATTTGTAGGTATTTAGGACTGAAAGAGAAGCCAGAGTTAGGATGAGGAAATAGACTGATTTTTTTTTTTCTTAAATGCATTTGATGAATTGGTGTAAAAGCAGGTCCTCATAAAATCATAGGATGTCTTGGGTTGGAAGAGACCTTAAAGATTGTCTTGATTCAACACCCCTCCCACTCACAGGAAGGGATGTCACCCACTAGACCAGGTCTTATCTATATAAATATAACCCTTTTTTTTGTCTTCTGTTTTGGGAGGAAGTATCTCAGTATGTAGGTACATCTAGCAATTTCAATCCTGTGTTGGACTTTGGCTCTACACTCAAAACCTGAGCATTCACAACTTTTGGTGAAGTGTCTCAGGTTTTGATGCAGGAGAGTTTGAAGGTAAGATGCCATTCTTGGGTCAGATGTGCTTTTTCCAACATTCTTACAAAAGAATGCAAAAAATTACACCTAAGCTCAACTCGAGCACATGAGTAACACCAGGGGATTACTCAATGTCTGATTTCAAGACTTTGAATCACTGAGGCTTTAATTACCACAATAGCAACTGCAAAATGTCACAGCCCCAACCACTGCTGTGTCCACACAATGCCACTCTTTTCTCTCCCCTGTTAAGAATAGATTTGCTCATTCATACTGCAAACAAAGAAACATCTTTGGGCTGCAATCCACAAACAGCGAAGTCATTAAACAACTGACTCCAGTCCACATGAGCAATGCTACTTGCCTGAACAGTAAAAGCAAAACCAGAGCCTTGGTGAGCAACCCACCATGATCTCAGGGTGACAGCACTGCAGTTGATGGTTTGTGAGTTCAAGACACAAATGAAGACGTTAATGCGTAGGTGTCCAGACAAATGGCTCTGTGGATATTAACTCATAATAAAAATCGTTGAATATTTTTACCCAACAAACTACTCAGCAAATATTATTGAAGCACACGGTGAAAAAGTCTCCTTTTCTACCAGCTCTGAATGAGACATGAGCCTTTAGATGTTTAGTTGACAAAGAATGCAGGTATAAGAATTTGCAAATCCTGTACAGTGCATGTGGAGTCCACTGGCTCTAGACATCCATCCACAATCTGGAGCTGTGCAGCCTGAAATAAACACAGCTGTGTTTATCTGAATGTGTGATCCCATGTACATGGGAGAAAGTTCAAATAAATGCACTCTGTGCGACAATGCTGTAAATGCAGCAACTGCATTTGTCAGATGTGTGATGATGCAATCCCTTAAATAAACAGAACGAGCTGTTTGTTTGAATTCTGAGCTGCAGAGACATAAAAATATATGTACATTAATCTAAGCCAATAAAATGAAATCCAAACCAGCTATAAGATCTTAACTGAACCGTAGCTGAAAATTCTCTCCTTGTCCTTATACCTAGAATAAAGTTCTGTGTGTTGGCATTAAGTGTATGGTGTAATTTTTAGACAGTAAGAGATCAAGGGAATAGATAACAATCAGTTTTGGGTTGAGTGGACCAGTCCTGTTTTTCCTAAGAGAGCGCATTTTCTGAGACCAACTCTAGAAATTCACAGAATCTTAGAGTGGGATGGGTTGGAAGTGACCTTAAAGAACATCTCCTTTCAGCCATCTTCTGCTAGACCAGTTGACTCCAAGCCCTGTCCAACCTGGCCTACAACACTTCCAGGGATGGGCCATCCACAACTTCTCTGGACAGCCCCTAGGAGTACATTACCACTCTCTTAGTAAAGAATGTCTTCCTAAGAAAAAGAAATGGTGGGATATCCCTGGTTTTTGATCTTATCAACCAAAGTGATAACTCTATTTTACAGCTAAAATATCTTTATTTGAGATATGCGGCCTGCTAAATTCTCAAAAGAACCAATAATCTGAGGAATAAATTCCTGGTGAGCTGAAGAACATGTGAAGGAAAAAGAAAAGCTGAATGAATGTAGATGCTATCAAAGCTGTTGTTTTACTCAGAGTTAACATTGGCTCAGTGTTTCACTATAAACTCATTCAGAACAGCAAGTTACTGGAAAAAATCCTCCACTTGAGAAATATGCAATAGTTACTGATGAGTCAGAAGTTGGAAGTAGTGACACCACCACACACTATTAAAAAGTCCTACTTTCCAATACTGTCTGACTGCTCTGCAACCCAAAATAACATCACAGCAGAAGCACTGTAAAGCTTTTTTTCATTTGTCTTAAGCACATTCCCTTGGAAAACACGAGCTGTGCAAATGGTCTTAAGAATGGTTACTGTGGAATTAGACCATCAAATTTCTTGACTTATGTGCTTTAAAATCTTGCCCAAAAGATGGCACTAACATTGTTTTTAGTAACATATATTGGATATAGATTTAATTCTTCCCCCATGTAAAAAGCATCTTGAAATTGGTCACAAATATATGTTGGAAGAACGTGCTTAATGTGCACTACTATGCCAGCTGACAATTGCTGTATAAGAATTAAGCTTCCCTCATGTTAGAATCATCAGACACTGCACAGAAACTATTGCTGGACCAGCAGATGTGTCTGTCAAACCACAGAAACCCTGAGCTATGAGACCTTCATCCCAACCAGGACTATTTAAATCTATGTAATCTGCCATACAATATACCAGAAGGGTATCATACATTTAAATCATGCACTATTAAATGTCTTGAAAAGTATGCTAAGACTAGATCAACTTCATTGAACAATTTATATCTGATTTAAAATATTCAAAGAAGTATTACAGTGTTGAATTTTATTATCAGTAATTTATTTCAGGGTTTAAAATATTTAAATTGCACACCTTATAAGGGATGGCAAATAACTTGGGTGTCTCCTGAAGCATCAGAAGCACCTATTTACTTTCAGAGTTTATATTAATATGGTTATTTTGAGGATGTGCAGAGACCATATTTCTTCTTTCCACTAACCAGACCATGTCAATGAGCTTGAAGAAGATGGGCCCCAAAAGAGCCAAAAATTTGCAGTTGATCTGGTAAGAACAGAGCATTTGACAAGCAGAAGGCTCAAGTGGGGCTACTATAATTTACAGCAGCACTGGGGAGAAAAACCCTGCTGGCTTCAGTGTTGCTCCCACCGAATCCAGCAGAATAAAGATGTGTCCCGGCCTTCAGTGTTGTGAGCTTCTTCTGAACATCTGGTGGTTTTTATTTCCATGTCATGCTCCTTCTGTAACAGCAGAACTCATATGAAAACCCTAGGCACGTGTTAAGACACTGTGATAAAGCCGAACACCAGATAAAACCAGGGCAAGTGACACATGAAAGAAAATAAGGGGACAAATGGGTCAGTGTGAGAGGTATGACCAAATTAGTGTCAGCTCTTCTGCAAGCACCAGTAAAGGATAGATTGGAATCACAGAATCACCAGGCTGGAAGAGACCTTTAAGATCATCGTGTCCAACCCATTGAGGAGCAGGAAGGAGAAAGTTTGAAGAGAGCTTGGTAACTGATTATAAAAGGCAACAGAGGAATGAAAATGAAAGGTAAAGAAGGACAATGCTATGGTAGGTCTTGAGTGAGAAGTGCAGCAGATTATGCTCGATGCAACAAACACAAGGGATGACAGGAGGCAGCAGGGTTGAGACTGTGATAGAAAGTGGTAGGAGAGGAGGTGGATGGAGAGTGATGGGGTGGGATGGGAATGCCACCCTGGCAGAGAAGCCAAAGGCAGATGGAGCAGTGCAGGAATCGGGGTGCAAGGCCTGGAGGCACAGCAGGGAAATGGGATGGAGAGATGTCAGAGAAGAAATCACCCAGATTGATGCAATGATAACAGTGAGGAAGACCCTCTGGGTTTCTCTTTGTGGGAGCCATGTGGCAGGTCCAGTCTGGGGATTGTGCATTTGCTTACATTGAATTTAACCCCAAAATGAGTTAGAGAATGAACATGAATTATGGTGACATGAGGTATACAGAGCTTTTCACCTGAAAAAGATGTAGCACAAGTGAGGAGGGTGAGGAATTGCAGGAGCTGCCCCAAAGCACATTTAATACTTAACACCACTTCCTTATGAAGTCAAAGTAATTTATGTCCCCAGCCTGCTGCTCTTCTGCTAGCAAACCCTTCCTGAAATCAGCTAGTTAAAGAAAGGCAAAGAAAAAAGAAGGTGAGCTTCCTGGGGAGGGAAGACCTCACCGCTGGCTTTTACTTTTTGTTTCAGTTTGCCAGAGACAGAATCAGGTTTCCTTTCAGGCTTGCATTTTTGTTGTTGTATCTGGAGCAAGCCAGCTTTTATCTCTTCCACCTCTAAACTTTATTTTTCTTTGGGAGAGGAGTTAGTCAGCAACAAAAGAGAAGTGAGGCCCAATGACTGCCCCACAAAATAGCAACAGAGGCATCACAATGAAATCAGGGAATTTACAAAGGGGAAAAATTAGATAAAGCAGCCAAGACTGCCAACCACAGGTGGGTTTCTCTCATATTAATATAAAACCTCTCAGTTAGGAGGAATGAGAAAAGCATGGTACCAATTATTGTAAGCTGCCATTGTCATTCCCACCGAGGCTCTGTTCAGTCCACCAGAAAAATCTCACACCGTGTTCGAAGGGCCTGAAAATCCCCAAACCATTGCTGGGAAACTCCCCACAATATCCCTGCACACAGAATTTTGGTGTTTTTTTTTTTTTTTTTTTTCTTTTGTTCTGCAACACATCTGATCATCTAAATAGAACCCGTTGCCTTTTGCATAAAAGTAGAGGTACTCGTGGTTACAGCCCCAGCGAGCCGTCCTGCAGGAACACACCTGGGGGAAAAACACCTCCTACAATAGGGTGCTGGACCATAACAGGACTGGGCTGCCCCTTCCACCCCCCCTCTTAATGAATTTTTCAAAAACCAAAGGGAACTGCCATCCTAACAACAGGAACTGGACAATTTGCAGTAGGTGCTACGCATGGTAGTGCTAGTAGCAGCAGGAGTGCCATGAATATGGAAGTGAGGAGCTAACAGGAGGAAGAGACATTTGGAGAGAAGTATCTCGCTCAGCTTCTCATAACAAAAACTAGTTTTAAAATCTTCAGCAGCGAAGCAAATGGGTAGGGTGTCACCAGTTCAGCTGAAAACTCACTTGCACCTTATGGTCACCATCTGTGGTGTGGAACGTTTTCAACCTTGACAAAGCAGATTTGTCCGAGGATATTTCCGCTCTTTGAAATAAGAGAATTAGCTGTGGTAAAACCAGAACCCGTGTTGGCACATCTACACTCAGGCAATCTCTGGAAGGAGGGGAAAAAAAAAAAAAGTATATCATTGCAACAAGCGTCTGGTTGCCAACCTGTAAAAAATAACACCCTGCCGCCCCCGGCCAGCTCCAGCTGTGTCAGTGCTCAGCAACACCAAAGGCCACGGGCTTTTCCTCCTCCTCTTTAAAATATGAAGTGCCTTTTTAAAAGCCCATGAGAAGAAAGGCACATGCAGCAGGTGGTCACATCTGTGCCCACCTCCCTCCATCCTGAACAATTTGTTCCTGGGCGCTCCTGAGGAGGAAAAGGATGGAAACTCTGGGTGTGAAAGGAGGATGAGGGTGGGTGGAAGAGGTTAAGGGCAGGCAATCCTCTCCCATCTCGAGGAGAAAGGGAAGATCTTGAAGCCCATGAGCTGTTTGCCCTGTTTCTCGCTTTATCTCAGCATAACCCCTGTGGGAGAATTCCCCCAGAGCCCAACTCGCTGACAAGCACAAAAATCAACATATGTCTGAGATATGTATGCACAGGCATGCTCTCTATCACTGCTGAGATGGAAGCAACCACAGAAATATAAAACATAGATGGTTTCCTTTTGATTTGCCCTTCATTTGAGAATTCTCCATTGGCTGTAATTGCACTCATAATGCTGCCGCAGTTGTGTATTTTTCAAAGAACTGAGTCAATAATCCAAATGATGGCTCCAGCTTCGGACAGACTCTTTCCTTTCAACTCATTTAACATTTTAATAATTCCCTAAGTGTTGTAAGGTTTCTGTGTTGCGCTGGAGAGGAGCACTGCAGACCCAATGGCTCCTCTCTGCTTCTGCTGGGATTTTCCACAGTGACCCTGGACAAAGCATTTAATGACCCCAGCCTGTAAAACGGGGATCAACTGACTTCCTTATCTTCAAGGTATATTGTGAGGATAAATTTGTGCATACAACTGCAGATCATTATTTTTGGGGGGCAGAAAATATTTGCCCAAATGGATAAGTCCAGAAGTGCATCTTGAAGAGATAACAATGCTCTCCTTCCCCCAGCCACCACCCTCAATGCCACAGATACTTTAAAGTTTTGATTTTTGGGGATGCACAGGGCCAATTGCTACCAGAGTTAACCACAAAAAGTTTAATCTGTTTTACCCAGCTTCAACAATTTGTACCCCCCACCCCAATCCTGGAATTTTACTTCTTGCCCCGAATTTTCCCCTTCCTCTCCAGGAAGTGCTGGAATCCCAGCGAGCTACACTTCAGCAGAGACGAGTAGCACTGTCGGGCTAATTAGAATTCAATTAACACAGTCATATTTTACCACTTCACTCTCGGTTCTGGTGGGCAATGTCACACGCTCCGGTGACACAGGAAGTGCCGCGATGCAAATTAAACCTCGTTTGCTACTGGCAACCAGTAGAGACACAGGACGGGGCTTGTCTGCCTCCAGAAACCACAAGAAAGGGCTCAGCTCTCACCATCAAGAGCTTCATATGTAACTCTGGCCTTTAAAATGTGCTACAATGACTCAGAATGAGGAACAAGAGAAAATCTGCCGAAGAA
The DNA here is from genome assembly GCA_013400435.1 of Pycnonotus jocosus. Lineage (NCBI taxonomy): Eukaryota > Metazoa > Chordata > Aves > Passeriformes > Pycnonotidae > Pycnonotus > Pycnonotus jocosus. The sequence continues at coordinate 23,940 of VWYP01006771.1, read as the reverse complement.
GCAGTTTGTCACGATGCGGGATTCGTTTCTTCAACAGCTATAACCTCAGTTTCCTGATTCAGCAACTTTGATGCCAATAAATTAAAGAAATAAAGTGAAATGGCACCGTGTTTGCATGGGATGGAGATAAAACTGGATCCAAAATGAAAATCACTCTGGTGGTCAAGAAAATACATTGCAGTGTGCCTGGACTCAAGATTGGAGCCAGCAGTGAAGTTAGGGGAACCCTTGTGTGATCATTAAGTTTATCAAAGCCTCAGCGAGAATCAAACATGGGTGAAGTATTGGACTGATTGAAGTCAGGGTGATACTTCCAGCCTCTCACCACACTTTTCTAAAGAGCCCAAAGCCCAGTGCTGGGGCTGAAAAGCAAAATCAAAATAGAACGGATAAATAATAAATTAAATAACACAAGTTAAAGCCTCCTGGAAATGAAAACTGATTAGCCAGATTTCACAGAGGGTTTCAATTAAGTCTGTTTCTCATTTTTGTTTATCTATATTTAATACTGATAAATAATGTTATTTCATTACAAGTCTCTGACGGGTGTTTCTAGCCGTTCTTAAAGGGATAGTTAGGCTTTAAAAAACCCCTCCATCACCTATGGAATCTGGGTTAGCGAAATGGAAAAAGAACACTTCTTTTTCTCCACTAATGATGTTTGCATGTTTTCTTGCACTCTGTGTCTCCTATGACTTTCCAGATGCTAGAAATGGAGCTCTACCAAGACTTCCCATCTTCTTCCTGTGTTGAAAACCTGGAATATTGGCTACATCCGTGCTTAAATGCATTTATTCACCCTTGAAGATAGGAGAGGAAGGAACAATTCAAGAGCTTCCCATCTCACACAGTCCGTGGGCCCCTGAGAGCTGAGGATGGGGAAGGAGGGGCTCAGCCCTGGCATGTGTTTTCCCTCCAGATTTACGCTTACACCTGACACCATCAAATCCTTCTGTTCACAGAGAAAGGATGGTAAGATTAAAAAGCCACTTCCAATATCATTTAGGAAACAGTGACCACTGGCAAGCCTTTAGCTACTCCATAATGACCCTGACCCTACACATCCCTGGTTTCAACTGCTGGAGGTCAATGCCTTGTTCTGGGCAGGTGGAAACCTCCCCTGCACACCTGTTCTTTAGTTAAAAATGGTTCAGATGAACAGGGGCAGGCTGTTAATGGGCATTTTTTTTACAATGAAGGCACTAAAACACTGTTACAAATTGTCTGATGTTTGCATTGCCTGAAAAACACAAAGATGTGCTCTAAACCTGATCTTCACAGACTCTGTCTGCTTTGTTTGCAACCACAGCCTCTACAGGACTTTTTAACTCCTCCATCACCACCTTGGGTGTTCCCCAGTGCTCTGACTGGCATTGCCATGGAGAGGAGGATGCTTTCCCTCCCCTGGTGCTGCAGGAGCTGTTATGAAGCACGCAAATGCTACGCCGTGTTTCTTCACATCTCAACCGGGGTTTCTGAGCTCTTGCCATGCACAAATGTGGCAAATTCACTGCTTTCCCCTCCCTGCTTCTCTTCAGGCCTAAGGCAAAAGCTGCTGCAGAGACCACCTGGGTTAAATTAGCACAATTAAACAGTGTTAAGCTGCTTGAGGAAACGCAATGCTGTTTTCTGTGTTACTGAAGTCATGGTACGTGGCTGTCAAATTACTGCTTGGGAGCAGGAGGATGACCTGTGGGAGGAGCATAGAGCCAAAACCCCCACTTGGAAAGCTCCATCTCCTCATCTAAAGTAAATCACAGAATCACAGAATGGTTTGGGTTGGAAGGGACCCTTAAAGCTCATCTCATTCCAACCCTGCCATGGGCAGGGACACCTTCCACTAGCCCAGGGTGCTCCAAGCCCCATCCAACCCAGCCTTGGACATTCCCAGGGATCCAGGGGCAGCCACAGCTTCTCTGGGCAACTTGTTCCAGTGCCTCACCACACTCATAAGGAAGAATTTCTCCCTAATATCTATTCTAAACTCACTCTCTTTCAGTTTAAAGCCATCACTCTTTAATTTCTGAAGAGTCCAGGGGACGATCTATTGTGCATTGTATCTGTGCTATTACCAGCAGCACATCAGAGAGGCTTTTTCAGAGCAGATGTGTGTGGTAAAGTGGAGAGGTAGGAATGTTATGCCAGAAGTCTTTTATTCGAATAATTCTGTAAGAGGGAAGATGGGTGGCCTTCAGAAGGGCACAGGTAGCACTGCCTGGAGCTGTGTGAGGTGGCTGCTGTTGCCAGACCCGCTGCTGCAGGAAATCGTGTTGCTGAACCAGGATGACCTTGTTACTCCAAAAGGAGCCACTTTTTCTACCCCCAGATTTTATCCAATTGTCTGTTTGTTTGGCAACCTGAGCAGAGCAGTGTCTCCAGCTGGGCTGCTGGATGTCTGAAAGACTGAGGCTGTCTGTGAGCAGATGGGAATGTTCCCATATTTCTGTCTCCAGCTCTCAGGGACCTGACTGAGACTCACAGTGCTCAGAATGCTGAAGAAGAGTGCCCAAAAAATGCCATTGCAAATGCAGCTGGAAAGTAATCTTTTTTTATTCACTTTGATTTCTCAAGATTTTTTTTTTTTTTCAGCCTGAACCCCAGGTCTGGATCTAGTGATGCACAGAAAGGAAGGTGTTGGGTGTCTGCTCATGTCTCTCTGTCCTACTTCTCCCACAAGTAGGACATCTGGGATTTATGGTCACCTCAGTCTGAAGCTTCAATCTCCTGCTGCAGCAAAGCACCCACAGCCCTCAGAGTGGAGGCTGAGCTCCAAGTCAGGCTCTGTGCACTTTGCAGCTCTGCTAAAATAACTCCTGCGACAAGGGGAAGGGAAAGCAAAAGGAACTTCGTCATTCAGCGCTGAGAGCACTCACCAGGACAGGGCAGCCCTAAGCTGTCACTCCTGCTACCTTCAAAAGCAGTATTTTCCTGGTTACTAAAAACGTGTCCCTCTGGGGAGCAGCTTCCCTGTTTCCCCTGGAATTTCCCTGTTCCTGGATGGCTGCATTCCCAGCCCTGCTCCCTTGCTGCAGTTCCAGGCACCGTGAGCCGTGCCGGCACCAGCCCCGCTCAAGCCCAGGATAGACAGAAAACTGACTAAAGAAAATTAAGCTCCACCTTGATGTCCCACTTTTCTCAGGCTATGTTTTTGCAACTTCCTAGCAGATGGTATGTCTTAGGTATAGCACTTTGGAGATGCCAAGTGATGTCCTATCTATCAGTGTTTTTGTTTAATGAGGAGGGAAATTCTGACTCCTACTTACACTTGGGAAGCTGCAAGAGGGAGACAGGTGTGATGCTATTTCATACTGCTGTATCATCTACCCAGAGCCCCTAACAGCTATTTTTAATCTGGACACTAAAGGAACTATTAATTAGGAAAGCATATCCTGGTGCCTAATACAAATTGTAGAGACTCTAATGGTGTATTAGAGCATCTTAATTTTCTTCAGAGACTACAATTAGCAGTGAGTTGGTCTGCAGTATGATGACTTCTTTTTATTATTATTATTTTTAATCTGAGAAAAGAAAGGATGTAAATATAGGGCAGCTGAGTCATAAAAGGAGAAAGATGGGGTTCCAGCTCAAAATGCTTCAAGTGTGTCCAGTCAGTACATTTAAAATGAGACATTTCACTCAAGGTACAGCTAAATGAGGAGGAAAAATAAAAGTCACTAGGATGTAGTGGTTGTTTTTAAAATGTGAATTAGGTGACAATATTGCACATAACTGCTTATAAAAAGTGTCCCAGTATTTTGCCATTTACATGTAGCCAAATCCTTTATATCTCAGCTTTAATGTGGCACAATAGTTTCCATTACCCTGCACATCAGATGGTAGAACTCAGAATTTTGGTGGACCTTCAGTGTTGAACAAATGTAATTGAACCTTCCTGCTCTGTGGAATTGCAAAGAAGAATGATTAGGTTGGTGCAAGATAATTTTATGTTCCTTTTCACAATGAAATCTTGGGGTGTATTTTTGAGAAATTAGGCTTGTATTATGACACAGGAAAATGCTTATTACTGAAACAAACTTCTGTGAACAGACTTGATTATGAAGTCAGCTGAAATCTAAAAATGCTAATTGAAGATGAAATACTGTTCTCTCTGTTGTTCTTCTATCACATCTGAATGAAAAGGTGGGAAATTTTCCCCCAGAGGAATGTGGATGAGGTTCATCCATGTCTTTCCAAGAAAGCTGGAGCTGGTGCTGGTCTTACTGGGTCTCTATAACAAAAAACCGAGCAAACTCTTTGCAGTGGCTATTTTTCATTGGGAAGTTGTAGCTGAACAGGCAGAAAAAGTAAAGAAAGAGAAAGGGGCCAACAGGAAAACACTAAAAATTTGTAATCAACTGAAAGCACTGTGTGAAGAGATCATGCAGCTGATGACCTTAAAAAAAGCCTTAGCACCAGAATAAATCACCTCTACCCATCACTGACTATACCTTTCATTTCCTCTGCACAAAGCAGAGGTACAAGGCACTGGGAAGCAAAACAAACACATTTTTGTCTCCTCTCCTGAGGAGGGTGGGAAACCTCCTTCTGTCACATAAATTCTTAAGCAGGGACCCTTGTGGTCATGTCCTTGTGAGAAGGAAGAGGAGGTTTGACTCTACCTGGCCAGCTCACGGGATATCCAAGCCTATGGTGCAGCACATAGGGAATGCTGTGGCTTCTCAGTCACCACCTCTGTCAGTACTACAGCTCTGTCCCTCTCAACATCCTCACCAACTTCACAGCCATAGGAACAGGTTTATTTTAATCTGGTATGTGTCCAAAATAGATAGTTCATAACTGGCTTCCTTGCATTTCTAAACGTGGGTACAGAAAGCTGATGAATGAAGGAGGAAGCGAGACCTATCTGAGGCCGTGCTCCCCATTTCCCTTTCCTTTCAAAAAGAGGCATAAAAATAAGCAAATGTGTCAATGTGAGAGAGGCTGTTTTCATAAAAGGCCAGCCCACAACCCACTCCTGCCCTGGGAAAGCCTGCACTGGGACAGCCCAGCCCAGGCAGCCTGCAGAGCCGCACTCCCTTCTTGGAAACGTGGAAAGGTGATTATGGACAAGCTGCTGGATTTTGGCCGGAACCAGAAGATCTCAGGGATACCTAAAGAGGTTTAAGCAGCTGAAGGTCAGCAGGTCCCTGTAGCCTGGTCCTGGTCTGGGGAAATAGTCACCCATCTTTCCATGAGTGTTTGCAAAGGCATACCTTAGGCTCAGTGAGGATTGGAAACTTGGTATCGTGTTTTAAATTAATTCTGCCCATACCTTCATCTGCCATGGTACAAATGAACATTACAGGCTGAACATTAGATATTTATGTTCATCTAACAATCTGTAATAAGCTATTGGGACAGATTTTGACATGTACATTGAAGTTATTGCTTTTTTATCAATATCACGGTACATTTGTCAGCAGAGAATAATAATTGCATTGCTATGTATATAACTGATCTTGTAGTGTGACAGCCCCTACACTGTGCACAAATTGAACACATTTCATCTTAAATACAAGGCTATTAATTAAAATCAGGCAGAAATAGAGAATTTTATACTGCCAAGAACGGAGCATCTCTGAACAACATCTTCTCCAGCGTCTCCTCTCATAAATAACTTGGACTCTTACAGGATCACCTGCTTGTCCATGGATTTGTTTGTTACAGGATGCCAGAAGAAAGGCAAGGTCAGAGGTGTGAAATCAAGGGCACAAGAGGTAGGACAAGGCTGCTGTAAAAGGATGAGAGCAGATTTCTGAATTTCAGCAGGCATCAAGCAGCATCTGCTGTAGTTATGGCAGCAAGAGGAGCTTTCGTTCCATTCCTTGCTTTTCACACACCAGTAACTTAGACAAATGCACTGCATATGTGGGCACAGGTAGTCATCTGCACTTTTCACAAGTGTCCAGCCAACTCTGAATTTTAATTACTTCTAAATTAATTTCCTTCCAACCTGGCTGCTTTTTCTACAGCCAATGCTGGACTAAAGATGAGCTAGGTTTCAAGAAATAGTAAGTTTAAAGCAGGGAATCCTTTTAAAATGACAAATCTTCACCCACATCCTCTAGAATATGTAGGATATTATGCACAAGGAAGGAAAAAAAAAAATCAACCTTGAAAGAGCCAGAAACAGCACTGAAGATCTGAGAAGAATTTCTCTGCCAGAGTTTAATGGAGATCATAAGAGAGAGAATGAGTCAGGCCATATTTAAAAACTAATTGCCCATTATCCAGGTGTGATGATGGTTGACATTAAGACGTTCAGGTTACCAAAGCAGTGAAATGTGGTTATTTTTATCAACTGACCAAAGTGTAATAAAACTGTAGTAAAAATTCCCTGGGAGAAGTTATTGATCAATGTTTGCCTCTTCTGGCAGATTATAAGAGGAAAACAAGCTGTACTTCACACCAGAGTAAAAGTCAGCTTTAACAAGTTTAAAGAGTTGAGATTTTTATGGCATAAAAAATCCCTAGGCCACAGCATAAAATAAGGCAAAATCAATGCTGGTAAGAACAAGACCAAGTGGTGTAGAATGAGAGGTCAGGTACTAGAGAAGCTCTAACCTTGTAATCGGCTAAAGGCTTAGATTTCATATTTCAGTTAAAAGTTAAGATGCAATTTCAGTATTAAATCCAGAGATAGAGAAAAAAAATTGTGGAAGTAACTGCCAGTCATCTTACCAAAGTTATCAGGATTTTCTGTTAGAAAGGGGAGATGGACCTGAATGAACACATTCCTGAAACTTCAGCAATTTTCACAGCAAGCAATAAGGGAATGCAGAGGTCAAAATGGGATGGGCAGAGCAGGACCAACATCCACAGAGGATACTCTTCCATGGGGGTACCAAAACACAATGCTATGAATGTAGGTATTTCTTTCCTATTTGTTCATATGTCTTTTCGTTGTACTTTTCATTAGAAACAGAATTCTCCTTTCCTCTGAATAGTTTTGCTGATTTTGGATACAAAGTCATGTTTTAAAATCTTCTTGTCGCTACAGAAGGGTGCTAAGGGAAATCCATCGCCTTTTTGCACCTTTTGAGTATCCAGATTAAGTGATGTTTATTGATTTCAGAAGCATCTCTGGTTATCAGACCTGCCCACCTCTGCTTCCAACAGTACCTGTTTCAAGAGTTCTGTGACAGGAGCCCAAACCTTTGCAGTCAGCAGCTCCATGGTTCCTACTGCAATAAGTTTTCCATTTTCTGATAACAATACCACAGGCAGTAGTTGGAAGTGTTTCCTAGAGAGAGGCAGATTTTTCTGCCTTTTCATTCCCATGCACAGATGGAGACAAGACAAGGCCTGGTTTAGCTTTTAAACATGACTGTGTAGCTAAAGTTGCTTTTCAGCTTAAATTCCCTGTATCTCCTCTACATATTGTTCATATTCCAGCACCTGAAGGGGCTCCAAGGGAGCTGGAGAGGGACTTTGGACAAGGACATGGAATCACAGAACAGAGGGCAGGGTTAGGTGAGATATTGGGAAGGAATTGTTCCCTGGTGAGGCCTGGCATAGGGTGCCCAGAGAAGCTGTGGCTGCCCCTGGATCCCTGGAAATGTCCATGGTCAGGTTGGATGGGGCTTGGAGCAAGTGGAATGGTGGAAGGAGTCCCTGCCCATGGTAGAGGGTGGGATTGGATGAGATATAAACTCCCTTTCAACCCAAATCCTTCTGGAGTCCTGCAATTCTATGAAAATGATGTGACCATGTTTCTATACTACTCAGTAATATATTATGCACTAATAAAGTAATCATTCACAAAACACTCTTTAGTTTACTATGCCAAAAAGAAAAAAAAATACCCATGACAAGTATAATCTAGGAAAGATCTTGTTCCACTAGCAGATTCCATAAACAGCCACATGTAATTTTTTCCAGAAGTGAGTCAAAAGATCACTTGCTAAGTCACTGGCTGGTACAAAATAGATGCCATTAGGTAAAACTCATTCCAGTGAGCTCCAAAAGGGCACAACGTTGAAGTGCACCATGGGCTTTGCTTTGAAAACATTCTTTCCCACACACCTGCTAGGCTGGCACAGCTGAATTTTCCCATTCTTGTCAAATCTTTCCCATTTAGGATGAGTAATAGTGCCAGATTTCTGAAGTAATACACCACTTAGTGTCGTACTCCCTGGTTAAGTTCCTCTATAACACTTTTATTTGCAAAGGTTACTATGACAGCTGCTTGGCTGAAGATATTTTCAGATTGGGTATTTATGTTCTTCCATAGCTATTTGAAATCTTCTTTTACTTCATGTGTTGAACCTCAAATAAAAATGTTATCAACTTTGGAATGTGATTCAGTATTTAATTGATCAGGATCATTCTATTGCTATAATTCACCTCATCTTTTGTAGATTATATCCATCTTCTAACTTCAATCTTTCACTGACTGCAGTTTTATTTGCTGCACCTTTTTCATCTTTTATTAACTAATTGAGCTGTGACAATTCCTTTTGAAACACCAAGGAGAAAAGACAAAATGTTTAAAAGAATTCTGAGGCCATCACACTTCTCCAGCCTCTCATCCTGAGTGGGGTGGATCACAGACATTCACACAATCCACCTCAATTTTGAGTTATTGAGTCTGCAGCTCAGTCACTTGTGGTTGACTTGGAACATATCTTCTAGGAAGTTTTCCAACTTCAAAGACTTAAAGTGACAAAAATTATCCCACATCCCATGTGCAGTATCCAAATGTTAAATTGTTCTAACAGCTGAATTATGTGCAATCTTAAAAATTTACACCTCATTTCTGATATAACTTTTTCAGCTTGGGTTTATAGACAGACAACCATTTTCTGCCTGGATTTTTCTTGTGATTAAAATGGCTTGTGGAATTGTGTATCTTCTCTGATTTATTTAATGGGCTTAAATGCAGGCTGAAATAAGTGGCATGTAACGGCAATAGAATTTTTAAAGAGATAATTTAAGGGCTCACTGGACAGCTTTGAAGGCAGTTAGTGAGCATGCAGCTGGGTTTTAAATATATATATATGTATACATAAAAACGTATATAAATATATGTATGGGGGTTATATAGTTATATACAGATGCTACAGGTGTGGAGAAGGGACTAGATACCCAAGCTGGGAATTTCTGTAGGAAATTTCCTATACCAACACAGCTGTTTAAAGGTTAGTGAGTCCAGGGCATGATCTAGTTACTATCTCTGCTTCCTTCCTCTTCTTCATCTTCTTGTAGGCTTCTTGGAAATTGGTCTCAGGTCCTAGATGGGTAAGGTGAATATATCAGGTGTTTCTTAAACACAGAGGGAAGAGCAGGATATGAGAACTACAGTCTGTGATGTTTCAGAGAGTGAGGGAAATTACCAGTCTCTTTTTTTTTTTTTCCTAGATTTTCCTTAGTAGCTTGGCAACATGTAATTCTCCAGTCTCCCAAACCCTGTCATCTAAGTTATGTTAGGATTCAAACAGCTAGCAGACTGTAAACAGGAGAGATTAGTCATCCTCAGATCCCCAGCATTACCATTTTGGAAAGAGGGAGAGTGGTTCCTGTACGACCCCGCGCTGTTTACATTGGGGTAGCAGCAGGAAAGAACATGGGAAAGTCAGATATAAATGGCACTTCAGAAAAAAATTAAAAACACTTGCCAGCACTGCAACCTACTACGTAATAGCTCCTGAGTGGTGCTCAGCTCTGTCTCACAGATGCCCTTCAGTGGGATGAACCCGAGCATCACAGTCTAGTGAGCGGGAGACAGTCTGCTGCTCTGTTTGAGCTGAATTCCCTCCTCACCATGGTGACCAAGAGAGTTATATCTGATCTGCTATCCTGGCAAGGTCCTCCATCATTTCTCTGTCTTCTCAGCGCAAGCCTCCTCATCGGCGTTTTCCAAGAAACCTCAATCACTCTACCTGACAGAGCCGGACTTCTTTCCAGCAAATGAACACAAAGGCCCAACACTGTCTTTGGGAAAATATGTTCTTCCCTCCTGGAAGGATTCCAAAGGGCAGGCTATCCCAGCAAACCCCCTTGAGGACCAACAGCCTGACAGTAGCTGCCCCAAGGTTGTGTTTCGATTTGTGTCTATAAACACTAAAATAGTGTAGGGTGATGGATGGGTAAAGGTGGGGCCTTTCAGTGCTTAAAGTGAGCTTACAAGAAAGACTGCATCAGTTGTTTTGGTAGGGTCTGTAGTGACAGACAGAGGGACAATGGCTTTAAATTAAAGGAGGGTAGGTTCAAACTAGATATTAAGAAGAAATTCTTGGCTGTGAATAAGGTGAGGCTTTGGTAAAGGTTACCCAGAGAAACTGTAGATGCCCCATCCTTAGAAGTGCTCAAGGCCAATTTGGATGGGGTTTGGATCAACCTGGGATAGTGGCAGGTGTCTCTGCCCATGGAAGGGGTTGGACTAGATGGCCTGTAAGGGTGACCTCCAACCCAAACCATTCTAAGTCTCTCTTGGTGCCATTTCATTCTGCATTGGAGCCCTGACTTTACAAACACACACTGGGTCATCCTGAGGTTTCCAGCTCTGGGATTGTAAGTTGGAGTGATGTTACCTTCAGCTGAGACAACTGGGTCTCAGAGGTGCCTTAAGAGTCATCCAAGCCCTGTTCCTATTGTTCCTGCTGCTCTGTTTTGTCTGGGCAGCCCAAACTCTTATAAACAGGAAACTGGAGACTTCAGATGATTTCTCTGCTTGAATAGAGATTGGTGCAAGTATTTGAGATTGCTGCCCTTCTTCCAAACAAAACTCATTTATATGAATATTCATAGGCAATTAAACTGTCGTGACTACTTTAGGAAATGCCTGGACTTACACATAGATTAATGTGCGTGTGTTTAGGCTACAGGTCTTGCTCCAGGACCTACGGATATCAATCTATTGTTTGGTCCTTAAGCTGCCAGCAGGCATGTTTTTCTCCTGAAACTCTTCTCCCATAAATACCAAATAAAACTATAGTTTGTGCAATAGTCCCAGAGATATCGGTTGACCCAGACTGTATTTGTTTGCACGAGACATCTTTACAGCACTCTGGGGAAAAACCAGAGTTTCAAAACCAGAACATCTATCCTCAGACAAATCTGCTGAACCGTGGAGCCGTATTTCCTGACTTCCAGGTATTTCTTTTGGAGTAGATACAGTAACACTTGTACATCACTCTGAGTCACTCCTCGTGCATATGTGCACATTACATCCATTTTCTCCTGCGCTGACAGGGCATTGCCAAACGATTTAGTTTAGATAGAGCTGGCTCTTCAGCATAATTTTTCACACACACATTTTAGCGCCCTGAAAGCTGAATTCTGATTTACAACCTTTTTGGAATTTGTTTTTCACCGCGGTTTATGCCAAAGATGTTTTATTCATATAAAACAAATGCCTGACATTTGTTTCATTAAGATATTAAACTTGCACTCCGTTTGCTCTCCTGGAAGATACCAGCCATGTAAAGGATTGCCAGGCCAGGCTGAGGGACTCGGAAAATGGCATGTGAGCTCATCTTTTGCAGCTCTAACTGGGCAAGCCCTGTTCAGAGCCTTGATTCAGTGGCTATTAAATAAACCAGAAAAGCACCCAACCCCACCCTTTGCAGCTGGAGCTTTGTCTGAATGTGATAAGAGATCATTAATTTTCAATTTGACCTCAGCCTATAACATTCAAGTGGCCTCTTTGTTCTCCTAGCGATGTTACAAGCAAGGTCTGAGTCAAGGGAACAGGAACGGAAATATTAAAATAGTCCTAAAAACCTCTTTAGCCTTGTGATCTTGCTCCTCCTGACTTAAACTGAGCACACCTTATCCACTGGACCATCACGGCCCCACGACCTGGGTTTCCTCTTGGTGACTGCTTCTTTCCCAGAACAAACAACCCTGGTCAGCCAAGGTGAGCAGTTGTGCAATGGTAATAATGGATATTGAAACTCTGCTGCGAAAACATGTTGTGAACAAATCACTGGGGCAAAGTTTATTTATATCAAATGTCTGCGTGCAGCATTTACAGCAAACCAAAGTCAGAATAAAAGCTGAAATTCACTGATTAAAGTGCTCGCTGTGAATAGCTCATACAGCTCTGAATTCAAAGACAGAGTTGAAGAAGTTGTTATTACAATCCACTGCAAAAAGAGCTATTGTGAACCTATGGGCACATCAACAGCTGTCTATGGAAAATTATTATTATTAGAGAATAGAAAATGTCCTATTTTTAACAGATAATCCCAGAATCTGGGTTGAATTAGAATGAAGGAGAGCCCATCTTCCACATCCTTTTTCATTCAGGCATTTGGCAAGCTGAGACTTTACACAATGTAATTTAGGATGTTTAAATTGCTGTTTGTTACTGGTGGTTTCTCATTGCAATACCTCAAATACTTCAGGAGAGGACGTAAGGCTTGGGTCCTTCTGTAAATACAAAACTGTCTCCTACGGCTCTTAGGTGCTTTAGGCTGCTCAGTTTGGGTTCACAGGGTTGGAACAAGGTTGTTTCAGGGTTGTTTTAATGTGGTTTTTCTGCTTTCAAGTAAATCCAGTTTTCCATCAACTGACTCATGATTTGCACTGAAACAAACCTTTAAATCCTAAAATTCCTCTCCCTCTGACAGAATTAATAGGCCTGGATGGCACTAGAATTGGGACTGGCAATCATTAGAGACTTCATTTTCTCTTCTCTGTAGGTGCTTGGGGGGAAGAAATTCTGTTGGGAGATTGTCCTACCAAGTGTGAGGAAAAGGGATGTGTAACACCTTGGTTGTGTCTTCAGAAACCTTCACAGCAGCCTGAGACCTGCCCAGAAGCCTTTGGAGCTACACGGGTAGAAAAAAATGTATATGCCAAGTAACTGACGTCAAGGAATATCTTCCTTTGTAGATCTGAACTATTTTATGGAAGTTTAAGGGTAGTGGACAGGGAGGGATGATGGCTTAACTCAGTTAGAAGTTTGGTGACTTCCAGAGTCAAATACAAAAACTGTGGGATTTTTGTTACAGTTTTTTGATGATGGCTTTAGACTTGTAGATATATGTAGCCTTTCTGTGAAAAAAAAACCCTAAAAAACAAAAAGCAGTGTGGGTTTGAAAAAATTTCAGCTTCCTGATGATATGTGCTCAGACAATCAGGGAAAACAAGCAATATTATCTGGGTTCCACCACACTATGTGACCTATGTGAACAGCTCAGGCAGAAACTGAGACCTGATAACACTTTATGATAAATATCCTTATGGGAAAAAAAAAATATTGTGAAATACTTTCACAGACAAATTGTGATCTTGAGCAATTTTCTCCTGGTCAGTGGGCAATGCTGAAACTTGAACTCAGCACTGATTTTAAATATTTTTGCTCTCTTTATCTTTGGTATTAATCTGCAGTGTGCCACTCTGCTCTGGAGTGATTATCAATGAGCTGATTGATTTAATTGCAAATATTGGGAAGAGTTCTTCCAGATCTGCACTTCGTGTTGCAGTGGTTAATATTTTTATTGCTTTTCTTACCCAAATTTTAACTGTCTGAATGTCATATTAATTAAACAAATTCAGAATGGGTTAATTCAACAATTGGAAGGCTTATATTTATCATTGTTCAGTAATACTACCCAAGTGTCAGCTCTTAGTTTGAAAAATTCCTCTGAACCAGTAAACCAGAGAATAATAAAGATCCTATAATTTTCTTTCACTAAAATAAACAGAATATTTTCCTAGTTAATTGTTTACATGTCTTACTCCTGTCACTTCTTTCCTTTCATCCTTATTTTTCTTGTTTTCCTTTATTCACATTTCATCTCTTGAACTCCTTATCTCTCTAATCCCTTATCCTTTATGTTTTTGTTTTATCTCTCATTCCACCATTTTATTCCCTGTTTCCTAAGCCTATCTCCCTTTCCATGCTAGGCTCCCCAGGCTTTAAATGCCCTCTGAACCCTTTTTCCCTTTCCCCCAGTTCTCTACCTTTCTCTTCCCTTTCATTTTTCCTTACAGCAATCTCTGCAGAACAATACTAGAAGTTGAGCTGGCAAGCTGACAAAAAAAGAACAGTTGGAAAGAAAAGTTTACTCAAAGACAGGCACACTTCTTTAAGGAAGAAAAAAAAAATCTATAGGAAGGTGTTGCCAAATCATCTGCTTTTTCAGATGTGAAACTTTTAGCAAAGCTCTCTCCAGCGCTGATGTGAGGGAAGGAGCAGGAAACACTATCAGGTTGCCAGATGACTTGAGGATGGTGAGGTGGGATTCTGAAGTGCACGTGATAGCAGCAATTCAGGATATTATTCCTCGTGTAAAAATAGCTATGCAAAATTAACACAAAGGCTTTGGTATAAAAAGATAAAAGCCAGGAAACTCAGAGGCTGTGCTGCTCTTTTTATCTCATTTCATTTTGGTTTGGGGATTGCGGGGAAACAGCAGAGGGGAGAGAGTGTTTATATTGCAGCATCTGGGCCAAGGTGTAGTCATGACAAAAGGTTACTGCACCCCTGCTTGGCAAATGGGTGGGAAAAGGACGTGAGTGTAAAGGTAATGATCTCAGGCTGGGGGCACAAGGACAGAGATGGGAACAGTGAAAGGCAGAGCTGGAACAAACCATGCATGCAGGCATCCACAGATCATCACATGGTGGGTCTATGAACGAGAGAAAATTTCAGCTGTGACTTGCACAGGGATGCGTTTGTTACTGGGGCTGGAGTAAACCACTTCAGGCTTTGCCTCATAGAGTCTCAGCCTTCTAAAAGCTTAAAGCAATGTTCTTTCCCTAAGCCTGAGTGGCTTCAGTTGGCAGATCTTTATTAGATTGCATTGGTTTCCCCTGAATTTGAATTTCTCTCCTGGAAATAACACGGCCATGTGAAGAGAGATGTGGATGGGATTTCTTTTCCCATCCCCAACATCCGAACCGATGACCCCGGGCCTTGACTTGCATTCCTAATAGGATAGGCCTTCCTTTGCAAGGCTTCTTTAGCACCTGTAGGTTATGTGTTCAATTAGCATCTATATCCTGAACTGAGCTGAGTTGCACAGGCTTTGAAAAAAGTAACAACCAAATGGCTAATTAGGTCAAATTTGGGGCGTATCAAACTTGACAGTGTCTGGCTTACATCACTGTGGATTTACATAATGGAACTTAACGGTGCTGAAGAGTCTGTTGTGTCTACTCTGATGACTCTATGGAGGCTTTTTTCCATAATTTTCTTTAAAACATAAAACATTCACTCAGAAGAATATCTTCTTGATAACTTTTCTTTGTGTCTTGTACAGAGCAGGGCTTATACTGCTTATTACCTGGGCTACTAACACAATAACATTGCAATCAGTTATCTTATTTTTCAGAACTCAGTAATCAACGTCAGCAACCAATTGTTTAGCAAATTTCCTTTTTAAAACCAAAGCTATTTTTCAACTGTTTGTTCAACTACAAAAGCCTGGGAGAGATGGCAAAACCCATGAGGACTCAAGGTAAATGCCTTTGTTTTTCTTTTCCAGAGATACTACCTACCAATGAGCAATAATAAAAAAAAAGCAAACAAACCAACAAAATCTTAAGTTAATAAAGTTTTATACTCTTACTGTGGCTTCCTCTGTCTTCTAGCAGCCCATCCTGTACATCAAAGGTCAGAAAGAACACAATGAGTCACTATCAAAACCCAAAGAATGCTTCGTGAACAATTACTATACATAAATTGTAGCCTGGTATTTCATTTCTGTGCCAACTCACAGTAATACAGCCCATTTCCTCTCCTTTTTTTTTTTCCCTGCAGCTTTTGTCCGTAATAGCAAACAGCTTTGTTAATATGCTCTCAGAGCTTGATNTTTTTTTTTTTTTGTTTTTTTTTTTTTTTTTTTTTTTTTTGGTGGGGGGGTGGGGATATTTACACCATTGCCATTGAGTAGTGGGCAGCAGTGGTATGGAGTGTTTTGCTCCAGCTCTGTAGGCTACGCTGTCAGGGTTCCCAAAAACTCTACAAGACAGCCAGGCTTTGTAGGAAAAAAAAAATCATTAGGAATACCGAAAGGGTCCCCTTTGAAACCCAGAATCAAAGTGTCCCCCAGAGAGGAATCAGCTGTACATTAGCTCATTCCTAGCAGAGCAAGTGAGCCCAGTGCAGCTCTGAAACCTGTGCACATCCCTCAACACATCCACTGTCTGCAGGACCAGCCCCAGGCTCCACTCACCCAGTTCAACAAAGCTGGTACCTTATACACTCTTATTACTCTGTCTCTAGGATAAAAACAGGCCTGTTTGGAGCCAAAAGTCTTAGTGATCATCATCCTTGGTATTTCATCCTGCCATTCCCAGTTTTTCCACTTCTGGTCACACCTCATGTCCCTGACTCTTGCTGCAATCCCCTCAAAGAGAAGCAGAGACATTAATTCCCTTGTATAGTATAACATCCAAGAAATAAAAATCTTTTTAAAAAATTGCTGGACAAATATCATGAAGACAAATGAAGGAGAACTGTTTTTCAGAAGGTAGGTATTATGTGTGTGAGTGCAATTAATGAATGCAAATCCAGATTTATAACGTCTTCATTTTATTACCTACTCAAATTCTGCACAATGGTCAGTTTTAAGCAGTCTGCTGGTCAACATTTATTGCCTCTAACGAGCAATAATATGGACTAGAAAGTTGTGATGACAAGTAGCAACAACTGGCATTCTCTCAACAATTCCACAATAAGAAAAGAGGGAAGTAAGATAATATCAGCCAGCTTCCTTCTGAAGAGGTTTGGTTAAGTCAGAATTCTTCGTTTCAGAAAATTACAAAGCAAAACTACTTCAGACTACTATTCTACCTAGCATGGGAGGAAGATAGTAGATATTTTTAATGTTCCTAAAATAATCACATCCTATTGTACCCAGCTCTAGTAAAAGGTAGGCTGAAGTAAAACATTGCTTTTTTTTTCGCCTGATGAATTGTGAGAAATGTTCAAGGCCCCTTCATTTCAGTTCATAATAACAGAGGTTATCAGATATGTTTGAGGGATCTATTCCGTACCCTGGCAACACACTGAAACACAGAACTCAGGCAGGTCCAGGGCTTTGATTTGTCTTCAAAAATATTCGCATCAACTACTGACATGAAGGTGACTCCAAGAAGGCTTTGGGATTGTGCTTGCAATACACTTGACAAGTTTGGAGCCTACATTTTAATTGTTTATTTGGTCATTAACCCATTCAGTTTCCTGTTTTCAATCTCTGAAAAGGGGGTGGTAGCACTTACATATCTTTGGGGATTAAGATCTAATCCTGGAGGGGCTCCAGGCTGACAGCAATTTATACTTATTAAAAACACCACTACAGCAATTTTGAATAGAGAAAAGTATCATCAGGTCCTCCCAAGACTGGGATATATTGTTAAAATGCTTTTCTGGGGAAATATTATCATAAAACCATAGAATGGTTTCAGTTAAGATGGACCTTAAAGACCATCTCCTTCCAATGCCCCTGCCATGGGCAGGGACACCTTCCACTAGACCAGGTTGCTCCAAGCCCCATCATCATGCAAATCTTCTAAGTTACTAATTATTTATAAAAATTGAGTGTATTTCACAACCTTGAGTGAGAGCTACTACAGCAGGCTAATTCATAAATCTATTTTGAGCCAAATTTCAGCAAAGCATTTGTAGTTTTTATACATCCTCGGTTGATTAATTCTGAAAACTTGCATGTACACATATAATCTCCATTTTTGCATATGCTTGTACCTATCTGCAAAGTACAAGTGGCATAAGCGCTGTAGAATTTGCATACATCCAAACAGAAGACTCAGTTCTGCAGGAGAACTTTTAGAATCGTGACCCCTTCGAAGTTATACCAGCAAAATATAGAAAACTCGCTGTCACTTATGATGTAGAGCAAAATGAAAGTAGAGGTGATGAGAGCACTTGCTTGTGAATGAGAGAACAATACATTCTTCGGTCCTTCCCTGCAAAGAAAATATTTCTGCTTTTTTTTTAAAATTTATTTTTAATTTTCTTTCTTCTCTCACACTAACTGAATGTGGGTGGAAAACAGAAGAAAAAGAAAGGGTCATGTTTGCTCCTCAAAATTTGAAGACGGTGTTTTTTTCCTTTGCCACAGATGCTCCGTGCTCATCAGTTGCCGTGTACTTCTGAGAGAGAAAAGAGAGAGAGAAATTGCCAATAACATTGGTAACCTTAAGTGTAGGCATGCATAAAAATTTGCTGAAAATTGGGTTGTGGTACATGTTCTTATTTTAGATTTGCCCTTGTTAACGTCTTTTTAATAAACAGGTGCATACACTTCCCCAAGCTGTCACTGTTGTTTATCCAGTCTGCACACTTTACAAATCTACTAATGGAATAGACCCAATCATCTTAAGGATCTGTGCTTTAATAAGCTACAGTCTCAAAGTTTTCAGGAAAATACTTTCTGACACTATAGTTCTGCTGGATATGAGCTTCACAAGGTTTGCTTTTCAAGATTTCAAAAAAAAAAAAAAAGCGACACAATTTCACTTCTAAGTTCAGCACAATGTAATAGAGAGTTTGGCACATGCTTGACATCAAGATTAGCAACAAAGTGGGATGGATGGAGGGAAGAGAAAATAAAAAGGTGTAAGAAAGGTGGAGCATCTCCAGAAATGGAGAGAGCTGGGTTGTTCAGCCTGGAGAAGAAAAGGCTCCAAGGAGAACTTACGGCTCCTTCCAGTGCCTAAATGGGCTCCAGGAGAGCTGGAGAGAAACTCCAGACAAAGGTCTGGAATGACAGAACAAGGGGAAGAGTTCTAAACTGAAAGAGGGTATATTTAGATTGGATATTAGGAAGAAATTATTGCCTGTGAGGGTGGTGAGGCCCTAGCACAGGTTACCCAGAGAAGCTCTGGCTGCCCCATCCTCAGAAGTGTTTAAGACCAGGCCTGGATGGGGCTTGGAGCCACCTGGATAGTGGGAGGTGCTCCTGGCCATCACAGAAGGGTTTGGAACTGGATGGAACTGGATGGTCTTTAAGTTCCCTTCCAACCCAAGCCATTCTATGATCCTGGATCTTGTTAAGGGAACCAAACATTTACTCTGCATTGCAGGTTTTAGCCTTAAGCAGCATAAACACTCTTTATTGGATCCATCCCCTGGTTCTTTGAGAACAGAGATGCTCCAGCCCCTCAAACATGTTCGTATCCTCTGCTGGACTCACTCCAGCAGCTCCTACTGAGTTACTTGGAACTGGATGATCTCTAAGGCAGCANCCCCTGGTTCTTTGAGAACAGAGATGCTCCAGCCCCTCAAACATGTTCGTATCCTCTGCTGGACTCACTCCAGCAGCTCCTACTGAGGATGTCCAGAATTTAGGGGAATGAAAGCAGCAAAATAAACTTTCACCATCTCACTGAAGTTACTTGGAACTGGATGATCTCTAAGGTCCTTCTGACCCAAACTGTTCCATGACTCTACGATATGTAAACCCAAAGTTACCTCTGCTGCTATCTCAGAAGAGGAAAATTTCCAGCTATCACCAGCTTGGTTTGCAGTCAGTGGCACATCTATGGCCTAGATGTGAGAAGGCAGATAACCCATATTTCCACACAGCTCCTAAAGGGCTCTTTTAATCTAGAACTTGACATGACTTGATGTGGTACAGGTTTCACAGTGCCTCATTAGGTGAGGAACCCTCGAGCAGACTCTGTGTTGGTCTGAGTCATGGTGATCCACAAGGAACTCCACTCACAGACTTCACTGCCAGCATTATTCCTTAGGGGAAAAAGGCAAAAAAAGAAAAACATTTTATAGCAGCCAGCCTGGGTGCAGGACAGATCGAGGGATTTGCAATGAAAAAAGTTAGAGGGGCTCATTAGAGGCAAAGTTATTAGGCCAAGCAAACAGTTAATCCCTGTCACACAGAGGTAACAGAGTTGCCAGCCTTAAACTCTAAATTAAAGGCACTTTCTGAGCACCAGAGAAGTGACTCTTTTTTGCAGCCTCCTCAGTACCATCCATCTACCATAATGCTGTGGTGTTTTTCTTTCTTCAAATTCTGGGCTCCAACTAATTACTGGCAGGAAGTGCCTATTTTTATGCCATTAGTATGCAAATGAGTGAGAAGTAGAAAAATATTCTAAAGGAACTGTTACAATATCTGTCCACAGATTACTGGCCAATTAGAACATGGGATTAGGGCTGCAGGACCCCAAAAGAGTATGGCCAAAGTCTTTCTGCTTGGGTGCCTTAAATGTAGTTTCAATGGGAACTGTATATACACGGTCCTTTTCCTCAAAAAAAAGGGGAAAAAAAAAGAAGTTCAAGCCTAAATTGCCTGCTTACAAATGAGCACTTCTACACTTGGAAAATAAATGCCTTCACTTCCTTGCCTCAATTTTTCTATCCATAAACTGAGGATAAAACATCCTGTTTGTCTGCGTTCCAGCACATGCCAGGGGCAAATTATTCAGATGGACTGGAGGCCTCCTCATCTGTCACCCTGTCTGAAAGACACAACCTTATAAAATTATTTATAATGTGCATGGTAAATATTAAAAGATTTTCAGGTCTCACTACTTCTGCCTAGGTAAAGCCCATGAAGATCTGTTTCCTTTGTGACATTTTCTCACTTCCACAGCTTTGCAGCGTCAGGAATTCAGAGCTGCAGGACAGTGGAAAGCTATTGGAAAACAATTTTACCAAGATTTTTTAACCTAAAAACTTGTCAAACAAAACGCTGCATTAACCTACGGGTATTTCTCATGCAAATCAACCTTCTCATCACCCTTTCATAACCACTGACTAGCCAGAGAAGGAAAAAAAAATACATAATTCCTCAAGTTACTGGTGTTGATGCTTCTCACAGCTGTACTCTTTGGAAATTCTGCTTTGTCACTCCATTAGGTGTTACTCATTTTGACTTCCTATTAAAAAAAAAAAAAAAATCTGTCTACATACCAGAGATAACACCACGCTAAACTAACCCAGTGTGACAAAACATTTCTCCTCTACAATAGTTTTGCTGGGAAGGTTTGTTACTCAATGTGGGCAAAAAGAGGGTTGATACGCTTGCCTGGAACAATTACACCTCCAAGGGAGGCCACCAGGTTGATCAGGAAGATGGAACATCTCTCCAGTGAGTTACGGCTGAAGGAACTGGGATTGTTCAACCTGGGAAAGAGGGACGGTTTCATTGTGGCCTTCCAGTGTCTGAAGGGAATTTACAGGAAAAATGGGACAACTTACGGGACCATATTGCCACAGGATAAGGGGGAACAGGTTCAAACTCAAACAGGTTTAGATAAGATATTAAGAAAAAAAAATTTACTGCGAAGGTGGTGAGGCACTGGAACAAGCTGCCCAGGGAAGCTGGGTCTGCCTCATCCCTATAAAAGTTCAAGGCTGGGCTGCATGGTGCTTGGAACAACTTAGTCTAGTAGAAGGTGTTCCTGGCCATGGCAGGAGGTTGGAACAAGGAAGTCTTAAAGGTCCCTTCCAACCGAAACCATTTTACGAATGTATGATGATTCTATGATAACACCTGCTCAGCCTCTCCCAGGAGCTGCACCACCTGAAAAGGCTCGAGTTACGGAAAGAACACACACCTCCTACTCACATCTAACTGGCAACAGTTAGATTGTCACTCTTTTCAGCTGCTTCTCCCAGAAAACCATCTTCTGTCTAATTGTTTTTATCTAGCCCACCTGGTGCATAACTCCTTGCTATTTATTCCTCCCACCCCTCCACTACTCCCAAAATTCTTGCAAAGGGGCTCGTCGCTTTCCTCGCACGGTTTGTTCCCCGTTCCATCTCTGGGCTCCTCATGCCCGTGCCCCGCTCCGGCACCGCGCTGTGCCCGGCGGATCCCCGGGGCCCGTCCCGCTGTCCCCGCGGGCAGGGAGGGTCCCCGGGCGGAAGGGCGGAAGGGGGGGCCGGCGCTGAGCTGA
>VWYP01006769.1:0-27942 GCA_013400435.1 Pycnonotus jocosus | reverse complement strand
GGCTCTTGGGCTTTCCCAGGGCAATGACAGACTGCAAAGGGAAGTAAAAAATACATAAATATAAAAGTGAAGGGAACCCCTTCACTTTTATATGACACACATCTGTGCTTCATATGATATCCCTAATTCATACAGAGAATAATTTGAATTCAGCTATGAAGAAGATGCTCTATAGAAGGTTCTTCCTTCATGCACCAATTTTCTTTAAACTACTTCTACTTAAAAGAAGCCGTGCTGAATGTGCATTATTTATTTTTTATGTTTACACTAGGGATTGTGGGCATGTATCTAAGTCTGTTTGCTGAAAACCTACCTGTCAAATGTGCCTCATTGTGAAGGATGTACCTTATTTTAGACTCAAACCTGCTGTTATGCTAAATTTATTCCTTTAAATTACTTGTATCAGAAATGCTGAATCAGTATATTGAAGTGATTCAAAATGTTATGCTGAGTCTGCTTTCCCTGTTGGGACCGTGACAGTGGGTATGGCTACTGGGATCACATTCATTGGCAATACCCTTCCTCACAGAGCTGACAACATAAGAACTTTCCCACAGAAGATACGTGCAGGGAAATAATATTTTTCAGAGCCAAGTAAGAAGAGCTAGCAGTTAACTACATTGTCTTGAATATTTGACAGTTCAATGAACCCTGTATTTCATTGTCCCTCCTCTCCTATTTGCCTCTGGGATAAAACTGCATGGGTTAATCTTGAAGAAATTCTAAATGCTTCTCATAAAAAAAAATCATATTTTATTATTTTTCCTTCTCTGAGAAACAAATGCATGGCTGACCAGATATACCATCGACACCAGATATACCACCAAATAATCAGCTATTATATGTTGTATTTTTAATGCCAAAATTTTCCTTTAAAAATAATTAAAAACTCAATTAACTTTAAGATGCCAAATTCAGTCCTTTGTCATCGCATTTCTGTAAATAAGCTTGTTATACAGTAGATGACTTTGCACAAGGTCTTAGTTTTTTCTATTGTCTATCATCTTTTCAATGCTTTTTTAGAAACCTAAAAGACAGTATTAATGAAAATACTTTGTACAAAGCCCACAACAAATCAAGCATAGTATATTGAGGATTAATTAAATACTGTGTGGGGGGGTTTTGTTTTGTTTAAAATGCCAGTGCAGTATCATTGCAGTATCTGATACCTGTAGCAGCTTGACCATTTTTTATAGCAGCAGGAAGATTAATGTGGTTGTATAATAGCCTAATTAAGTATAAACTTGGTTTCTCAGGTGTCTGAAAAGTCCTTGAGGTTTCTGAAGCAGAAAGATTAGAGAGAGGATTATGGTTTCTCGAACAAGAGCTAGAAAATATTTATTTCACAAAGAAGATTTTTTAAGGAAGAATCAAAAATGCAAACAAAATGTCTTTAACAGAAAACCTTTTTATTCCCATTTTTAACACAGAGTATTTAAGACGCCACTGTGGTTCATAGATACACTTCTTTGTAAATTTTTCCACCCTACTTGCAACTATAGAACATGTAAAGGGCTAACATTTTTAATATTAAATAGTCATTAACATGTTCTTCTAGTAATTTTTTCCGGCTGAGCTGTCATTCTCTCTGACAGAGCATGATTTATTGCCCAGAAAACTCTGAGGCATCACTAAACTTTGGCAAAACAAGTAACAAATCATGTACTGAAGTGTACTGATTGGTAAATAAGGATTCTTTTCATTCTCCAGAGGAAGAAAAATTTGCTAACAAGAAACATTAGCTGCCTTACAGTAACATACACACTATTCTTTTAAAACATGAACTCTTAACTAATGGAATTTCCTTACCAATCAGAGTATTTAAAGAATTAATTGTGGGGAATAATGTGGTTTTTATGTTCATATTTTGTTATGTTTTGTTTCCTGTTGCTTTGTGTTCTTTTTAAGTCCAGGCTACATATGCTTTACTTCAATTTCACCATATGATTGGTTTGAGTATTTTCAGCAGTGAAGAAAGAATGTGCTTTCATTCTTTCATTCTCCCTTTCAACTTCTTTCTAAGAACACACCAAACTGATCTTCACTTCAGTATTTAGTCCTGCCAAGTAGCCACACAGGCAGGTTTTAGACCTGTCCATCACATAAGGCAATCTCTTATTGGCTATGTGCCTGCACATTTTCATCCTGCTTTTCTCTTCCCTATTTTCAGAAAGTTTGGGGGTTTTCAAATTTGTTTGGTTGGTTTTGGTTTGGTTTTTTGGTGTGTTTTTGTTTGTTTGTTTGCTTTGGGTTTTTTTGTCATTTGTTTGTTTGTTTGTTTTGTGGGGTAGGAAGGGAGTGGTAGCAAATCCACAGATTTCTTGTAGACTTTCTGTACGATGCAGCAGAAACAACTGAAAATTTAGATCTGCTTTATGATTTCCCTCATGCCTTCAGTAAATTCTCCATTCTGATTTTGGATCTTTGTAATTTTTCCTTGGTTGTTGTTGTTGCTGTTTGGTTGTCTGTTTTTATCATTGCTACACTGAGAAAACAGTTTTCAGAAAACAGGAAATCATGTCCTCAATGCAGTACTCTTTTCATAATTTTACATTAATTAGGGCTTATTTCTTATTGATTTCCTGTTCTATTTTCCTTGGGCCATTATTTCTATTGTTTTTTTTTTTTACCATAGAAACTTCTGAAAAGAATTTACAGTTGATCTACTTATCGTACTACATTTTTACTCTTGAGTTTTGTACCTGGAGTAAGAACATTTTCATTTGTCTCCTCTCTGCTTCTCTTTTCAGTGCAAATTTAACACATGGTTTTAAAATTTATTTCACTTATAATGGCAGTAAATTACTGACAAAAATCTAACAAATAAAAAATCCTTTGGTACTTAATGCTGTTGCTCACAAAAAAGCCAGCTACTGCAATTTGAAATACACCAGCTGTTAAACCTGCACTCCAGAAGCAAACATTTAAAATTTTATTTCATTTACATGAAAGATTTTAATCGTTTTGCTGTAGGACTTTTTTTTTCTATAAACCTTCGGATTGCGGTTTTGATCTGAAACAGAAACAAAAGCCTTGCAGTTTATCTGCAATGTGAAATTACCTCTGGTCACATCCAGGTTATTAACAAAAATGCTCCTTCTGCATCTTCAGAATGATGCACTGGTATCATGATACTTCATTGTTTCAAGGAATTTAAACAATCTGTCAGCAAGTATAATTACATAGACTAGTTTTCCCTGTGATTACAAAGTAAAATGTAAAGGAGTTTTCTTTTTATTTTTTTTTTTCCTTGTAGAAGAGCCCCTCTCTCAACCACCAATAAAGAACCCCACAGTATCCCAACGGAAACTTTTTTTCCTTAAAATTGTTTAGGCAAAATTATTAGAAATAGGAAACTTGGAAGCAGTCAAGAAGCCAGGTTTCTGACAGCTGTCTTCTCAAATTCTGCAGTGACATTTTGTTAACAAGCCATTCATTTGCTGTGATGAACAGCACAATTTTGATATCCTTTTGACTAAAACATATCTTATCCCAGTATTGGAAAACCTGTCATCTTCCCCTGACTAAATCTATGGCTACTACATGGACAGTAGTTTCACTACTGGAAATCATCCAAATTGACTTTCTAAAGAAGATATTGCATAGAATGATGCATAGAACTTATATCCTAATACATGTAACAAAAGGTGTTTGCTTTTGCATTCAGGCCTTCATTTTAACTGTCCCTCAGAGAAATCAGCAGAAGTTGTTCTGATGGGATATAGAACAATAAAAAATTTCCAGAAGAGTCTTTCCCCAAAGTTACATATATTACAGTGCCCTTATTTTTAAGAACACAGTAGGAGCTGTATCTTGTTTCTAAAACTGTAGCTTTATAACTTAACAAAAGAGGTAAAAAATAAAAAAGCTTTTGAAGTTTATTACTTTAGCTAGATAATTCTTTCAATCAAATAACAAAAAATTAAATCCTGTTTTGTTTTGTTTTTTCGTTAAAATGGGTTTGTCTTTTGTCAGTTACCATGAAAATGTACATGATTTTCAATAAGGGAAATTGACAACTTTTCAGTCTGCAGTTTGTATAGGAAAAGAACCTCAAACCCCAAAACAAAACCAACAGTTTCAATGTTGCAAATCTTATCTTCCTATTAAATGTCATTTCAAGGTGCTCAAATGAGCATATTGTGTTAATTTAATATAACCAACTGGGACAATATTGCTATTTTTAAGATGATGCAAATTACCCTTTGTATAATGTAAGATATCTTTGACATGTTTATTCAGAGGAATATAATTATCATAACCTATTGTAAATAGTATATTATACAATTTATGTGTTTGGTCTTTATTATGTAAATTTTGTGGCCTATATTTCTAGAATTTTTCCCAGCCATTGACTCAGATATTAAAATCTGCCAACACAAGTTTTGAGAAAATCTGAATTATCATGAACTTCTGATTTTTTTGTCGTTTTCAGTTTTGGGTTTTTTGTTTGTTTGTTTTTTGTATCTAGATGGTTTTGGTTTTTATCATTTGGGGTAGCTATGTTTGATTCAAATAGTTAATTTTTAAAATTGTGTGATGAATGCACATAAAATGTACCTGTATTTTCAAATATCTTAAATATAGTAGTTATTTTTGTGTATTGGATTAAAAACAATAATACTTTGCTCTGTATCCTTTGTGGAAGGTCAGATAACATAAAAATATAAACTTTTAGCATTAATATATTTTAATTTTATGATCTTGTGCAAGGGTGTGGTTTTCTANACTTAGAAATGTACCTGTATTTTCAAATATCTTAAATATAGTAGTTATTTTTGTGTATTGGATTAAAAACAATAATACTTTGCTCTGTATCCTTTGTGGAAGGTCAGATAACATAAAAATATAAACTTTTAGCATTAATATATTTTAATTTTATGATCTTGTGCAAGGGTGTGTTTTTCTATACTGCATTCCCTGATAGCATTTTAAAAATAATTCATAGAGACTCAAGCATTGCGATGTGTATATTTTTATATCTTTCCCTTCATAAAACTATCCCTTTATTCTCAGGTGCCACCACCTCACTCAGCATCTATGTCATTACATTTTGCCATTACCCAGGAGATTTTACTGCTTCTCCAAAATTGTAAGTTGCATCTTTATCACTATACCTGATAAATGTGTATAGTGACAAGCCATCTTGCCACACAGGAGATATAATTCCACTTCACTCACTCTGGTAAAGAATATAACCTAAAATAAAGCTTAATCATATCCAATACCCATTAATAGTGAATGTGGGTCAGAAGAGGATCATTAAAGATACTGACTATAGGCCAGATATTTCAAAACCCTGAGCAAGAATATGCTTAAATTTAATGCTCATAGTACTTTGGGTGAAGATGCAAAGCTTAAGTCTTCCATTTGAAAGCCTCACTCAGGAGACATAGAAAAAGATACTTTTAAGAGGTAAAGTGAGGTATCCACTTACTTTCAGTGTTCCAAATAAGTGAGCAAAACTCAGGTTTGTTTTTTGCTTGTTGTGGTTTTATTGTTTGCATTTTTTTTTTAATCCAGTAGTGAATCTGCCAACATTTTCAACTGCTTTTATGTCAAAGAAAAATTACATACAAAGAGTGAAATAGACGTCCAGTTCCTTTCCGTGCGTGAGTAGATTAAAAGCCATATTTCAATTTTCCACTTAAATGCCCTAACCATTATGTAAGCTACTAAGTCTATTAGGATGGTTCCACTGTGCAGAACATAATTCAAGAATCACTGAGTCATACAAAGAAAACATAAAAAGAAGCACAGCTTTGTAGCTTTAGTAGTAGTTACAGACCTTACCAACCTGGGTGGGAGCCGAGATCTAGTGCCAACTCACAGGACAGCTTCTGTGTGGCTTCCAGTGGGATTTAAAGCCTGTGCTTTTTCTTCTACTTTTATATCAACTATTCTAATTCCTACATTTCTTGGGTTTTTTTCCTTTCTTTATGATTTTTTTTTTTTTTTTTATTTTGCTGGGTCTTGTACAGAAGCTGCAATAGTAAACCTGATAGTAACCTTAAGTATCTTATTATAACATGCATGTCCATGGAAAGTACAAAACCTCTTCAAGTATGGAAAAAAAAAAACAACCAAAAACATTGTTTTCACCATTTCCTGAATTTCTAACTAGTGATTTTTTTTTAATAATTAGAGTAGATCAACTCATCTTTGTGTATATTTCCACACACATATATATACTTTCGATAGCTGTTTACAAAAGTAGCTCATTATAATATAATTTTTGTATACTTTAGCCATATCAGATTACTCATAGGATTACTGAGCTCTAACCGTTCAGAAAAACTCTGTTACATGCAGAAGCTCATCTCAAAGAAACTAAGGAAACTTCTAATTAAAGTGTCTCTCAATTCAACTAATTTTTTTTGTGCTTTGTTGTTGAGAAGCAGGTGACAAAGGACTATCATGTTTATGATTTTGAATACATGCACCTATGTTCAGTAGAAAATCTAAATTTGGTCTAAAAGCTCCACTGTATCTGAAATTTCTATGGTTTTTGCAGTTTTGTATCAATCTATGATCATTATTAATCTTACTAAATATACATATAAATATATATATTTGTGACATCTGTTTACTACTAGCCAATCATGCATGCATAAGATGAAATTTTACAACAGAAACCATTTATAGAATAGAATGTGTCAAATATGCTGGAAAAATAGATTTAATTAACTTGAACAAAAATCAAAATAATTTTGAATTAAAATGCATATCTAAAGAGTGTAGCTTCCATATAAAATAGTTAACAGCTGCTATAAAGAGTAAACACAAAAAACACAAATCCTTTTAATTGTATATCACTGCCTTGTAGTGTTCCTATATGTGACACCCCAACTAAGTTATTAAAATCTACTGGTACAATTTAAATCTATTAGTACCATTAAACAACCAAACAATTCTGATACATTTTGTATATTAAAATATCATAGCTCATGCTGTTCCTATGAATTGTTTATGGAACAGGGCAGAGAGATACACAAGGCATATGTAGCTTTAGACAAGTAAAGATCATA
The DNA here is from genome assembly GCA_013400435.1 of Pycnonotus jocosus. Taxonomy (NCBI): domain Eukaryota; kingdom Metazoa; phylum Chordata; class Aves; order Passeriformes; family Pycnonotidae; genus Pycnonotus; species Pycnonotus jocosus. The sequence goes on along the minus strand of VWYP01006769.1, from coordinate 20,914 downwards.
AAAGATTTATGAAGGAGATTTGTTTGGTTTGGGCAGTAATTAAACACTATGGAGTACCATGCTGAGAAATCATTCCTGACTGAACAGAGAATTGATACTCTATGGCAATTTATATAAAGACCTGGAAGGTTGGGGTTTGTGATAACAAATTCACGTTTTACAAGGGCCTCTTAGCAGTTATTCTTAGATGTTCACATAATAAACTTTTCAAATCCAGAGATACATTCATGAACATTTTATTACAGTAACACATAGTTAACATACGTGATAGAATAGACACGTACTCCATACCAGCATACAGGATTGAGAAGGTGGTGTAGTACCACTACAAGCTAAAAAACTTTTGCTGCTACCCGTCTGTGCCTGGCTTCCCCGTGCTGTCAGATGATGGTTTGCAGGCAAGTGTTGCAAAATCTCATCCTCAGCATACATAAATTCCACAAAAATATAATGTCTAGTGTCTCAGATATTGTGAATGCAAAATAAGTTGAAAGTGGTTATTAAATAACATAAGAAGTCTGGAAAGTTTACTGAAGCTAATTACATATGGAAATTACAGGACCTGAATCTAGAATTAGATTCTTGAACACTTGTGTTCAGTGCTGCCTAATTATGGGGATGTTTAATTGTGTAATCAATCAGCTTTTGACCTTAAGCTTTTGCACACATTTAAAGATGTGTTTTTACAAAACAGCAAATGTTTATGGCTACCCCTAGCATAGGATGCAAAAATTTTGTCTTTTTCTTTTAAACCATGTTTGCATGTTGTAAAAGAGGCCAGGATTTTTTATTTTTTTTTTTCCCTCTGTCCTCACAGGTGTGTGAAATGCTGATTTACACTTGTGGGAATAGATTTGCTTCCATCTCAGACCAGGGTGGCCTTGACCACATAATTTGCAGCAAGTTTGTTATTCCCCAGACCCCGCCTGAGCTCTTCTGGGAGCATGAGAGCTGGCGTGGGACAAAACAGGCTGAAAAGCATGCGGGCAGAGAGAAGTGTGCCCATGTTCAAGGTCATGGCTTGACTTTGAGGTTTACTGGGAAAGATGCAGCCTGAGAGGCACAATCCTGTGAATCTCCTACTCTTAAGAATAATTTTTAATGTTCTTCAGGACCTTATTGCCTATTAAAGTCTGTTGTTTAAGAGAAGCAGTTTGGAGTCTGTTTGGAGAGAGTAGTTTAAGGCTAAGTCATCTAAACATAAGAATAGTCATCCAAAATATCTGAATGCAGAGCCTGAGTTTTCTTCTCAACACCTCTTTGTGCACCAATTTTACATGAAATAGCCCTTGCATGTGTTAGGGACTGCTTCTTGGGACATTCTTCTTGGACCAGCATTGCACTTTTCTGAAGAGCCACAGTTCTTCTCCACAGATTCAGGGTGTTGGTTTTACCTGCGCTTTCTTTGACCCCCGTATAATAATTCTGCTTGATAAGGCCATTATTAAGCAGATTTTGATATTTTTTTTTAAATTGCATGAAAATAAGATTGCCTTTATAGGTAAAAAGTCAAATATTAGTGAAAGGGCTTGGATAAAAAGTGAAACAGGTATTTTAATGGAATATGTATTTTTCCCAAAATTGAGACAGCAATACTAGAAAAAAATTTTTTGAGATCATTGAAAATGGAATAAAAAATTGGTATAAAAAGAAATATTTATTTCTCATGTTTTCCTTTATGGGTGGCAAGTCCGAAGAATATTTGAAAAATAAAAAGTTATTCAAACAAGACCAAGAAAGCTTTAGAATGAAGTACTTCACCTTCTTGCAATACTTTGCATTTATTATTCAATCGTGGTCATGAAGTTGACAAATATTCAGGTTAAGTTCCATGCTTATGAATCTGCTACTACCATGGATCTACAGATCTACTACTGAAGTGAATGTTAATTCACAGAAAAACAGTTTTTAAAAAGAGTTTCAGTACGTATTGGAAATACAGTAGTTGCTTTCTTAAAGTTAAAATCTGCAAGGTCATAGATGAATCTTTAAGAGACACTTTACACTGCAGAAAATTCAGGACAATGGCATCTTCCAGGACTTGCATGAATACGATCTTCCATGGTCTTTCATCAGATATTTCTTGAGAACCTCATGAATTTCTAAGACTTTATAAGTGCCACACATGGATCCTTTCCTTTTTTACCTATGTTGTAGTGCTGATACACTTTTAGGTTAATAACACTTTTGAAGGAGAGGTTTCATTTTGCTTCTCATCATTGTCCTCTAAATTAAGTGATCTACAGAAAAAGTAAACCTGAAAATGTCTATTCTTTCCATGTATCTTATGATCATGTATCTTCTGTCTCTTTTCATTGACTCTGAAATGAAATTAATCATCATAATTTGTCTTAGACTACATATCAAATTTAAAGACAGTTAATGTTTGCCAGGATAAATCTCATTCTGAGTCAATGACAAATGGAACACTTTAGCCATCATATTTCTTAGTAAATAGTGTGAACATTGATTCAATATATGCCCACAGTCTGTAGAAAGCTATATAGATTTTATTAATAAATAATTTTTTCATATGAAATATACTACATCATATAGTGGAGTAAAAGGGGGAAAATAATTGATTCAATTGCAATTTTTGCTTCTTATTGGAATATTACAAGGGGTACAATATAGATCTAACACAATTACCTATATTTGCACTTGAATTATTTGAAGAGGTCAGAGACAAAATTCTTCATAAAGTCTTATTAATAACAAAAAATTCATGCATCAAAAAGCCTATAAAATTGCAGTATTTTGTAACAGATTAAACAATCCTCAGTTGAACACAAAATTGCATATTTCAGTATATATATGTTCCTGATATGAACAGACACATCTATAATGTAACTATTTCAAAGAACATAGTGGAAGTGAATATTTGTCTTTATCAAAGACCCACTTTTGTCAAAATTATTTCATCTTTTGAGAATATATATACTGTTAATCTAATCATCTATTTACTTGTCCATTTTCAAAATTCTTGACTCCACTGTATTGTCATAGAAATTTTAGTTGCTCAATTTTCTTTATAAAGACTGAAAAAAAAATGGAATTAATTATTAAAAATCTGAATTATATGATCAGTTTTCACAATCCCTTAGCTATCTTTCAAAGTAAAAACCCAATCCAATATTTTTTAATGTTTCACTAAAATGATGATGTTCAATATGACCATTTGCTGTCTTACTTCCATGGTAAAGCCATTATATACCTCTATATGTATTGCAAAATTTCACAATACTTAGTTCAATGTAACAGCACTCCTGCCAATTAAATATTTTAAATTTACAGGAAAACAAATGCCTAGTGAAGCCCTTTAGCTTTGCAATAAATCTAGGGGTTGGGGGAACCTGATTTTCTGATTGATTCAGGTAATAGGAATAAATTATTAGTCCTTATGGTAGCAAAGAAAATTAATCTTTTGAGCACAATAAAATTAAAAGGTTTTGGCTTGCCTGATCCGAACAAAGTAAGATGAATTTTTAATACAGCAAATTAATTAGGCACATAATGAGGAATAGGATGCATAATAACTCTAATTCTGATAAATAGCAAAATAGTTCAGATCCTCAAAGAAATAAATATCATCCATCACAAACACACCTTAAATTCTGTTTGTTAGGGAATATTAATGGTAAGAGAGCTTGCACAGAAGAGTTAGATAAATTCTATTTGCAGATTTTGCTCAGCGCAATTACATTACATGCTGACCCTCATCTGTAACTTTTTGTGAAATTGATTTTGGGACATTATTCATTTCTGAAGGTGTTAATGTACCATAAAGGATTTGTATTATCGTTAAACATACTGTCTATGCCAGGTGTTACATGTTATTTGCTTCTGCCCTGAAGATCATTTAACAGCTTATAAATCTTTATGGCCCCATGATGTTTTGCTACAATAATTTGCATCTTTAAATAGCTTCTGAATTATGCATTCCAAAAATAAGTAAAACCCAACATTTTTGTTAATAAAGAACATATATCTTCTGTTTTACAATGGCCTTAGTTACAAATGTCAAGAAATACTAGTATGGGAAATAATAAAGTTGATTAGGAATGCAAAACTAACTTTTTTCCCATCTTTTGACAGTATGAAGGTGTTTCATTGCAGATTAAATAATAAATTTAAGACATTCTTTTATGAGGACTTTCCAGGAGTTTTAAAGAATTGTATAACTATATAATTCTATTTCAGTAGAACATCATGGTTGCTATCTATAAGTGTGCTTTGAAATCTAGGAACTAAATATTTATAAATACAAATCTAATGTAATGTCTTCTATAACATAAAATAGATCTGGAATTCAAAAAGTAACAGATTTGATAAATCAGTCATGACATCCTCTTACTCTGTGTATCTTTAGTTTAATGGATAAGTTTATGCACCAGAGGAGGCTACTACAAAGGCAAGGGTCTGTCTTTTTTTGGTGCATGTAGTCTGAACCACCACGGGAGAGGGAGACTTTGAGAAAAACTGGGCTCATGTTTTCAAAGAGCATTTCAGAATGGAATGTTTGCAGAACAGTAGAAACAACAGGGATTTTACACCAAGAGGGAAGCTTCCTCAGGGAAGCATGAAGAGAGCAGGTAATCATCAGAATTCACAGAAAAATACTTCCTATGAAGGAGGAACAGAATTTTACTTTGCTACTTGATCCTCAGCTCTGGTCAGCTTGTAGCTGCTTTTTATTGTTTGCAATGTCTTGATGTTTCTGATGTTGCTGTCTTAGTGGTCACGTAGTTGTCTGGGTGATTCATGTGCCTACTTTGAACTGTCTTTTCAGCTCCAACTGAAATTCATTGGAGAGTCCCCACTGACTTAATTTTGTATATTTGAGCCCTCCCTTTTCAACAGAAGCAAAATCTATCATGTTCCAGTTGAAATGTTTGAAATTTCTTGCAGAGCATTAAGTCTGTCTATGCAGATTATGCCCAAATGTTGTATATGATGACTAACAGATATTTATTAGTAAAATAATTAGGAAATAGATGGTAAAACATACATTTTTTAGCTTAGTTAATATAAGGCAATTTTCATAAACCCCACTGTAAAACTTATATTATTTTCTCATGCTTTTATTCATTAAGTCATTGCTTTATTTATATTGTCAGTGTTATTTATTTTTTTTAATGAAAATTATTGTATATATTCATAGTAGTAGTATTGATTCTCTCATGTGTAATTTAAAGTTTGGATTTTTTTTAGTGGTAGCTTTCACAATATTGAGACAGGCTAATTCTTTAACTTTCTATTAAAACTTAGAGACTACATACTGCATATAAATTATTTTTTTAATAATTAATAAAAAGCAACAAAGGCAAAAACTCTATGTCCTCAGTACCATTAGAATAACTTCTTTCTATAGCCATTGATATATATCCTAAACAGGAGATGGTCAAAGATGGTGATATGAACATAGGTCTAAAATTCCTGAAAAATAATTTAGGTGGGGTTTAAGAAATTTTAGGATTACCAATTTGATCTTCATACCAAATGTGACACATATAATTCCAGACTATGTGCAGAATGTAGTTTATTAGAAAATAAATTTATCTATATTTAAAAGTATGAAGGTAGGTCCCATGACACATTTTTTAAGAGATAACAGAGGCTATTCCTTGTATAGTGTTCTGCATACTGCTACATAAAGAGTAGGTCAATAGGCTATTGGTCATTGTTCATTGTTGACAATAAAGTCCTAAGAAAACAGTATTAAAAATATTTGGTGTTAAAATAAAGAAAAAAAAAAGAAATCCTATGATAATGAAAATATTTTATCATATAGTGTTTAATCCTGCTAGTCATAGTAATAAAAATGCACTAAACTGAAAAATAACTTCAAGCTATTAAAAAAGATCTGTTGTGTAAATCTTAATTCTCAGAAAATAACCTACTGCAGGAGTGGTTTATGTCTTTCATATGCCATCTGTCATATGGTCTATCTGTTGATATTCTAATTATAGTAAAGGATTAAACTAGTACACAAAGAAGCAGAAATTTTTGATTGATTTTCTCTGTTTGAACTACAGACTAATTGCATATCCTATTCAAAATGTATTTATGAAGCTGTTCCATACAAGCTTTATTGCTTTTAATGGAAAAATGTATTTAATATAGTAATCAGAAATACTAATATTGTGGAGCGAGAAGATACAATTGTTCAACTATAACTCGCATGATTAGACTTTTTTATTAGTTTGTTTTTCTGTTTTTTCCTTATTTATTTGATATCAAGACATAATCATAGGTTTAAAGTTATGTTTCTTTTTTCAATTTCTTTTTTATTTGAAAAGAAAGCAGTGATTTTTTAATACATCTGTACTGGCACAGGACATATCTGTAAACAGGCCTTGACAAATGTAGCCTCTATCTGAACCCAGTAACTCAGAAAAAACCCAGCTTGTTTTCCTTGCCCAGATACAGTTTCTCCAAGGCTTTTTTCTTACAAATATTGAATTCCAAAGAAGGTGTGATTAGAAGAAATTCTTAAAGGCACTTGATCTACATATTGAAATATCTAAAGGAAAATAGGAAAAATATGCCATCAATTTACAAGCAATTTCCTGCAAAATATTGCTAGAAAACCTTATATTTAGTGGTCTGCAATTGTAAGATAGTTTATATTATTTCTTTTGATTGTATTCTGTTTTTTTCTTTCCTAAGTTTGTTCCATTTTTTGCTAGTTCGATAACAGATGGTCTCTTGACTACTTTTTTTTTTAAATCTTTTTTATTTTTCCTTCTCTCTGTGCAGTCTGCTATATGTATTTCTTATTTCTTTCCTAACTCTATTTCTCTCCAATAATTCTTTCTTTTGATCGCCTTCCTTGTCTTTCTCCAGAAACCCAACTTTAGATGGGATCTACCTCTTCTTTATTTGTCCAAACACTTAGACATTAAGCAAACAATATTACTGGATGATAATTAAGGAGCAAAGATAAGGACACTGAAACACAGGACAGAGTTTCCTATACTCAAATGAATGTCTGAAAACCTGAGACATTTATCTTCCTCTCATTTGTGGCAACATTTATATTTGTCTAATGAATATATACATATATCAGGAAGTTGCAGGGAGTTGCAGATTGCTGTGGAGTGTTTAGAAGACTGACAGATTTCATCAGTCTTAAAACCAGAAATTTGTCTTGATTTAGGGCAAATTTGGGAGGAAACTTTTGATTGAGGTCTAAGTACATTCGTTGGCAAAATATTTCCTACAAATGGTGAGTTCTTACAAATTATTTATGATCATTGCTGCATATACAAAACTCTCGCTTTTTAACAACTATATTCTAAATCATATCTAATTTGTGATTATACATTTCCATAGATCTGAAGTTGAACATTTAGCACTGACACCTATCTTGTTATGTCTTATCCTTAGGGTCCAGGTGATTAGGCTTGAGAACTCAAGCCTAAGGTGTGAGTTTTCCTTACTTGCTCTTGCCTGATGATTTTATGCTGTTGCAGTCTTCTCTGCTACTTATTGCACATATGTGACCAGGCTCTAAGCCAAGACAGATGATTTCCAAAAAACACCAACGAAGCTGGTAAAAGATCTAGAGAAAAAATCCTGTGAGGAGAGGCTGAGGAAACTGGGATTCATTAGCCTGGAGAAAAGGGGGATCAGGGAAGTTCTTATTGCTCTGAAACACCTGCCTGAGATTGTGGGAAGGTGAGTGTTGATCTCTTTTCCCAAGTGACAAGCAATAGGATGAGAGGAATTGGCCACAAATTGTGTAAGGGGAGGTTTAGCTTGAATATTAGGAAAAATCCCTTCACTATGGTGGACAAGCACTGGAGGAGGCTATCCAGGGAAGTGATGGAAACACTGTTCTTGGTGCAATGAATCCAATGACTGTGTGAGGTTATCCATGAGTTCAGGCTGTTCAGAAGGCACGGGTAAGGATGGAAGAGCAGAGACATGCTCTCTACATCAAGAGTGTAATGAGCCCTCTGAAAAACAGCCATAAGCAGGTTGAAAGGCTGTGGGTAAGAATCAGAGACTGAGGCACCAAAGGGTGCCTTGTGATTGGTGTCCACAACAAGCCACCTGCTGCTGAAACCTCCTTACTCCAGCCCCAGGAGGTAGCACTCTTGCAGATACTTGTCCTGCTGGGGGGCTTCAATCAGCCTGGTAGCTGCTGAAAATGTAGCATAGCTAATCTTGGGATGCATGGAGGGTAACTTCTCAGACCAGGTACAGACAGCCCCACAAGCAGGGATGTGGAACTGTACCTGATGATCGCCAATGTAACTGGGCTAATTAGGGATGGCAGGAGTGGACGCAGCCTGGGCTGAGTGGAGTTTACAGTTCTGAGGAATATGGGCCAGGCATGAAGCAAAATCACGACCCTGAATTTTGGGAAAGCAAACTTCCACTTGGTTTATTTGCTAAACTGTTTCTCAGACAAATAAGGACAGCTATTGGGACAGATTTTTATATTAGTTGTGCATATTCTTTGGAGCTATTTGAACAAATAGAATTAGATAATATAATAAAAATGTTCCCTTTTCCTTGATGATCTGAATTACCCTGGTAATTCATTACCAATTGCGCTGCTTGCAATCAGAAAACACAAAATAACTCTGTCTAGTGATTAGTGTCTAAAAGTCTCATGCAGGAGGCAAATTAAAATGACGAGATAAATTATCTCTGGGATTAAAAAACAAACTTGACAAAGCTACCAGTTTGGATTTTCCGTGATCCTTATGCTTCCATAATTGCATTTAATCTTTTTTCACCATTTTTATTTCCATGTTGATGAGGTCTTAAGGATCATTCAGGTGCATGGTTAGTTTTTCCTGGACAGAAAGAAGGGGCTAAAATGTCTTCACTGTTTCTTTTCTAACGAGTTACTCCTTCAGCCTTGCTTATTAAACTCAACAGATTAAATCTTGCATAACTCTAGGCTGTAGTGCCTAACTATGTTGGGATACCAATCCTCCACTTCAAACCATACTTGCTTTACAACTGCCCATAACAACAACGCAGTACTTAGGCTAAAGACTTAGTCACATCAAGTCTACAGAACTCATGAAAAAGGATTGTAAACCAGGGCAGCTCTACTGCAGCAAGAGTAGAGAGTGCTCCTACATTCTGCTCAGGCATTGACCCTTTCCCACTTAATAGATAAAAGCATGTGTGTGGTGGAGTAGATACTTCATATTTTCTTAAGCATTTCAATCTATATATTAGGACTTGATTGACATGTTCTCGAATTTAGTGAAACTCCAGAAATATAAATAAAGAAACACCTAAATAAGATACTGAGGTTGGACACAAATTTTCTTAGTAGTTTTCTATGTCTGACTTTGGCTTTTTTTCCCTGAGTTAAAAATTCTAAAGCAACATATATATATATATATATATATACTCTAGCGAAGAATCCTTCTCTACTGGATGTTCAGTGTTTCAGGTTGGAGGTGGTGTACATGAACTGTAAGTTTTAAAATTTAGAATTAATAATGGCAGTCTGAGCAGCAACTCAGTTAATAGAATGCACTGCTACAATCACATGTAAGTTTAAATTCCTAAGGCATTAAGAGGTATTAAAGAACACTTGTCTTTATGCACAATAAGAGAAAAAATGTTATATTCTCCTATGTTAGAAATAATGTTTTTCTTAAGTATTAGCAGGAAGATGGTAACTATCATGAAGATAAATTTGCTTCCTAAAAAGCTGAATGCCTATTTTACCACATAGAAGTAATTTAATGCTAAAGAGGATTCAGACTCAAAGTTCTCCTGATTTTCTACCCAATTTTCACTGTGCGTTTTGCCTTTGCAATTAAAAAATAATGATGGACTGATATAAAATATATGCAAAAGTAGCAAGAAAATGAGGTATCAACTTATTATAATTGCTGAAATGGGAGAATAAACTAAGCTGGTAAAGTTTTATTTGAAAATTATTCAAAATTATTCAGTAATCAAGAGTCTTTTACACTGAGCACAAGTTGCCAGTGACTGACAATGATAAATGATATTTATTTCTGTTATTCAGTTGATGATAATGTGTTATTCACATATGAATAACTTTATCTAACCATTATATTTTCCAAGTTTTTTGCACTGTTTAACTATTATTTAGTAATGGACAGTTCTGAATAGCATGCAAGAGTCACTGAACTAATTTTTTCTCCTAAATTCAAAGAATACAGGAGGTATATCACATATTTTTGTTTAAAGGGTGATATATAATTTTAAACATTTTATCCAGATATTTCCGTTTAAATCTTCTAGTGAAAATATTACAGATATACAGTAAAACATTATTTTTATACCCTTTAAGGTATACCTGTTTTAGGTGCTGCTAGATGACAATGAAATATATCTTGAAGGAAAAAATATGCTGTGTGACCCAAACTTCTACTGATGTAAGTCACAAGAATCCTCAGAATTTAAATTATCTGTGCAGGACCATTCAATCTCAGGATGTGACATATAATTTTTACAGTAACTAATTGATACAACTACATTTTTGCTTGTTTTATTATTGAAGTCACTGACCTGTATGACATTTGAAATATTTAGGTTCAAGTTAATCATAAATTCGAATAAACTTATTATCTACTAGCAATTCTACTTACTGTGGATTTCGTTAAATTGCTTCCTTTAATCTTAGCTGTCTAGCAATTCTTTGACTTCATGAGGAATCACTTTTTTTTTCTAGGTTAATTCCAGAACCTCACTGAAACCAGTGGTTATAATATTTTAATATGTCAATGTTCGGACATTATCTTTCTAAGGATAATTTTTCTCTGATTTTCAATCATATGGACACATATACCTTTTATTTTTCTTTCTAAATGGTATTCATTCTTTGTGTATACCTAAAAAAGATGAATCTTTCCTTCTCCATTTTCAATTTTGAGATTTATGGTTTTTCCTCTGAAATATTACCGTTGTGTGTATTTTCTTTCCTCTATCCCCATCTAGTTCACCTAAACACACACATTCTGGAATAAAATATATTAATGGTTTGTAGGGTTTTTTCCTAATTTAGAAACTCTGATAAAACAAATTTTAATTCATGAAGAAAGTAGAAAGGCTATGAAGTCAATAGATTCCCCATGATCATTCAGGAGAATGCTTAGATTTTTTTTTGCTTAGTAGCTCCTGTTTTATCTTTTTCTTCTTAGGGCCACAATATGAAGTAGAACAAAGACCTCAAAAAAGTTAATCAAATAGTATCAACTAACAGTTTTATATCTTCTATTTCACCCAATTTAATTTTAGCCACCTAAAAAATATGCCTGTAAGACTATGTCTGTACTATGAAGTTAAAGACGATCTGCTAATCCCCAGACCTAAGATAAAATGTCAAAGGTTTGGAATCCATGATACTTTAAATCTCTGACACTCTTTGTGTCAGATTTGCATAAAGATGGATAAACAGAATAATCAAAACCAGAGTCAGGAAATTATTTAAGAGTTAACAATGTGAAAAAAGAGTTAAACAATAAGAAAAAAACACGTGTTTAGTATTGGTATGTACTCCCTGGCCCGCTTTTGTTCTGCAGCTAGTATGTACCTTATGTCTACATCTGTTATGTAAACTCCTTCTATTTCTAAGGTAGAGGTACATATTTCTGTTGGTTTGTGGGTTTGGGGAGGGTTGCAAAAAAATTGGTATTTGTAAACAAAAAAGAAAAGAAAACCTAGACTTCACTTGACGACTCAGGAGATACCACCCTTCCTGGCTGGCTGCAGGAGTGTCTGCTGTGGTTCTCAGAGATGTGCCCTGACAGCACTGAGGTTGAGCGTGAGTTCACAAAAAGCTTGCCTCAAAAATACCCAAAAACTACATGAACCCAGAAAGACAAAAAAACAGGTGGACAGAACGTTTACAGGCATACCCACAATCATAAACAACACACAAATAAATATGAGCAACAGAAATTGGGCCAACCCTATCCCTCCTTTACCATACACTTGGAAAATTTGCATATCGGAATGTACGCATACCACTACCAAGCCGCATTTACTGATTCTTAAAACACTGACTTTCAGATCATTCAGTTTCCATGCCCAGAGTTTGGGTGTTTCACCTGGTGTCCAGCTCAGAGACTATGTCTTTCCAGATGCTGGCCTCCATCTCCTTCCCTGTTAACCCTGAAGTGTACTAGTGAACCACACTGCATCCCCAACACAAACAGAATACAAAATAGTTAGGAATAGAGTCTGATAAGAGGATAGGATGGATTGTTACAATCAGTTACACTAGAATCTTCATTAAAATGATCTTCAATAAAAAACTTTGTTAAATGTAACTATTTAATTGACATCTTATTCTGTGTCTTTGGAATGGTGACCAGTCTTCATCTGCAATCTCTTGTCTTACACTCCAATTGCACAGTTTTGAGATATCCACTAACTTGATATGAGAATAACAGTTAAGTCTTTGACTTTCTCTAATTAAGATTAATTTCTGTATGACAAAAAGAAAAATCATTGTAAGAATAACCTTCAATTTCCTATGTGTGAGTGATTGCACTGTAAATTCTCTTAGGTAGCTGACTTTTCTCTTCTGATTAAATTAGATTGACTGCCTTATGGATAAGGTGCAAAGCTCATCTGAATCTCAGGAACTTTTAAACAATACTTCTGATATGGATGAACTTCATTTTTGAAGTCTAAACATACAGAAGTCATGTAACATACAGATTCCCACCATCCACACTTATATTGAGTTGACCCTGACTGGGTGCCAGGCACCCACCAAAGTCACTCTCACACTTCCCTTCACAACTGGACAAGGAAGAGAAAATATAGGAATGGTTCATGGGTTGAAATAATGTCCAGAAGACATATCACTCACCAAATACCAGCACAGAAAAAACAGGCTTGAATTAGGGATAATAACTGAATTTATTACTAGTAAAATCAGAGCAAGATATTGAGAAGTAAAAACAGATATTAAAACAGCTTCATCCAACCTTTCCCTCTTGTTACAAATGAGTGTTTTGAGATCACTTTAAGAATCACCAGGAAAGGTATCAGTAAATACAGGTTTAATAAAAAAGTGGCAACAGTGACTGCTGTGGTCCAGAAGAGCTCAAAGGTTCTCATTTTGGGCTGCTGTTTATAGGCCGCAACAGAGTGGGCTTTAGTCATGGCCGTATTTCTTCCTGGCCTCACTTTGGGTCAACAACTTTCTTTAGAAGTGTGAGAACAAGAATGTTGTTCCATTCAGGGAAAAAAAAAAAAAAAAAAGAAAAACAAAAAACCAAAAAAGTTTCTAAGGCTGTTCATAAAAAAGAAAAGCAGGAGCTCATTAGACAACACCAGTTCCTGGGAGCAGCTGGTGTTTCCATAAGGTCAAGAGGAGCTCAGCCCAGGTGCCGTTCATCAAGTGCCAAGGCCTAATGAGCAGTGCTCAGATCATAGTGTGAAAGGCCTGATAAAGGGGAGTGGGGGGAGGATACATCACCACACCTCCTTCCTGGCTCTTATCTTCTTTCCCCTGAGGTGCAGGGAGACTGGCAATAGGAGTTACAGCTGGTTATCACACATAGTTTCTGTGCTGCTCAGGGAGAAGGGTCCTTCCCCTGCTGCAGCACTATTCCCTATAGGGTCACAAATTCTGACAACAAAACTGCTCCAGAGTGGGCTACTCTTGCCACAAGTCTGCAGATCCCTGCAGAAATCTGCTCCAACCTGTGCTTCCCATGAGTTCACAGACTCCTCTCAAGCATTCACGTGTTCTGGTGTGGGTCCCTTCTATAGGCTGCAGGTGGACCTCCGCATCCCCGTGGTCCTCCATGGGCTGCAGGGGCACAGCTGCTTCACCGTGGTCTGCACCAGGGGCTGTGAGGGAATCTCAGCTCCAGTGCCTGGAGCAGCCCTTTCCCCTGCTTCTGACCCTAGTGTCTGCAGAGTTGTTTCTTCCACATATTCTCAGTCCATTTTTCTCTGAGAGCAATCACTTATGCATAATAATTTCTTTTTCTTCTTCTTAAATATGTTATCATAGAGGTGTTGTCATCATTTCTGATTGGCTCCAGCTTTGGCCAGTGGCACATCCACCTTGGAGCTGGCTAGCATTGGCTCTGTTGAACATGGAGAAAACTTCTAGCACCTTCTGTAGACCAAAACCTGGCCATGCAAACCCAGTGCAATATTCAAAATCTGTCACTAGTAAACATATCTTAAAACATAAAGAGGCATGGGAGACAGATGGTCCTACATTCCAGTTCTGTCAGTTAATTCTAAATAATATTATCGAAATGGATTTCGGTACAATGTGCCGAATTTCTCAAATGCCTGCTTCAAAGGACAACTCATATGTTTTAAAAATCAAGTGGAAAAGATACTTTACAATTTGTAACTCAAAGGTAAGCCACATGATACAGAAGACCTGGCTTAAACATAAACATGACAATATTTTGATACATTGTATAGAAATAGAATTACAGGGTAAAAAAGGGCCTGGTAGTTAAGGTCCTTTTCTGTTCATCATTATAAATTTAACTCTCAGAAAATACGTGCTATTTAAAAGTTGAATCTCATCTGTAAAATCAACACTTCTATTTTTTTACAAAATAGATTGAAAATTTTCCATTCATCTGCTAAACTTTCATGTATGTATATATATTTTTCCCAATATGACTATTTTTTTTCCATCTGATATACTAAAATACCATAAAAGTGCATTATTATAACAAAAGTGTTATAAAAGTCTCTGTCAACAATGCATAATCTACAGGAGCTCTGATCACTGTTGTCCCAGTGGTGCATTGGTACAATGCATCATTGGGATGAAAGCCAGAGGGAACAGAAAGGCAACAACAGAAGATCAACAGTTTAAAAGATGTTATGATTCTTTCTTAAGTATTAGTTGATGAGCTTTCTGTTTGTATGTGTATATAAATATTAAAAACCATCTCTTCCAGAAAAGATGATGAAGGTTGTCCATTAACAATAACTGACATCTTATTATGCAGAATAAATTTACATTAAAAGATTTCTAAGAAATCTTTTCTCTTGCTTTTCATTATTTTAGATATAGCTCACTCTGAATCTCCTTTGCCATTGGTGATTGTCATCTTTGCAGACTTACTTTAAGTTTACTATAAATGCATCTCAAATACTGTCTCTTCATCAGGAAATATTTTGCCTCTCCCATTATGAAATCTTATGATTCAGCCATCCTGAAATAGAATAAAATCCTTCTTCATTCCCTTCCTACTCTCTATTTTATCATAACAAGCCCAACTGTCTTCAACATATGTAAGCCTTTTCACTCAAGGATATGGTGTCAGTGACTGACAAAAAGGCTTCAAAGAGTAAAAGAACAGTTTTTCACTTCAACTTAAATAGCAGAAACTGAAATTAAAAAAAAAACAACAAACCAACAAAACTGAGTGAAATGATACAAAAAATAAATCCACTTATGCACATAGCCTCTGGATACTTGTCTTTTACTTTTTATTTTCTCATCTGAGTTAATCACATTTCTATTTGGAAAAGAAAAAAACAACCCACACTGGGGTTTTTTTGTGACATCACATTGACTTTGTCTTTTCTCTCTGTCACATATAGACTTAATTAATTCACATCTATATGTGTATTAGTTTCTGTACTTTATCTTTTCTAATTCAGAAATGCTGAGGTTCTGCAGTTTCCTTTGATACTTATTTTAGTCTTGAGAAAAAAAAAAATCCTGTTTTCCAGATTAAACAGAGAGGTATATTCAAATTAACAGTT
Organism: Pycnonotus jocosus; assembly: GCA_013400435.1. Taxonomy (NCBI): domain Eukaryota; kingdom Metazoa; phylum Chordata; class Aves; order Passeriformes; family Pycnonotidae; genus Pycnonotus; species Pycnonotus jocosus. The sequence continues at coordinate 5,197 of VWYP01006769.1, read as the reverse complement.
TTTCCATGGATGTATCAAAGACTTTTAATAGGATATCCTTTTTTATGTCTCTTACTGTTTCATTTTGTGTTAACTTTTATTCTGATTTAATTCTATGCAGTCAGAATGATATCATTACTTTAAAAAAAGACATGTAAAATATGATTTTTTTTCTCATTTCTTTCATGAAGGAAAATATTTTGTGCATTTTCCCCCACCTTTGACTGGCTTTATTACACTGGAGATGGAAACATAGCTTGCACTTCCTACTTTGAGTACCATTTTCCCCCTACTTTTGGAGGTATACTTTCCAACAAAACTGTTATTTCCATATCTTTCTTACCTACTTACTCATTACATTTATTTGAAGCTGAAAGCTAACCTTCCTGATGTGAACTGAAACATAAAATGTACTGTGATACTGTCTGCTCCGTGAATTTAATACCCAAATTTGGTTAATTTTATCCATTTCTGTGTTTCACAGACAGAGAACTAGTCACTTAGTTAATATTACTTCACTGTGGTTACATAATTATACTTTGCAAGGGATACTTACAATGATATTGTAAATGAAATTTTGTCAGNCTACTTAATTAAAGATGCTGAGTCCAAAGCAAATTTCATCCCTTAATTATTCCTTTTTCTGAGCTATACATTCAGACATTAGATATGCCCCAAAATGGTTATTTTAGGCTCCAAAACTGTGAAAAAATGATCAGATTTCTGCATTCAATACTTTAACAGATATCACTTTAGATTTTATTAAGAAAATTATATGGCTGACACAGTAATTAGGTACTTCCTTATGTCACTTTATTCTGTTAACCTACACTCAGATGAGCAAAATACATAATATACCTAATCTTTTTTGAGATATTTTTCTCATTCATATAAGAGCTTAAAAACAATAATCTTAAAAAGTCACTCAATTAAAAATATTGTTAAGGGTAAGAAAATCAAGAATAAGTCAAAGCTCTGTTTCAGTTTCCATATCTATTTCCACTTGACACTGTGTAGTATAAATATATTATTTTTTTTAATATAAAATACATTTAGGAGAATGTAGAAATGTAACAACTGGAGTACCTTTTGATGCAGCTCGAATTTATTACTTCATACTCATGAAAGTACATATACATACTCTATGAATTACTAATTATTTTAATTCAATACCAGATCACAGGATCGGGCAGCTGTGACAAACCACATGTCAACACACCGGTATTCAAGGAAGGACTGATCTGTGGCCTCTTGCAAAAGCTCAACCCATGCAAATTTGTGTCCCTGAAGAGAATCCACCCCAGAGTTTAAGAAGCTGATATTGTCAGCTTTGCCTATAATATTTGAAACATCCTGGAGATCAGGGGACATCCTCATGACTGAAAAAGAACAAATGCCATCCCATAAGAAGACCTAGGAAACTACAGGCTCACTAGTTTTACTTCATTCGCTGGAAAAATATTGTAAGGAGTCTTCCTAAAAGCTATTTCAAATCAAATGATTCAGGTGATAGGGAAAATGCAGCATTGTTTTACTAAAGGCAAATTATGCCTAATTAACCTGATTTGTCAGGAGAAAATGGGCTTCAATGAGGCATTCAACACTCCTTCCCACAGCCTTGTCCTGGACAAATTGCCAAGATACAGATTGAATGGCTGGATGGTGATATGAGTGACAGATTGACAAAGTACAAGGTCCTGCACCTTTACTTTGAGGTGCAGAACCAAAGAGCCCAATACGAGCTGGATCTGTGTGTCTGGGGAGCAGCCTTGCTGAGAGGGACCTGGGGGTCTTGGTGGACCAGGTGAACATGAATCAGCAGGTGTTCAAAGCAACAAAGGCAAATCAGGTCATGGGCTACATCTGCAAGGGTATTACAGGCAGGGGGACAGAGACTTGGTGTTTTCAAGACACACCTAAATTACTGTCTCCAGTTCTGGTCCCCTCAGTTCAAGAAAGATGGAGACAGACATCAGAAGATCCAAAGGAGGGCCAAGAAGATTAACAAAAGGCTGGAGAACACTCTGATGAGGAAAGACTGAAGGAGCTACATCATTTCACCTCATAGAAGAGAAACTTCAAAGGGAACCAGTACTTGAAGCTGTACTACAAGGAGAATGGAGACTCTTTTCACAAGGAGATGCATAGAGAGGACAATGGGTGTTGGGTGTAAGTTGCACTTGGGGAGGTTTAAGCTTGATAAAAATATATATATATGTAGTAAGAAGACTGTCGTACACTTGGACAGCCTTCCCAGGCATGTGGCAGTCTTCATCACTGTAGATTTTCAAACTGCAACTGGACAGGGAGCTAGGTGATCTCATGTTGGCATCTTTTCCAGCAAAATATTGTACAGAGAGTCTCTTGAGGTCCCTTCCAACNTGGGTGTAAGTTGCACTTGGGGAGGTTTCAGCTTGATTAAAAAAAAAATATATATATATAGTGAGAAGACTGTCATACACTTGGACAGCCTTCCCAGGCATGTGGCAGTCTTCATCACTGTAGATTTTCAAACTGCAACTGGACAGGGAGCTAGGTGATCTCATGTTGGTGTCTTTTCTGGCAAAATATTGTACAGAGAGTCTCTTGAGGTCCCTTCCAACCTAAGCTGTTCTATGATTCTGTGATTTGATGAAGTAGAAACCGAAGAGACCCAGACTTTTCTAGAAGACAAATTATTTCACGAAAGTGCTTATTTCTTATAATCAATCACACTGAAGACACCTAGAGCCATTTCTCAGATTTGAGGAGTTTGGGGTTTTGTTGTGTTGGTTTGGGGTTTTTTTTGTTCATTTGTTTGGGTTTTTGTTTAATTTCAGGAGATATCTGCTTTTGTGGTATTCAACTCCTTAACACATTTTATTTAGTGGATATATAGGAGAATCCTAAAGGAATTCCTTAAGCTGACCACGTGTTTACTTTTGAAAGGCCAGACTGGCTATCAAGGTTTCATTAATATATGTTATCTCGAAATGCACTCCAAGACATCTAATGGCACTGAAAGGCCTTAGCCCCTCCAGGGTGCTGCTTTAAGGAGTATCACCCTGTAACATGTCCCATGTCTCTGTGTCACTCTTGTGCATGTGTCTGTTGCCTTAGGGGTCCCCAGGTGGTCCTGTTTTTGCATGTGCAGATGGAGTCAGCCTGTGCTCTCCTGCACGTAGAAACCATAGGCATCCGTGTTTGCTCAGTTCTCAGGCTGAATGTCACCCATATGAATCTACGCCCCAAGCAACCTCAAGTTTAGTAAGGCATTTATTTTTTATGTATTTTTCCTTTCCCTAGGCCTTTGACTGGTAAAATTTACATAGTCTTGTTTCAATTTTACATGAATAGAAATAAGCATGTGAATTTAATATACAGGACATGTGGTAAGAGTAGTACCTGAAGACCATAATTACTAAGGAATATTTATTAGATACTTCTATTCATATCTTTAGGCTTAAACCACAAAAAATATGTTATGATGATAGTAATGGCTGATATAATTACATGAAGAAGACAGTAGAATATTTAATAGAATCAGAAAAATTATTATTTTTTTTAAAAAAAACAGCTTTAAGAGATTTTTTTCATCTGGGTTTATTTTCTATTTTCTATTTTTTTATTCTCATGATGAAACAAAGGAAAAATCTGAGATGGTGTATTGAACAGGTGCTGTGAAAAATGAAATCAAAATATGTAATGCTGTTTAATAAATAGGAAACAGTGTTACTTTGAGATTTGCCAGATGTTCCTGATACATTTAATTTAACAAATTCTGTTATACTGATTGCCTATGGTATTAAGCTTTGGAGAATCACTGTATTTGCTCTAGTCCAGTCCTTTAGGCGAATGCTTAAAGGAGAATCAAAGGAGAAAAGAAAATATTAGATCCAATATGGTATGCAGAACAATAAAAAAAAAATCACTAGTGAGATATCAAGAAGGTGAAGCAAAGAAGATGATAGAATAAGGTAACAACTGAACAAAAGTTTCAAGAATGTCTTTGGTGACAGCACAAAAGGTATATTGCTTAAAAACTATCTAATAGGAACAGTAGATCTGTGCATCTGTGCGCATGCACATGCTTGCTGGGGCAAGAATAATATCTCATAGACCTGATTTGCATTTTTTATCACTTTGAATACAATTTAAAGATTACTGGAAAAATAAATACATTATTACCATAATCATTTTGTCCTTTGTTTGAATGCAGTATTGCTAATGTCTGAATGCTAATATGCCTGAAAATGCTATATGAAATTATATTGAATGCAGCTTGCAATAGTACTGTTATTTACTGTTGCAACAGCTAAATACACACTAAATACTGCATCAATGTACTTGAAAAAAGGCACAACATTGTTTTTTTTTTTTTTTTGAAGTATTTATCCAACGTGTTTCAAGCATTATAGGGAACTATCAAGTTATGAATGCAGATAATAAGGGGTTTCACAACAAACATAAACCAAACCACTTTCATGAAAGTTTTATCCAGTTAATAGCTAGCAACCAACCAGAAATAAATATCATTCAAGATCTATTGCAAGTTGTGTTACAACAGTGTTAGTAATGTTCATTCTCTTTATCTAATCAGGTCTTTAGCAACTATTCTTGGCAGCTCCTTTTTGTAACAACAGGAACAGACAGGAACTATGACAAATTATGCTGTGCATATACAGCTTATCTCCAGAACTATTACTTTGAAATATCTTCATATATATATATTAGCCCTACCTACACAACTTTTTTGTTTTATTATTCTTCAGTTTAATATAAATTTAAACCACACTTGGAAATGTTCGGTGACATTTACATTATTGCCCTTGGTTTCTTGAAACAGAAAGTTACCTTATAATAGGATTCATAGAGCAATGATCCAGAATCAGATATTCACATTAAAGTTTAAAGGAGTTAAGAGAAAATTATATCTTCTTTTTGGTACTTTATTTTAAAGGAAGATCTTCAGCTGATCAGAAATAACATAAAATGCAATTTGCCTATAATATTTAGCATCTATACTCAGCATGGAAGAAATAAATAAAGAAAAGAAGAATTTTAAAAACACAAACAGCTGCTATCATAAAACTAATGGGTTTTTTTTTTACTTTGATGACATTTCAGAAATGTTTTTGTTCATTTTTTTTGTTGCATAAATAATTTTAATAAATACCTTCAAAAATCTGCTTTAGCTTACATCTCAGTAAAATTAAAAAATGTTATTTATTGAGTAAAG
>VWYP01006768.1:40210-69210 GCA_013400435.1 Pycnonotus jocosus | reverse complement strand
GTGGTGAGGCTCAGGAGCCCCTGCATAAAGGGTTATTGGCTTTTCCAGGGCAGCTAGGGTTAGGGCGGCCAGGCTCAGGGGCCGCGGGGCCTAGGGTTATTGGGTGCTTGGGGGCGGCTAGGGTTAGGGTTAGGGTAGCCAGGCTAAGGTGAGCTGGAGCTTAGGGTTAGTGGGGTTTTGAGGGTGGCTGGGGTTAGGGTGGTGAGGCTCAGGAGGCCCTGGACCTAGGGTTATTGGCTTTTCCAGGCCAGCTAGGGTTAGGGGGGCCAGGCTCAGGGGCCCCGGGACCTAGGGTTACTGGGCGCTCGGGGGCGGCTTGGGTTTGGGCAGCCAGGTTCAGAGGTGCCAGGGCCTAGGTTTACTGGGTCCTCGAGGGTGACTAATGTTAGGGCGGTCAGGCTCAGGGGTACCAGGACCTAAGGTTACTGGGCTCTCAAGGGTGGTTAGGGTTAGGGCGGCCGGTCTCAGGGGCGCCGAGGCCTAGGGTTACTGGGTGCTCGGGGGCGGCTAGGGTTAGTTTGGCGAGGCTCACGGGCCCCTGGACCTAGCGTTATTGGCTTTTCCAGGGTAGCTAGTGTTAGGGTGACCAGGCCCAAGAGCCTTGGGGCCTGGTGTTACTGGGTTCTCGGGGGCGGCTAGGGTTAGGGGTAGCGTTAGGGCAGCCAGGCTCAGTTGATCCGTGGCTTGAGGTTAATGGGGTTTTTGGGGCGGCTAGGGTTAGTTTGGCGAGGCTCACGGGCCCCTGGACCTAGCGTTATTGGCTTTTCCAGGGTAGCTAGTGTTAGGGTGACCAGGCCCAAGAGCCTTGGGGCCTGGTGTTACTGGGTTCTCGGGGGCGGCTAGGGTTAGGGTTAGCGTTAGGGCAGCCAGGCTCAGTTGATCCGTGGCTTGAGGTTAATGGGGTTTTTGGGGCGGCTAGGGTTAGTTTGGCGAGGCTCACGGGCCCCTGGACCTAGCGTTATTGGCTTTTCCAGGGTAGCTAGTGTTAGGGTGACCAGGCCCAAGAGCCTTGGGGCCTGGTGTTACTGGGTTCTCGGGGGCGGCTAGGGTTAGGGCAGCCAGGGTCACGGGTGCCACGGCCTAGGGTTAGGGTTAGGGTTAGGGTTATTGTTAGGGGCCTAGGGTTACTGGGCTCTCGGGTGCGTCTATAATTAGGACTACCAGGCTCAGGGGCGCCGGGGCCTAGGGTTACTGGGCCCTCGGGGGCAGATAGGGTTNAGGGTCACGGGTGCCACGGCCTAGGGTTAGGGTTAGGGTTAGGGTTATTGTTAGGGGCCTAGGGTTACTGGGCTCTCGGGTGCGTCTATAATTAGGACTACCAGGCTCAGGGGCGCCGGGGCCTAGGGTTACTGGGCTGTCGAGGGCGGCTAGGGCTAGGGTAGCCAGGCTCATTGGCGCTGGGGCGTAGCGTTACTGGGCTCTCGGGTGCGTCTATAATTAGGACTACCAGGCTCAGGGGCGCCGGGGCCTTGGTTTACTAGGCTCGTGGGGGCCNCGGCTAGGGCTAGGGTAGCCAGGCTCATTGGCGCTGGGGCGTAGCGTTACTGGGCTCTCGGGGGCAGCTAGGGTTAGCGGGGCCAGGCTCAGGGGTGCCGGGGCCTAGGGTTACTGGGCTCCTGGGGGTGGCTAGTGTTAGGGCTGCCGGGCTCTGGGGCGCCGGGGCCTTGGTTTACTAGGCTCGTGGGGGCCGCTAGGGTTAAGGCTGCCGGGCTCAGGTATGCCGGGGCCTAGGGTTACTGTGCTTGTGGCGGCAGCTAGGGTTTAGGCTGCCGGGCTCTGTGTTTGTTGGGGCCTAGGTTTACTGGGCTCGTGGAGGTGGTTAGGGTTAGGGCTGCTGGGGTCCTCGGCGCTGGGGCCTAGGGTTCCTGGGGTCTTGAGGTCAGTTAGGGTTAGAGCTGCCGGGCTCAGGGGCACCAGCCTTGAGGTTACTGGGCTCTTGGGGTGGCTAGATTTAGGGCAGCCGGGCTCCGGGGCGCTAGGGCCTAGTGTTACTGGGCTTGTGGAGGCAGCTAGGGTTCGGGCTGCCTGGCTCCGGGGCGCCAGGGCCTAGGGTTACTGGGCTGTGAGGGCCAGCTAGGGTGTAGACTGCTGGGTCCTGGGGTGCCGGGGCTTAGCGTTACTGGACTCGTGGGGGCACGTAGGATTAGGGCTGCCAGCAGCCCAGTAATCCTAGGTCTCAGTAACCCTAGGCCCCTGCGCCCGGGAGCCCTGCAACCCTAACCCTAGTCACCCCCACGAGCCCAGTAACCTATGGCCCTGGAGCCCCACATAGCATTTGTCTTCATCATTTTTCTAGCTTAGATTCTGTATTAAATAAGAGCTGTCTATTGTCCTGGCACAGGACACGGCACAGCTGCTCTCTGACAAAGGCAAAAGGACCTGAAAGCCACAAAATAACTCTGTACAGAGAGACAAATATGTTGTGTTTGTTACCAGCTATAGCTGTGACCTGGTGGAATTCACATTATTTATTTCAAACAACAGTTTCTGTGTTGCCTACTGCAACAGCCTTCTCTTTGATTTTTCTGTTTTGTGACCAAAAACTTTCAGAAGTTGCCACAGCTGAGTTCTGGTATCCAGCTTAGAGGGCGTGAGGAGCCCAAGCCAAAAGAACTGGCTTTAAGAAATTCACAGGAAAAAAAATGATGATTGAGTAATTTTTTTCAGTAATGTTTTGAAATTAGCTCATTTCCACAAATCATAATTACAAAATGCATACTACCTTTCTCAGTTTTGGGGAAGAGGACGACTTTTTTTTGTCATATTGAAATCTGATTTTTCCTAGTTTAACTTACTTTATTGGTGTAATATAGATACAGCATATATAACTATGGTACTGTGTCAGGGTACTGGATGTCCTTGAGTTTCTCTTCTTTAGTGAAAAGTAGTGCAAGCACCCTGTTGTGTTTCTGGATATACTTACTGAATTGTGAACCATTTAATGTATTTTTTTAAAAAAATTTTGCAAGTACTTATTCAAATTTATGTCAATTTAATTAAAAATTGAAATAGATAACCATGTGTTCTCCATATGAAAAAAAAATAATCAGTGAAATGTGGAGATGAATGAAAACATTTTAATGTAGAACTCTACAAAGCTGCTTTTGTAGCTTGAGTTTTTTCCTGGGTGGCTCAGTACATACAGAATCAGACTTTGTTCAGCTGGCAAGGTCTTGCTTTTAATCAATTAAAGAGAGGCAGTGTTTAGCTCTTCTCAAATTTGAACCTTCTAGATCCTGTGTTCTCACACTAAAATAATTTTTCCTGATTGGAAGCAATCTGGGAGTTTGCTGGGAGTAGCACTAGGACTGTGAGTCCCCAAGCTGAGTTTTGGAGCTAAGGCTCAGCACAGCTTCAGTCTTTGTGTTAGCCAGTGCAGAGAAGATTGGAGTGTCTGTGCAAGATGTCCATCTGGGTGGGATTTCTGTTCCGCCATCACTAACTCATTATTTTTTTGTAACTCTTACTCTATGCAAAATGCCATACATAAATTTATTTGTCCAAAGGCTAGCTGAAGTTGAGAGTTGACTTTGTCTTGCCTACTTAGAGTCAAGAAGTAGACAGCTGGTGAAATCCTGACCCAGACAGAGATAATGGTTGTTCTGCTGTTGACATCGAGAGACAACATTTTCTTTCACCAGGCTTTAGCACAGGAAGGGACATCTGTGTAAGGGACAGAGTACAGCTGAATGTGCTGAGATGTGTTGTCTACTGGTAATAAGCAATATAATCAGCCCAACAGCCAATACTACCAACTGTCCTCTCTGTCTAGAGAGAAAGGGGATTAAGGAGAACTGGGACTTCTTTTATAGGAGTTTTATAGGTTTATATAACCAGTCTAAGTCTTCACTACTTTTCCTTCAGTTGGTACATACAGGCTCACTGGTCCTCATTTTTCAGTGTCTCCTCTTTATTTTTCTCATTAAGCCAATTACAGACAAAATTAATACATGTACGGCTTTGGTAGTCATACATGCTGTATTAAACAGAAGCAGTGATGCATGATCCACAGCTCATTTACAGGGTCATATAAACATACAGTGTTCCTGTTTCTCTTTATTTGCCAGAAATTTTCAGGGTTGGTCTTTCAGTATAAAAAGCAAAAGCAACTGGAAGAGCTTCACCTTCTGTCTAGTCCACTGTGCAACTGGAACAGATGTTCAGTCGCCCCCCACAGAAAGGTTTTTCTGTGATAGTCTGATCTTTAATGCCCCCTTCTCTCAGAGGGGATGCACTGACATCAGACTGATGGAGAGACTGTCTGCAGCAGGGCATTTCTGCACAAGCACAGCTTGCTTTCTTCTTTGGGAGTTCAAAAACAAAGCCAGGCCTCTTGAACTGAGGACTCCAGAGTGATATTTTGTTCTTTCTGTACTACTTGACGCATCTCCTTGTTTTCCTTTTGTCCAATCTACTAACAATTGAGGAAAATAGAAAGTTGCTAAAAGCTAATGTTACAACTGAAAAAAAATTATAATTTTGTTTTGTTTTGTTGTTGGTGGGTTTTTTTTGGGGGGGGAGGGGTTTGAGAGAGAGAGAGAAACTTGTTTAAAAGAAAAGAAATCCTTTTTCAGTCAGGAAGTATATGAACTGCATCCTCTGTTCTTTTTCACTTTACAGAGAACATATTGAGATATAAAATCTTTCATAAGCAATTCCAGAAAATCTGTATTTCTCTTCCTCCAAAGTACCCATTCTCCTCCCACTTTTCTTTATAAACAGAAGAAAAATATTCTTAAAGACAATGATTAAACATAATAGTGCAATATCTGTGTTGTTTTGGAAATATGTATAGTATAACTGATGGGGTGATTTTAAAACAACAGCAGTATGATGCTATCACAGTAGTCACTCCTATAAGCTAAATTTCTTTGCTATTCATGAAGCTCTGTCCTGCATGCAGAAACAATTCTCTTTCTAAGAAAGAAAGAATTCACCAAGATTGCTTAAGAAATCTATGATAGACTCAAACAACTCTTAGTAGTATGCAATAATGTTACAGCTGTATGTAGAGGTATTGGGAGTATTCAAAGGGCTACATAAATGCCTGTACACAAGTATGAATTCCTTCAGCAGAGAGAAATTTTTGCGGTACTCCTAGGAGGCACTCCAGGCTGTTTTACCACAACACTTCTTGGTAGGGTAAGACTCCCAGCAGAATTTTGATTGTGCTTAGCTAAACCCCTTTGCCATCTCTCCTGCCATTTACTACTACTATGGTATGCTGGTTGTAAACTCTCCATGTAGGGACTGGATAGCTGTGTCAATAACAGAAGCCTAAATGGCTGGTGTAACTTCAGAGCAGCTGTGTATTCAGGGTGTAGCGATTTTCATGATCTTTTTCTGATTCTGCAAAGTGTACTGCCTTGGGAGAGCTGGGTGCTAACATGCTGTAGGCACACACTTTTTTATAAAATCTTTTTTTAGGGTTTATGGTGATATTTTTGTTACAGTTCTCACTGTAGTGATACACCCAGAAAAGAACAGTATACAAATATGCAAGGTACCTCTACCCTTGCACACTGATTTTTTTCTTATATTTTATGGTTTCTGTTTAAATTTGAAAAAAAGAAAAAGTAAAGGCAGGGCAGAAGAATTGCCATCTGTTGAAAGAGTTGCTATTCATTTTCCATGTAATATATTCAGGTACTACCAATAGACTTATCTATGAACTGGCAACCAAAATTTGAATGTGGTAGGACTCTGTATCTATTCAAGAAGAGTAAAAGAAGGGGGTGGAATCCTATTTTTAAAAATAACTGGTTTATATTTGAACTAACCCAAAAAGAGGTTGGATACTGTGTTACAACAGCAGTATCAATGCTGGGGACTCCTGCAAGAAGTCCTGTTAGTTGCTGTGCATGGTATACAGCCTTCCTTGTGCATTAGAACTTCCATAAAGCACAGATTATTTCCAGTTAAACTGCAGAGTTGTCTAGCCCTCCCACCCCCTCCAAGAGTGTGGAGGAGAAGAAATTACAGTTTTCACACTCAGAAAAGAAGTTTGAACTAATGTATGTTAATGCTAAAGAATCTGGCTACTGTGCATTGCAAATTTGATTCCTATGGACAACTACACAAAGGAGTATTCTAAAATGAGACCAATATACAATCCTTAACAAATACTGAGGTGGATAGAACAGAAGTGGGCAACTGAGAGCACAGCAAGTTGCTAATGATACCCTTCAAATAAGTAATTTACATGCCAACCCAATCTCACTAATACAGTGTAGGTCTCTGAGGGGAAAGAACAGAAATAAATTGTGTTTTGCATCACTTGGCATCTCAGTATAATCAAAGCCCCAGATCCAGGTGAGTATGCTATTGAATTGTAAAGTATTCCTATCCTTTCCTAAAAACATCCATTCACATGTATCAACTTTGCAGTCCTTGTTCTGCTGCTTGAGTTCCACTGCTAAGCTACAGGGAAAATCAAAAGCTCAGTTCAAACCAGATGTGATCATAAATGGCAGTGATAGCAGGATTTTTGTGAAACTTTCAACAATGAGATTAGAAGAAAAGTCTGATTTTGGTAAGTGCTGCTGAGAGGCAGACTACTTGAGTTCCAAATGAGAGGCAGGGGTCAGAATTCTCAGTCATGATGCATGTAGACTGGAAAGATGCTAATCTGTGATTTTCAGACATTTCTGAGAAGCCTGGCTTCCTAAAATTAGTGTTTGCTCATATTGACTGTGGTGTTTTGTTCTGCATGTGTGCTGATGATAATTTGTATGTCTGTATATGAAATCAGTACAACTTGTCTGAGTTCTAGGTGTAAAGGAGTTCTTTCAGTATCTGTGAAAGACTGGAGAAAATTATTATTGCCTCAAAACACCTGAAGTGTGTGTGAGGGGGAGTGGGCCAGAGCAAGTCCTGTGAAGGTGGGCTGATGCACTGCTCACTCCCTACCCCACTGGAGCACCTAGTCCAGCCCAGAATGGCTGTCAGTCACTGGCACAGGGACAGCAGCGTCCCACAGCCCAGTCTGGAACTTCAGTCTGGCTTCAGAGTGGCCAGATGACTGGAAGACCCACCTGGGGGGGCTGATGGCCACAGGAGGCCAGAGCAGATAAAATCCATTGCCCCGAGACACATGGTCACACATGTCTGTTGTCTTTGGATTTTATGGCAGCTGACAGGAAGCTGGATCCAAGGCAATAGCTGTATCTTTCTTCACTGTCTCTCTTTTTTCTCTCTTTCTGTCTTTTTCTTCTCCTAATTTTCTCCTCTTGAAGTCTGGGTAAGTTAAAGTTGGATGGGTTAGAGTTTGCCAAGTCAATGCTTTGTTAAATGCTTTATTTTGAGCGAAAGTTTGCTTTAAATTTTGCCAAGTTCCTGATCTTCTGTTTTGCCAGTGAAGTTTGGTTTTTTAACCTCTTGGGAACTTTTGTCGATTTTCCTTTGCATCACCTCAGGGAAAAGTGGTACCTTAAGCCTCTTTTAAATAAATTCACCAAGTGAGGACCAGGGCTTTACAGTATGTTTTCATTTTCAGTGTGCTCCCTGAGATTTAAGCACCTATTTAACTTGCCTTTAATCATAGTTTTTAAAATCTTTCTTGATTAGAAGTTTGACTCTGATCTGGCCCATTTCAGTTTTATTCTGCACTACCCTTTACAGCTGGTAGTTTGTACAACTTGCACTGCCTTGCACAACCATATGCCAGGCCACGAAGCTGAAACTGTTGGTTCCAGGACCCAACCTTGACATTAGTTGCTCTGTTTAAGGACAACTTAGTAAAGTGTGCATGACAAATGTAGCTATTCAGCAAGTTTACCTTGAAGAGGGCTAGAGACAGAAATTCTGTATTATCCCTTACATTTGTTGATGCTCAACTCTTATGTTTTATCCCTACAGCATTTTTTCACTGCCTTTTTCTCCTGATGACTATGTGTAATAACCAGCAACTGTTTCATAATTGCAAGACTATTGATAATTTGCGATATTTTTTAATTATTATTTTTATAAAGCTCAAGTCTTCCAGACGTCATTTTTCCCCAAGCTTGCAAGTTATGGTATGTACCATGTAAGTGAATAACCAAGAAGCAGAAGGAGTTGGAAACCCCACTTTGGGCATGTGACCTTAGGGATTGACTGTTTTTTCTTTCTCTATTTAAATTGCCTTGATGCATTCAAAATAGTAATACAGTCGTGCTCAAATCAAAGTGGTTCAGAGCCTAGATATATATAATCTGGCACAAGACCGCTGCTAAATAACTTAATCCCTGTAAGACTGCAACTTTGCACTATTCCCCATGCTACTTCTGTACCCTGGGAAGCCTCAGCAACAGTAACTTGGGCTCCAGAGCAGTCCCTCTGCTTCTGGCACTAGGTGCTGCCACCAAGCTCAAAGAGGAGAAACTTCCTCACAGGAGACTGAAGTCTTGTCAATTGCCAACAACCTTTCCAGTCTTTCAAAGAATGCTTTATGTTCTTGGTATCGTCCTGTAAGTTGGGTTCTTATCCTATTTTTAATTGCTAGAAATACAAGGGGTTTTTTCACCCTACGGGGCACCTAAGGAAAATTGCCCTTCCTGCCCTGTAGCCCCACAGAGACTAACAGTGACTGGAGCCCTGAACCATTTTCTGACCCAAAGAGCACTCCCAGGAATACCAGGGATAGTCACAACTGACCAGGACATATCCTGTAGCCTTTGACTAAGACTCAATCTCTCTGTTGCTGAGTATGTTCAGAAAGTCATGTCCTTCCTTGTGAAATACAAAAGGTCATTAAACTGTACCAACACTAACTCTCAGTACCAAACCCTGTAGGCTCTGCAGAGTTCAGTACTAGTTTGGACTTCTAGATAGAGCAGGCAAGCTTGAATTTTGCTTTCACAAGTATATGGGACAAGGACCACTCTGCTGCTGCTCTAGGATGAAAATGGGGAGGCAGGGGCTTAGAGAGGAGCAGGGCTGAGATGGAAGGTGGCTGTGAGAGGTCCTGGGAAATCTAGTCCTGCTTGTTCTTCCAAGGCTGAATGAGGAAAGGATGTGGGAAGGGGAGTTTATTGTTGCTATGGAGTACAGCAACAGCTTGTTGCACAAACCCTGAGCCTTTCCTTGGCAATGGAGGGGATGCCAGCCCTTCTACCCATTGTGATGACAATGCAGACAGTGAATGGTAGGCTGCTTTGCCACTCCTACAGTCTCTTGTCTGGAGAGCTGTCCTAATTTCACTCAGAGATGTGATGTCCCACTGTCGACAGAGCCACTGTGCACTAGACAAAGCAGAGCTCAGCTCCAGCCATGCCCGAACAGCCTGGGATCTGCTCAGATCTGCTAAAGTTGCAAAATTTGAATGTGCATCTCAGAAAAGTGTGTGTAGCAGATAAACAAGTTTTTAACCAAGTAATTAAATGACTGTGGTATCTCCAGCTGTTTTTTTCTTTTTATTTTTTAAGAGTGTTTCTTACAAACCAGAGCGATCCTTTTGTTGATTAATCAGTTCACCAGATTCTGTCCCTTAGCAGATGTGTTTTGAAACATGAAGTAATTCATGGGACATTTGCCGTAGGGTGTCCCTGGAGTAGACAGAACTGGAGAACTTTTGCTCCTCCTCTGTGGTGGAAATATTTCCAATGAAGCGTATATTTGCCTGTTTACCAAAGCTTCTCTCTTCTTGTCTTCTCCCAGACTTGGAGTGTAGCCATGCTCAGGGCCAGATGTCTGAGTCTGCAGACCTACTTTCAACAGCAGTCAGTACTCACCTTCATTAATAATTCAGGTTTTTTCTTCTGTTAGGAAAACAAGAACTTTTACTCACTAATCTTTGAAAGATATTCTAGTCAATTTTATCCATTTTTTTCATATTCTTCTAGGTGGCAATACTCTCTCTGGTTGGATTATGAAGTTGTTTTACTCTATAGCTTCCACCTTGAGGTCTTTTTTAACAATATATTTTGCAATGTGATCATCCCTATTGAGTGTCTGCTTTTTTTCCCCCACATCCTCTCTTGAGACACACAGGTGTTTAGGAAGCTTCTTATTTCTGAAAGATGGATCCTGTTCTGCTCTGAAGTAAAGGAAAAGGTTCTCTTACCTTTTAGGGGTGTATTTTATATTTACTTGAACTACTATGTCATTGTGCTCTAGAAGACCAAGTTTGAGATGTACTTTCTATTTGGCTTGGAAACAAGGGGAATTTTTGCGAGTTTTTTGCTGACTAATTTTTTTTCTGTTGTTGATTTTTTTTATTTTTTGGTTTTTGCAAGTTCATTTCAGAATAAATTTTTCCCCAGTTTCACGTTGGCCCTTCATAAAGTTTAATGTGACAGCTTTAAAAGACACAAAGGCAGAATTTCTGCTGTGACATCCCCAATCTTGAATAATTTATGAAGGCTTGTCCTGCAGTTTGGCTTTCTTTGACATTCTGTGACTTTATTTATGCTAAATTTAAGCTGGACAAATGAAAAAATCTTAAAAGCCCAAGAAGAATTAGTTCCAAGGCAAGCATACTGTCCAGATGCGTAAAATGTTTGGATATTATTTCATTGAAGGCTCACATTCAGCTGACCTAATACAGAATGACATCCTGGCACTTTTCTCACTGACATCTTCTTCCCGAGAATCCGATTCCTTTCATTTTAAATGGTCTCTGACATGGTCACTGAGAAAACTCTAAAAGCTGAATGTCACTGGTATAGTACTGGCACCGGGGTACTATGTCCACTGGCATTTTTGGGAACCTGAGAGAATGGCTTTGCGAAGGATGAGAGCTCCGTTCACCACAGTGCCCTGTCACAGTGTCATAAATGCCAGCCTCCTAATGTGCTCCTTCTCTGAGTGTATGGAAAAGGCCTGGTAGGGAAAATTCTGCCCCTCTGCAAAGATGGCTGGCCGTGGCAGCATTACAGAAATGCTTTTCTTGATCATCATAGTGAGAAGTGACTATGCCATACTTGGAAACAATCAGATCTTTCTCCTCTCCCATCATTTCTAGTTGATATCCATGCCTTAAAGCAGAAGATTTAGCTATCCACCCTGAAACGAGCAAGCTTTCACTGTGGAATGACATTCACTTGTGCAATTTCTATTACTCCAGACTGCAAGGTCATCCACTTCTTCCAATACAAGTGTCTAACCCTATCACATCTCTGAAATGCCTCCCAACTTCATAGGATTGCTAACTTCACCAGCATGCTCCAAGCACTAACAAGAACATTATGTAAGATGAGTCCAAAAGACCAACTGCTGACAAGCTGCACTCCATTTTTTTCTTCCAGCTTCAAACCCTTTTCCAAGACACTCTCTTTAGCCCATTTCCTGCAGCTTAAGATTCTCTCAGGTATTCCCTATCTTCTCCAGTTTAATAACTACCTATGTGGTAGTAATTTAAATATTTTCTGATGTTAGATCAACCATATCTTTTCCTGTGTGAATAATAATTATCTTAGCAGAGAAGAAAATCGGTCTAATTTGATCTAACACTGGCAAATTCACATTGTGTCCTGTCCTGTTTGCTCTTGCCTAATTTCTTTTGTGTCTGTAACAATTCTTTCCTTTAAAATCCACTTCAGTTTTTGGTGAAAGCACAGTAACTTTGCTGCCAACATATTTTATGGTACCTATATTAGATAAAAAGGATTGTGTTTGTTGTTCTCCAGTCAGATAACACTGCTGACTCTCACTTCCCATGTAAATGTGGCTTACTGCCCATTGCTTTCTGCAAAACTCTGGGATGTGAATTGTCCTGTGGCTTCATCTCAATCACATCACTTTTTCAAGTATTTTACTTGAACCTGACTTGAGGGTATTTCATGTGTGTACACCAAGTGTCCCATTCTTGCTTTTCTTAAGGCAAATTTGAAGTAGTTCTCAGTGGTTTGGGACCATAGTTGAAATGCCTTCACCCTAATTGTCCTTCTGTGGCAGGGTGGATGGGCTCTGTTAGGGCTCAGGAAAGCAGCTCCCCCCTCTAGGCACTGAGTCAGATGAAGGGAGGACTCTCAGCTGGTGGTTTTCAATTGCATGTGTTGGGGAAGAATCCCAGAGGAAACTGAATTCAATGAAAGCCTTTACAGGTGGAGGAGGTTCTCTTTCTCAGCTCCAAGCTGAATGAAGGCATTGAACCCCAAACCTGGCATCAGCTGCTGCTCTTACCAGCTTTAAAGGGTATCTGTGGCAAACATTGGTAGGCAGCAAGAGTCAATGTGCTGACCTTTCCCAGCTCAAGAATAGGAAGGTGATAAAGAAGAAAAAAGTCAATTTGTTTTAAAGAAGAAAAGCATTTGAGGATAGGTAGTGTCTGTTTGGAGATGTGCCACTGTGTCTTTGTGCCAGTCTCAATGACAGACAGTAGATGCATCTGGGCCAGTAGAAATAAGTTTGCAGATGGTTTTCCTTCCACGGCTGCAAAAACAAAAGCTGAAATCTGTTGCAGCATATAATCAGCAAGGACTGTATCTTTTCTGGTGCTCTGAAGCCCCACTACTACAGGCCCAGTTCTGGGCAAAGGTCTGCAGTGTTTCAGAGTGAAAAGCCTTATATGAATATGGCAGGGTACTTTGAGTACTTTGAGAAGTACATACTTCAGATGGAATAATATGATACATAAACTGAGCTTTTAGGCTACCTATGATCTACTTAAAGTTATCAATGTAAATTTCTTTCTACAAATAGGAGTTACAGATTTTTTTGACCAATGTCTTGGGGTAGAAGGATGTGGGGAGCAATCTCTCCGGCATCCTTCTGGGAGGACAAGATTGGGCTCCTTTCTAATCAAAATGAGCACCAGCAGTGTGAATTCTTTTTCGTGATACTGCAAGCACAACCAAACGACCTCCAGGCTCCTCCTGCAACCTTCTCCTTTGCAGAAGCAAAAAGCTTCAGTGTCATAGCAGCATGATGTACAAGACAATAAGCACAGATTGCTCTGTTCTGCTGTGTCCCTTGCCTGAGGAGATCATGTTGCAATTGTTTAAGAGCCTAATTGCAGTACTAAAATGTAATTCAGGGTGGGCAGTGAAGACTGACTTTATTATAGAAAGTGAATTAAAAACAGAATGGAAAAAAACCCCAACAGTGTCACAGAGTCCAGAAAGTGGGCCAAAGTGGTGAAGGGTAGCACGTTACTTCTGTAACACTGTGAGCCTGATTTATAAGACTACAGTTCTGAATAAGATCTGGTTCCCCGTGGAGATCTTTGATTTTACTTAATAAGAGTTGTCCCCTCCATTTTATTTTTATTTTACCCTGGATCTAGACTATGAGAGGAAAAGGAAAATATGTATGTTCTTCCATGGGCAGACATCTGAATAGCAACAATTCAGTGTTTGCAGTGCACGCAAAGACTCTCAGCCATCACCTTCAAAATAAACTATTCCAATTGCTCCCAAAGCAGTATAGCCACCTTTGGGCCCTGCAGGCCCCTAAAATGACTTTTTTAGTGTTGAGTTAAAAGGTCAAGATTTGGAATAGATGCTAAATAACAAAATGCTGGCAAAGTGACCTTTTTGTCAGTGATTATGAGAGCTTATGCTGCTTGACTGAGCAGACTGGACAGTTGGAACACCCTTTCACTGGAGAAAACTGGAATGAAAAATTTAATGGAAGAGGCAGAAGACTGCATTCCTGCATGGAATATGCACACAAGAACAAATTTGCAAAGGAATGATCGGTGATATAATATTGCTAGGGGCTTTCTGAATTAGGGGGAAAAAAATTTCAGTAGACTTGAAATTTCTAGGCCAAACTGAACTGTGATGTGATAGAGAAACCTTTTTTTTGCTATTCTTCTGCAAGGGTTTAATACATCAGTACTTAACAAGCTAAGAAGCCTCACCTGCACTTTGACCCATGAGGTCTTGTCTTTATGACCGTGAAAGTAAAATAATCCACAAGAGGTAATACTTTAGTGTAAATACAAGATTTGTGTCACAACAATTATGCACACATGAAGTACAGAGCAGGAGGGGTGAGCAGGATGCATACTGACAGTCCAACTTGTCAAGAGGAAAGCTTTCCTTGACAAGACAGAGCTACTTCACTGTTAGTTTCAAATCATAATATGTCAGTACTCAAAATCTCAATCATCTTGACTTTCCTCTTTCTGATACATTTACTTAATATTTCTTCTCCTAATGTTCTGTGTGGCTCATTCTTTTTGAGGCCTTTTTTTAGCTTGTCATCAGTGCCTCTGCTGAATGGTGATCAAGTAAGGCAGAAACGTTTTGTTGAAGATACATGGAAAATGTTTTTTTCCATTGTGTGGTGAAAGGGGTACTTAGCTCATTCTGAGCCAAGCACCTCAGAAGGCAACCTGCCAATATTAGGTCTCTTTCATGTGCTACAACAAAGAACAGCTCCAGTAGAAATATTGTTATCTCAGCTTTCAAGAAACCCTGAGTTTTTAGTCCATTTTTTGTGTTTTTAAAGTCCAGTATGAAAACTCAAATACTTGCATCAAAACTCATCTATTATCAGCAATTCTTCTCAGTCATAAAGCACAGTTCTTCCCAGAAACATATTGCAGCAGACTTGGTCAAGCTTCACTGAAATTTAGTCCAGTTTTTTCATCAAGCCATGGCTCCTGGTGAATCATAGCTGAACTGTGGAGCTGTACTGGGACTGCCAGGCACAGACAAGACAGCTTTGGAGATGCAGTGTTTTATCTGTTGCTGAACATGTGCTGCAATTGACTCTAAAAATTAACTGAAAAATGTTATTTCCAAATACACTAAAGGAAGATATGTCAACAGTTACTGTAAATAAGATCAGGAAAGATTTCTGATAAGATTTGTCCCAAGCAGCCCCCATTTGGAGGCAGATATGAAAAGGAATTTTCAAGCCCTGAGCAAGTACAGATTGCAAGGCAGTGTCACTCATGGCAAACTGCTGCTTTGTTGGCTGAGCCCCTGTTTGAGGATTAGTTAGGAGAGGATGTACATGCAGGTGCTTCTTATATCTGCCTTATAAAGGCAGACTTTTATAGCTGTGGAGACATATCTGGCTTGACATTCACAGGAAAATTGTGGCTGGATTTGTTTTCTTGACTTGCAGTAACCCAGATCACATGGGCAAGGTGGTTGAGTGTACACAGGGGCAATGTAACGCTGTGTGTATAAATATAGGAGATCTGTTTTCTGAGTATACAAATACAGGATGCTGACGAGTGCTTGAAGGGGAAGGTACTATTTGTCATTCACATTTACATATCAGTCTAATAACATACTAGTTATTAGACTTTGTATTTAAAAAAAGGCATGTCATCTTTCCCTAGAGTCTGTGAGTTGCTCAGTGTCGTTAGGATGTCTATAGCCCTGGCACTAAAATGACATCTCTTTTATCTCCAACTGCTTGATTCTGGAAAAAAAAAAAGCATTTGCCCTAGTGTGGTGCTGTTTCCAAAAGCTGGGGCTGCATTATAAAACATATTCATAAATATTAAGTTTCATAAAATAAAGTATTCCCCTTGACACTATCAGAATTTCAAAAGAGTTCAGCAACTCCCTTTTTCATTCAGAGCAGAACCGAAGTATAGCTTTGTTGTTAAAGCCAGATAATAATTGATCTGTATTTCACACACCTTCATTTCCGAAAGTTGACAAAGGCAGTGCGCTCTTGAAGCTGATAGGAGCTTGTACTGGAATTAGGTTTAAACTTTTTGTGGTGGTCCTCTTTCCAGAGATTTTGAAGATCAAATAACACTGATAAAAATGCACATTGAAATAGTTAATGTGATGAGCTGCAGTTTTAAAGAGGAGGAACAAATTCTGTTATTTATTACTGACAGAATGTGAGATACTGTCCTAGTTAATGTCCACAAGTAAACAAACAAAAGCCTTCACTTTTCCTTAGCCAAGACATGGTCTACCTAAAAAATGGGAAACTGTAAGAATTTGGAAATTTTTTTGGTACTAAAAGCAGAGAGAAAAAATCAGAAGTGCACATTGAACCAAATGTGGTGAAATTTAAAAAAAAAAAGAGTCCAGAAATTAATTTACCTTACTTCTTATGGCCTGTAGGGCTTCTATTTTAACCTGACCTAAAGATCTTGGATATGTATCCAAATACTTGCAAGCTTATCTCAAATATACATTAGTTTGAGCTCAATTTTTCATTTTTACATTGGGTTTTTTATCTCTGATTCAATCTAACTTAGATTTTTCAGGAGAGTAATAGTCTCCATCCTCTAAAAATATCCTATTTTCTTGAAAATGCCATTGGTTTCAGGTGGTGTTAGGATCTTGAGATTGGTGATGTGTATATATAGTTAAAGCAATAGAGTAAGAAAGATCATCTGCATCCCAAACAAAATCCATGCTCTCCTGATGGTGTGTCTCACTGCAGAACTGAATTTAGCATATGTGAGGGTGAGCTCTCTCTTAAGGTCAGTGCTCCCTGATGCCTGGGGGAAAAAACCCAACTGCAGAATCATGCCCAGTAAACAACAGCTTATGCTGTTAATTGCTGTTTCAGCTAGTTGGGAGTAAAAGTCTTGTTTTACAGAATGGATCAGACCTCCAGTGATTTGCTGGTGAGCTCCCTCTCTCAAGGTGGTACAGTCTGTCCATGGGGTCTGAGCTGATCATATGTGTAAATGAGGTATGGCAGTGAAATCTCTAAAGACACTAAAATGGAACCAGGACTTCTACAGCCTTAAAAGCAGTTACAGAAGGGAACTGGAGAAATGTCAGAAATAAAGAATCATAGAAACAATGTGCTTGATCGAATCACATTCTACATTTGAGGTTTTTCTATCTGGTGTAATTGCACCATGTCATGAATTTGAGCTTGTGCTGTGAGAAGAGAAGTACCTTGGCGTCTGTTCTTAGAGAAAATTTTGCATTTCCATTAAATATATCTGTCTTTGAATGAAGGTTTTCTGGAAAGTGAGTCATGATTTGAAAACTTTTTTCCCTCCAATTATATTAAAATCCTGCCATTCAATAAAATCGTCTTTGTTTGCATTGAGGGGTTTGAGCCAGCTTTAGTAACTAAGTAAAAATTAGACATGTTCAAGTCACAAAGATTTTTTTTTTTAATTTCAACTTTTTAATTAGTCTAGGTTTGTTTTCTAAAGCTTTCTTCCCTTTCCTTACCACAACCCACATGGGCTGCTGTATTCATATATTACTGCTAGTCACCTGGGGGAGACTTATATTCTGTAGAACAAGTAATGAAAAGAGAGCCAACTTGATGATGCTACATGAAGGGAACAACTAGTTTTCTAGAAAGAAAAGGTAATGCTGAAATGAGCAATTTGCAGGTTGTCAGACACCTCTGGCCTCTTCCAGGTGTGTGGAGTCCTGAATTCCTCACACTCAAGTGAAATCTGTTCTAAATAGACATGTCATTTTCTTTAGCCTTTTTTTCAACAGAATGTATTTTCTGTATTAGGGTTGGCTTGGAGGATTTTTGTTCGTTTGTATGCTTGTTTGTTTCTGGCTTTTTTAAAATAAAATTTAATTGAAATGTTCCCAATCTGGAAGAGAACATAGGATGCATGAAAGTGCAGGAGAAGGCTGCAGAGAGATGTTCTTAAGGTGCCATACTTTATCACAAGATTTGTTGTTTTGATGTGTTAAAAACAAAATTTTCCTCCCCCTACTAAGTATTCCAGTCTAAGAATAAGTTTATATAATAAACTAAATAATAATTAAGGCAACAAATAATGAGGAACAAGAATAAAAAGGATAGTCAAGGAGAGAAATTTGATTTAATTATCAGTCACAGCTGAATATTAAAATAAAACGTGTGGATAAAACCTGCTGCCAAGTTGATTCTCGGATGCAAATACACTGGGAGTTTGCTTTGCCAGCCTGCTTTCCCTCATTAGGCACTTCCTGCTTAAAAATGGAGCAATTCCTATTCATCAAAGAGAATAGCTATATTCTTGCTTAGGAGTACACATTCATTTTGATACCATGATAAGCTGTGAATACTCCAAATCATAATTTATTCTTTTTCTTTAAAAATGCATGTTACGAAGCTTGGTTTATTACAGAGAAAAGGCTTTCAGGTTATTTTTCATTTCAAACAAAAGGGAAAATATTTTATATTCAGAATTGACTATAACTGACTGTTCTCTAGCAAACTTTCTGAGGACATCTGCAGACATTCAGTGTGTTGACATAATAGAAAAATAAAAAAGGAAGCTGGGAATTTAAATTAGATCCAATTCAGAGATGCATGTGTACATATTGAACAGTTGACAAATACTCATATTTTGGTGTGAACAGGTGAATAATTAGTTAATGATTACTGAAAGCATGATTGAGACAGATCCAGAATTATTTAAAAGATCATTAAGCTGTGGCCCAGAGGACCCTTTAGTCACAGATTAAATCTGTCCTGCATTCAGAGCTCAAGGGGTGACAGATATCTGAGCACTGGGAGAATTGTGTCCTCTGCTCCCTAGTGAGGGCTTCTCCTGCCTCACCTCAGCACTTCATCATTCAAATGAGGTGGGGGAAAGTGGTTCATCTTCTAAATCCAGTGCCATATTCCAGGCATTATCAAGACAAATCCATGAAAACATCACAACTGATAGCAGATCACATCTGCTGAAAAGACTGGATTTCCTGGCAAGAATTTTCTCACCCTTGGAAAAAGCATATTCCATAGGAAAAACATAAGCTTGCTTTTCAGAAAAATCTCTAGTGTTGTTTTTGAATTGTCTTTCTCAGTCCAGCAAGATCTCAGCTCTGACTCACATTCAGCTCTGCTTTAATGCTTGAAAGAATCTTGTTACTTGAAAGTCTTGAATTCCTGAATCTTGATTGCTTCAAACTCTTTGATCTCTTAGAAGGACACACTTCCCAGATAACAACAACATCAGAATAAAACTGGGAAAATAGGTTGTCATCAAGCTATTTGGGGTAACTGTTTTTTCACCAGGTCATTCATAACAGGAGATTGTGTTTCTGAAGCAGCCCACCAGCCACATCTCTGAGCTTCTACTTCTGCACTTTGCATCTGACAAAAATATAAATGAGAGAGTGTTTCTTAAGAGTACTTCAGCTGAAATAATCCTCTCCAATCTCATACTGAGTCGTGCTGTTCATAAGATTAACTCATAGGAAATGGGGTTTTCTTCTTCCCCTAGCTTCAGTGGGAAAATTCCTCTTAGTTTTGGGTTAGCTTAAGTCTACATGTACTCACTGAAAANAAAAAAAAAAGAAAAAAAAGAGGCCCGACTTACTCAGATATGAATTTCTCTTCAAACAGGTGTTGTGTCTTTCCTCCTTGCTGATACCTGGAAATCAGTGTGTGTCTAAGCAAGTGCAGGGGACCTCCTATTCCTTTCAGTGTCCTGGTGGTTTGGTGGTAACTGCAATGCTGCTGTGTGCAAGATCGTGATGGGAGTAAAGGACACTGGTTTCTCTGACACTGAATTGTAAGGTACAGCAGAAAAAAAAAAGTATGTAGGCGTAATATGGTCCCTAAACTCTTATGAGGCCATTTATAGCACATCCAAGATCAGGAGCCAGCAATAACATGGTCCCTACCAAACCTCTTGAGTCAGCAGAACGTGATCTTCCTCTGGCAAATGATGTCAACAGCATTTGACTGTCCAGAGAAGGATGTCATGCCAGTGCAGCCCTGAGTGTATCTCTGCTGAGCCAGAGGATGAGCAAAGCCCTTTCCTGCAGTGTGGCCAGGGCTGCCCTGCCTGGACTGCACTTGGGGCAGTGCAGCCAAGCATATACCATGGCTAGGGCTCAGATGCCACTACACATCCTCAGGAACTGCTTTCTAAAGTTAATTTGTGTATCCGAAGGGAAGAGTTGCTGCGCTATTAGCTACTCTGGCACCTGCCAGACTGGAGTTGTGTCATGAGCTCTGGCTTATTCAATGCCCTGCCAGTGTGGGTCTCCTTCTGCTCGCTGGCTGGAACTTGCAGAATGGTTGGCCAGTGACAAAGATCCAGCAAAGGCTTACCAATGTTTGTCTCACAACATTAGCAAGGGGAATGGCTTTCTGCTGTCCCATGCTCATAGGTCATGCCCTATCTCCAGAAAAATGCCAAAAGGGGAAATTGTGAAGATATTGAGGAAAGAGAAGAGAATTAATGAGATGGGACTCAGTGATAAATCTCTGGAGAGATACAAGCTTCCTCTAAGTCATCTTCTCTGGGTACTCAGCTGTTCTGTCTTGTTTTTGGCATGATCCATCTTCAAAAGTTTCCAATGGCTTTTACAATTCTCTTGCAGCAATTGTTTCTAATATTTCTGGACCACTGGCTCCTTGCCCTCTGCTCTGCTGACTTGACTGCAGAAAAACTTGCTTCTCCAGGCAGTGACCAAGAGCCCCCTGCTCTGAGACCAGTGGGGTCTCAGAGCTGGTTTATGTCACTTGGCAGTCAATGTCATGCCTTCCAGGTCCTGCTGCTCCTCCACATGCACAGGCAGCATAGCTGAAGAGGAAACCTCCTTCATGTCTCAGTGCACAGGATGCCAAATTAACAAGCCTTGGTGGCAGCATTGTCAAAATGCCTATGAAATGCATAAAGTTTAAATAGGCTGCTGAGCCCACTGTTACCAATGGATGTGGGGGTTTAGGCAAGTCCTTGCCTTTTGCCCAGGCCTCTCGCTGCAGGCAGTAGCTTTATTGAGGTGGCCAGCACTCCAAGACCCACTCTTGTTTGAAAGTTCTTTAATTATCATTGATTTGGTCTATTATAGAATGAATTCTTTATTTTATAGACAGAAAACTACCAGACATAAGACTTAAACTAATACTACGCAGGAATAAGGATAAAAAGAGAAACTACTAGTAGGTATGTACAGTGTGGGGTTAAAGGTACCTATTAATGTTACAGCTAACAAAGAAATAATGTAACTTAGGATTCAATATATCTTACCATCCCATTGTTGGGAGGGCACACATCCAGATCCTTTCCCTCAATCCCCAGGGAAGTAACCATGGGTTTACATCCAAACTCCAGGGAGAAGTCCTGAACACTTTTAGGGGGTGTGTGTAGAAGGCTTCTGCCTCTGTGATAACACGTGTGTTTTTTATAGTTACAAAGCAGTGTGTCTTAGTCAAGAGTATTTCTTTTGTCTCTTCCCACATCTGCTCTCGAGACTAAGATGTTGATTCTTAGCTGAGGCCTGAGCCCTTTTGGCACCAGACATGACCCCTTGCTGAGCCTTTCAGCCTGGGTTATCTCCTTATGCATCAGCTAGCTGTGGAAGAGAGGAGGGAGGACAGTTCTGCCACACCCACAATGAAAATGTCAAAAAGTTTATTTGTGTCACCCTGTTAAACAAGAACATGATGTGTCTTCTGCCCTTTGACACCTCTTACAGCTTTGTCTCTGTAGCTGGGGTGGTGTCTCTGTGTTTGGGAGACTGAAGAGCTATGATATTACAGATACTCAGGGCCAGCATGTCTAGTGAAACTACAGCACATTCACACGGACAGCAAGAGAGAAAGGAATGGCAGCATGGAAAAGCCAGCTGGCTGATCTCTGATGTTGTTGTCAGCCACCAGCAATCACACAAAAGCTTTACTAGGTTTTAACATAAGAAATGATACTACACAGCCATATCTGTGTAGGGCAGGGTCAGAAGACCAATCTGGAGAAAGAATAATTCACCTTCTTGAAGTTTTATTTTCTCCAGCTGGTAGCTCTCTTGCTAAAATCATAGTACAGCTGCAATGTCAGAGCTATCCCCCTTAGCATTGGACCTTGCAGCAGGGTGCTATTATTGGGAGTGGTCCAGGGAAGATTGGGTATGGGCATGACCAAGATCTGTACTTCTGTTCCTGCATGCTTTGTGCAGTCACAGCACTCAAACAGTGCTGTGGACATTATAGCAGTATGGACAGACAGGTCCTGTGCTGAAGAGCTTATAATTGTTGTAGAGGCAGGAAGTGGAAAGAAGAGAGGAAAAAACAAGCTTTGTATCAGAAGTTTGCTAAAATGAAAGAGAGATCTGATACAGAACTGTAGGAGTGAGGTCTTAATGCAAACAAGCTTTAAATATTCAAAATGTATTTAGATGTTTTCTGGATGCCTGACTTCTTGAGATGGGGTGAGTGTTTACAGTGGGGAAAAGATTCCTTAATATGACAAGTCATGAACGCAGAAATGTTGGCATCTCAGATAATTGGTTTATTTCACAAATTTTCACTTATGTAGAAAGATGTGGATTAAAATACACCATATTCTCCAAAACATATAAGCAATTTTAAAGTGGTTCTCACTGGTTTTAGCAAGGGATTGTGGGCTTTTAACTAGAGATAAAAAGCAGTCAGTTTATGCACATCAGGGAGGAAAATATTTCAGACTTGACAAACAACAAAATGCCTTAAACTTAAACCCACAGGACCTGAACTTTAAGCTCAGATCAGACCCGAAGCAGCAAATTCAGCATGTGATGTAGGATCTAAGCCCAGCCAGCAGCCTGCTGAGCTGATGCCCTGCCTGGAGGGGAGGCCAGTGGTATTCATGTCATGTATAATACAGGCCAAGTAGGCTACAGGCTTCAAAACGGGTAAAATGCACTAACCTGGAGCAAATCAGACCACAGCGCTTTGCACCAGTTTAAACTGTCAAAGTCTTACCAGAATCTTCCCATAGAGTCAGAAGTAGGTTAGCACCCAACCACAAATTCAGAGCCTGCTGTGTATGTGGCTTGCATGGTAAAAAGGCTGGTGACTGCTCAACTGATGGGGGAAGCAGTAGAGCAGGAAGATACTTCAATAAAATAGTTTTAAAAGAAAAATCTTCAAGTGTTAAAGTTTAAAAAATATATGAAAACAAAATAAGTTTGTACACGAAGTGCAACCCATTTAAAGCTCAATATAGCTTCATGACTGTTTTTAGACTAGAGCTTTCTCTTCTGCACCTGCAGAGGAACCAGTTTGCTGCCTCTGCATCAGAGTGCAGCAGGGAAGAAGAAATCACCCTTACTGGTGAGGGTGGGTGCCAGCTTGCAGGGAAGCAAGGCTTGTGTCTTACAGCTCATGTACATGCTTGCTTCTGGATTTGGTCGTTTTCCAGAAGAAGAGTTCTGCCCTATGCTGGCAGCCACAGCTACAGGGCAGCCCCTATAACCTGCATACCCACGGATCCCCTGCAGCAAGCGTGATCTGCAGGGCTCAGTGTGTGTCTGCAGGGCAGCAGAGACTTTTCCCCAAGTAAAGCACAAGGTTAGTTAGATGGAACTGTGACGCAGTTATACATGCATAATGTGAACTGCTCCAGAGAGTTAGCACTCCGAGCTGCTCTGAATGCTGTGTCACAGCCAGTATTTACTTTACTTGTGCCTCCTACAGGGATCTCCTTTCTCAAAATTTCTCTGCCCAGTGCAAATGGTTTTTTGAAAGTCTGGATGTTTTCAACAGTTGTAACTGAGCCCAAAGTAGTCTCTACAACTACCTGAAAGGAGCTTCTAGCGAGCTGGGAGTCAGTCTCCTGCCAGGTAACAAGTGAGAGGACCAGATGAAATGGCTTCAAGTTGCCCCATGGGAGGTTTAGATTTGATATTAGAAAAAAATTTCTTCACTTAAAGAATGGTCAGGGAAGTGGTGCAATCACAGTCCCTGGAAGTATTTAAAAGCTCTGCGGATGTGGCACTCATGGATGTGGTTCAGTCGTGCACTTGGCAGTGCTGGGTAACTGCTTAGACTTTATCTTAGGAGTCTTATCCCAGCTTAATGATTCTATCATTTTATAAAATGACATAACATATGCTCAGTCTCAAATAAAAACACTAGAAACAGGTCCCTGGGAAAATCCTGTATTAAGCCTACCCTTAGTCTTGTATCCATTTTTTCTCTAAAATTTGTAGCTCTAGTATGGCTTCATTGTTAGAGCAAAAAATAATTAATTCATCTTTAGATTAAAGAGAAAACAGAATTCACTGAAAGCAGAAAAACAAAAGTAGCTTAGAGAGAAGACCTAGCTAAGCTCTAAAAGTCAGTATTTACCACTTCAGGTAATTACAGAAATTTGCAGTTCAATTTAGATGGAGACATTAGGGCACAACAGCAATGCCTCTTAAGGGAGTGTTTGTAAGGTAACAGCTTCTCTTTTCCCCCTTCTTCATAAGAGAAACCACACACAAGACAAGAAGAAAATTGTTTGTTACTTTTTTACTAGGTGTTTGATGCTTTAAAAGGTCATGGTAGGGTATTGCTTATTAGATGTACCAATAATAGCAAATTTTTAAAATTAGCTTACTTTCTCTTCATGCTTTTAAAACATCTGCTCAAGTGCTTTTGATGTTTTGCAATATTTCACAGGGTGCAAAACCCGAAAAGGTTAAAATTGACATACTTACTGGCTTGTGCTTTCTTTCTGCTGCAGAAGGGATGATTTAAGACTCAAAAGATGCTGAAGGGTTTTCATTTGGAAAATACTTGTATAGACAACAAGTCACAGAAGAGACACTGAATGGACAGGATTAAAGGACATGCAGGATTGCTCAAAAATGCTATTTAAAAGATAGTGATAACAGACTAATTAAAAGAGCAGCAAAGCCTTAAAGGATTATGTAATCTAAAACTAAAAAATAATTATTGATTTAAAAAAGAGAATAAAGAAGAACACATTACTTCTTGTACAGGAAGAGGAGAGTCTTTCAAGTAGGAACCAAATAAAATTGACATTTTGACTTCTATATTTGCCATATGGTAATGCTTGATGACTTCCAAACACATGCCACCCACCAAAAAAACAAACCCAAAAAGCATTCCCAGCTTCCCAGCCTGGGTAAACATTGCTTCTGGTTACTCTTCCTCAAAGCAGTAAGGACCACATCGAGTCCAGGCCATCAACTGTGTTCCATATCTAATTTTCTCTCCTTTTCCACCTGCTGTATCTCATGGTGTGTGCACATATGGCATCTCTAATTCCCACTTAACTGCATTAACCTTAAGTACTGAGAAAATAATATTCTACCAAAGTAGAGAGGAAGATGAACCTCAGTATTTGTTTTAATTTGTTGTGAAGTCAGAGCAGTACCTCACTGGCAGGTACCTGAGTTGGTGAGATTTTTAATGAGCTGACAATGGTGATCTTTCGCAAAAGAAGAGCCAGTGTTTTTCCTAAGGTCAAACTAAATCAGTGTTGTCTTCTTAACTGTTATCTATTCAAAAGAGAAAATTACAGATTATGGGGCATTTCACTCTCTTTCCCAGGTTTTCTACCCTCATGTCCCTGGATGATCTTAGCTCTTCCAATGCCTTCCCATTCAAAATTGAATTATTTCCCTTGCTTCTTGCCTGTGTTTTCCAAGATCCCTACTATTTCTTCAGTACATTTTCTAATGAGAATCCAGCTTTAAAATCAATCTGTGTTAGAAATACAGAATCTTTACTTGATATTGGCTTTCCTTGAGATATTCATCTCTGAAAAATTCTAGCAATAACTTTAGACTTTTAATACTTCTGCTCTTTTTGTCTGGGTCAAAAACATTGCAGAGAAAAATTGCCACTTGAGATGTAAATTCATGAACATTTATCTTGTAAATTGGAAGAGCTCAAAGAACTTGAGAAAACGTCTTTTTTCAAAAAGGAAGAAAAAAACCCCTTTTTTTTACTAAAAAAGTACCACTGTGAAAAATAGAAATTTCTTTTTTAAAAACAGAAGCCAGGCAAATTTGAAGTCCTTCTCTAAATGCCAATTTAAAAGCAGACTTAATCATATAATTTCTCATAAAGCTGATTGTTTGCATGACTGAATAGCTGGCAGTGTAACCGAGCTTGTTCCTCTGATGCTTCACACCTCAGGGAGTTCTTTACAAAAAAACAGACTCTTGTTCTCTCCTTGCAGTAAGTGGCTATAAATGACAGGTTTTCAACAATAGCAGAAATGCTAGTCTTCCTCATCAGTTTGATTTCAGGTAGCCTGGATGCTGGGAAAAAGTCTGTGAGTGTACATGTGCATTTATGCGAAGTGAGAGTACGTTCCTCATCTCTGTAGCCAAAAGACATCTGAACTTACAATACAAGACTCACATTGTCTCCACTCCCAACCAGCTACTTTCTTCATGACAACCTTGGGCTGGCCTGAGGCCACTAGAAAAGAATGAGTACATCAATCTTGGTGGCAATTATGTACTATCAGTTTCTTTTAGGTCCATTTCATGATTTCCTAGAAACTGAAGTCTTCACAGCACTGGTCTGGAGGCTAAAAATAAAGACAAATCTCTAATAGCCAAAAAATTTCAATGAATGTGGACATAGGTTTATTGGAAGGGTGGTGAAAAACCTCCAGTGACAGTTTGGATCTTAAATCTTTGCCATGCTCTGAATCACATAGAGCTTCATTTGACATATTTCATGATTCATGTTATCATGCTGCAAAGGCAGGGGAAAGGAGAAGATTCCCATCTTAATCTGAAGTCATGGTGTCATGTCACAGTGGTGCTGCAGACAGCTGATCCTATGGCTGTGTCTCACTGGCTTGTGCAGTGGGGGCAGAAACCTCGGCACACAGGAGGAAAGATATTGTGATTCCTCCGCGTGAGGGCTGGTTGCATTCCTTTCTGGCTCAAAAAGGAAATTACCTAGATGTAATTAAGAGATAGAGTTACTTTATAATGGCCAGGAAAACCAAGCCCCTGACCTAGAGCTATTCCTTGGATGTAGTTACATAAACAACATAAGGTTTGGTTTTCAGCCACTCAGGCCAGGCCAAGAGTTTCCAACATGTTTTCTCATGTTGATCTGCCACTGCTGAGCTCAGCACCAGGCTTCAGCTTTGCAAAATTCAAGAGGGAGTTTATAGCTGAGATTTTGGTTTGGATGTACTGTGAAAAGGAAGTCTGATTTTGAATGTTAAGAGTGGTCCAGCCAGCTATGGAAGCACTGACTGTTCAGCTTGTAGTACTTGTCATTTCCATATGCTCTGAGTTTCAGCCAACTACTGAAAAAAAAACCCCAAAAAAGGCTCTTGCTATGTGCCATACAAATATAGGTTTGCCTGCAGATTGGATGCTCATTAAATCTAAACCATTTACCTGGGTTCTTGGACCTATGGTCTTGTGGCAGAAGTTAGAGAATGAAGGAAAAATCCCACCATCTTTCTCCAGGCTCAACTCCTTTCCTTTTATTTTCCATTCAGCAGGGCTTCATGATAGAACTAATGGGGTGACATCACTCTGCTAGATAAATTAATTTAGATTCTCACCAGAAAGCTGGCAGTCAGAACCAAGGAAGAGAAAGGACTGCAGGAGGAGTGAGAAGGCCACCATCTGCACAGAGAGGTGGCAATTGCCAACTGGGCCCAGGGCTAATAGATGGAGAAGAGGAGAGAATGACCCGTGTTCTGTATGCTTGGCTTTTGTTGTTTTCCTAGCTACAGAGGAGGCATGCCCAGCATTTGGAATTTGCTAAAGCTTCTAGGAGAGAAGACAGAGAACCTGGTACTGCAACCAGGAGTCTGGAGTACAATTGTCTGGAGTACAGTTTTTGGTGTCTAAACATGCATGATGCAGTGAATTACAACCATCTTATGCTTCTCACTGTGTTTCTTTTAAAGAGTTGGAGGATTTAATGTTGAGAAAATATTGAAGAAAGAGTTACTTCCTCATGCTTAACTTTCATCAATTTGTTATCTGTCACTTTTATCAAAGCAACATTTTCCTAGTCTGGAGAATTCAAGACTGTGATGATATGTAAGAAACATCAGAATCTTTTGTCTGTATAACCCCATTCAGTCACTAGGAATCTGGTATCAGCTGGAGACTGCTACTGCTGCATCTTCAGTTCAGACACAGGCTGTTGCAGACAAGATGCAGACTGTGTTCTCCCACAGAGTATTTACTTCCAGCTTCTTTTGTTGTTCCTTTTTATGCAAAATAAGTATTTTTGAATGTAAATACAAGATTAGGACTTGTATATGGAAAATGTGATTAGTGAATGTGCGCCTACCAGCATGCATATTATTTTCGTTAATCAGTGGTGACAGTCATTTTGTTTTCATGGTTTTTGGCAATCCATTTGTTCTATTCTGAGAGACTCGGTATCTAAGGAGTTTGCTGGAAAACAGAATTTTGCGAGAAGACACTGGAAAAACACATTCTTTCAACCAGCTAAATGCTGTCACTGATAGTTACTTTCACATTATAAGCAAACCATGTGTGAAAGCTCGACACAAGCCCACCCTATCCTCCTGCTTTGTCTGGTACAGAGGTAAATTGCACATATTTATTTCTTAGCTCCCCAAGCATTTTGATGTCCCTTATTAGTTTTAAAAAGAAAACAATGAAAAAAGGCAGTGAGACCAGGTGCTATTATCTAACCTATTGCCACTTCCAAGCTAAGCCTCGTTTCTTGCTAGGGAGACATCAGTGACTGGATGGCTGTATCATTTGGCTCTTGGCCTAAATAAGCATTCATATGACTGATGTGTCAGGAGTTGTTTTCTTCTTGAGGAAAACCAGATGTTTGACAGTATTGCCTTATTGTCTCCTCTAGATAATGTTAAACACAAAAAAACAGGATCTATCCCTTCCAGATGTAGCCACCCAGAAGTTATTACACCTAGTCATTACACCTAGGTCATTCACCTAGGCTCTTACCATAAAATATTCAGGCACTGCTTAAGAGTAATTTGTTCAGCCTTCTTCTCTTCCCACCAACTATGGAGATATGTGCATGGCAAGATCAGATATTCAACTTTAATATGGCTAATGATAAATTAGTTGATTCTTCTTTAGAGTGAACAGCTTAGTTCATTCTTAAAGTAGTAGTTTCTGTATGTCGTAGTTTAAGCCAATGAGGGAGTTGGCTTTTTGACTGGCATGTCATTTAGCCACTAGGGAAAAGAGGAAGTTCGACTCTGGAGAGCATTTCTTGGTGTTTTCTTTTCGAGTTTGCCTCTTTTGACTTCCGGCTGGAGAAGGTAACGGGGCTTTGGGGCCGGCCAGGCCTCGCTGCCCCCCCACCCTGTGGGGGGAGCCGGCCGTGGTCTGGCCATGCCCCAGGCACCCATCTGCTGCCGAGGGTGGGGGTAGAGGCTGCAGCTGGGGTCTGAGCTGCTCCGGTCTCAGCTCAGAGTTCCGATCTCTCTGGGAGTGAGTTTCTCCCTTCCCCCCCCC